>CAKNXH010000059.1:447316-459043 GCA_932178445.1 Andricus quercusramuli | reverse complement strand
TGTGAATTCTGTGAATTTCTTGAATTCCGTGAATTCTGCGAATTCCGTGAATTTCTTGAATCTAGTGAATTCCGTAAATTCCGTGAATTCCTTGAATTCCGTTCTTTCCCTGAATTCCATCAATTCCGTGAATTCCTTGAATATAGTGAATTCTATAAATTCCGTAAATTTTATCATTTCCGTTCATTCCCTGAATTCCATGGATTCTGTGAATTCTGAAAATTCCGTGAATTCCTTGAATATCGTGAATTCCATAAATGCCGTAAATTTGATAAATTCCGTGAATTCCTTAAATTCCTTCAGTTCCATGAATTCTTTTCCGGTACATCTCAATTATGACATGCTTTACGAGAATTAAAAGACATAGAATTTCCTGCGAAATAAAAAAAATCGAACATCGAATAGTTTAGGATATATAACTTAAGAAACTTATTTTTTATGAAAAAATTTGTCCAAACAAATTTTTCTTTTTCTTTTTATAAAATAATTCAGTTCTTATGCAGCACAGGTGAAAGTTATCAAAAAACTAAGTTAAAGTGGACTGAATTTTCTAAAAATCTATAAAGAAACATACAATGCTCTAGCCTCTAGCTAGTCTAGCTCTAGTAGAACTTTTTTTTCATGTCAAATGAAGTAGAAGCAAGAAATTTTAAAAGAAACTTAACGTCTAGGTGAGTTCCATAGAAGGTCTTATTGAGGAGGCCATAACTGCAGTTCTATTAGAGCCAGAGCATTGTATTTTTTATACTTTTTGTAAATTTAATCTTCTTTAACTCAAATAGTAATAACTTTCAACTATGATGTATACAGAAACTAAATAATTTTAGGAAAACTAAAATATAAAATTTTGTTTAGTCATATTTTTTCATGAAAAATAAGTTTTGACAGCTGTACATATCTCCTAAACTATTATATGTACAATGTTCGATTTTTTTTAGTTTTCAGAAAATTTTAGGCTCTTCAATTCCCGTAAAGCATAGGGTGTCCTATAAATCTCAATAATTTTCTTACGACGCACCCCCTAAACTTGTAGTATTTGTTGAAAAAATGCATATTTTTCTTTTCTATTGATTTATTTCAAGCGGTCTTTCTGGAGCCTTAAACCGTCCCAAAATGATTTTAATGATTAACATTAATTTCCATGAATATAGAAATTTGTTGCCACGGAATACAACTGATGGTACCATACATTCAGGAAAACTAATTTGCTCAAATTAGACCAAAAATACCACCCCTAAGCTAAAAACTACCCTTTATAAAGGTATGGAACATTATATTCATTTATTTATCATGTTAAGTCATTTAAGTACGAAGAAATCCAAAGAATGTTGAATCTTTGAATTCCGTGAATTTCATCAATTCCGTGAATTCCTTGAATTCCATGTACGGTACGGCAGAAGTATTAATATTTTAGATCAATGGCCATGGCCTTTATGAGCTTTGCTGTAAACATGACACTGCGCAAATAACATATTTTTATAGTGTATATACTTCATAGGTTGATTTGAATATTAAAAATGTAGTTTATAATTTTAATTAAGTTGATAAAGAACATATTTTTCACAGCTGAGACAACGCCAAAAATTTACAAGCATTTTTTAAAGCCTGACTGTTTATCTGGTTAAGGGAATATGCAATTTTTTTTCTAAATATTGTGATTGAAATAATTTATCTTGAATAAGTTTGATCACTTGGATTCTGGAACTGAACACATTACCTTTTCGTATTTCAAATTGCCGGAAACCTTTGTTCCATTGATTATTATTATTGAATGAATTATTTAGATAAACCTTAATTTTGTATAAGCCTGAAGCTTGCAGACTTTTTATTTTAAACGGCAAAAAAACGACAGCTTTATCCAATTATGTCCACGGGCTTACCGACAACAATAGCTTCGAGATGTTAATCGAAAATGTCCCAGTGTACCTTTTAATGATTGGATTTTAATTATTTACAGGATTTGATGATTTTGTCTACAAAACTATGGAGAAATAGTTGCCAAACTAGATTCTGAAACTTTCGCAGTTTAATAAAATGAAATAAAATCAATTGAAATATGACTTATGGAACGTAATGTGTTAAAAAAAAGTCAAGTCGTAAGTGGAAGGTTAATAATTGATCCGGGTAAAAAGTTAAGCCAGTAGTGAACAATTGGAAATGGTGTTATTCCTAATTACAGCAGCATACGGTGCCTTCGAACAAAACCTTCAGGACACACAAGGGCCAAACTCTGCTGCAACTGACATTGATTGATATTCTCATTAGTTTTAGAGCAGTAGTGCCAATTTCACACTCACGTAAGCGAATCATCACCCTATTCAACTGACCAAGAAGTTTACCAAAGAAACCGGTTTTTGTTACATCAAGAATGATAAAGTGCGAAAATACATCTAACTCCTTATGAACTGAACTTGGAGAAATTCCTGAAAATGTACCTCTGAACAATTATTAACAGTAGTTCTGTAAAAAGAAATATTAGGATCATTATTTGAAATTCTGTTGGTAAGCTTGCAAATTGAACAAATATTTTAATTTGACAATCATAATGAAATATTAATTAACTTCATTACGAATATGCCTTGCAGAAAAAAAGTATCAATAACACAGGACGACAAAAATGACATCATTTTTGTGTACAAAGATCGGACTATGTGACCCCGAAGGATTTTGGTATCCTAAAACCGAATCCGTTATCCAAATTTTTAATATACGTCAGGCTTTTGAGATATCCTTACCTGTAAGTGCAAAAATGGCTATTTTTAGCCATATTTGAGACAATATAACGCGATCAGCAATTTTTTTCTTAAAACTGCTAACGCCATCGTTTAGTTTCTTATCTCATATTTCCATTTTTGATCATCTCGAACCGATTTTTTTTCTCCGAGATATCACACATTAACCATTTCAGTTCCACAATGCATTGTGAAATAATGCAAGGCAAGGAGAAACTGAATGGTTAGTGTGTGATATGTCGGAGAAAAAAAAATCGGTTCTAGATGTTCAAAAATGGAAATATGAGATGAGAAGGAGTACTTACGAAGGAGTTCGTTAGCAGTTTTTAGAAAAAAATGGCTGATCGTGTTATATTGCCTCAGATATGGCTAAAAATAGCCATTTTTGAACTTCCAGGTTAGGATATCTCAAAAACCTGACGTACAGGAAAAATTTGGATAACGGATTCGGTTTTAGCATACCAAAACCCTTCGGGGTCACATAGTCCGGTCTTTCGGTTTAAATTTTGTCGGCCTGTGTAACAGTGTAAAGTTTATTCAAAATGTGTAACGAAGTGGATGTTGATTTTGTATTTTCTCAAAACTTCTTCACCGAAAAAACGATATTCTAATGTTAAGAGTGTCATATTCTTACACGCATATTCTTAGTAATATTCTTAATGAAGTGAGCGAAATTTTCAATTTAAGAGTATCTTCTAACCAAAGGACGAAATGCGCCTTGCTCTATCCAAACGTTTCTTTTAATGTTTTGTGCGACGTGCTTTTCGATCAGTTTTTCGAATTCGTAATAAGTGAGAAGCTCGAAGAAATGCAACCAATTCTAAGGATAAGTCGCGTGTGCATATCCATCTGCTTCTCTTTACCGAAAAGTCTGATGTGACAGTGAGGTTGAATACCGTTGTACCACACCGAGACATAACCTCTCTACATTATTTATTCGTTGGCGTGTGATATCAAACTTTTCTCACTTTAACGTTCTCTGAGAAGGGAAAGAGATAGAGTTAGAGATGTGCACATGCAATTTATCCTCAGAATTGGTTGCATTTCTTCGAGTTCGTCACTTATTATACAATTACTGCGACAGATTTCGGATGCAACTATTCTTAAACTTAGTGGGGAATTCCTACAATTAGACAAGCATATATATTCTTAAGGTAAGAGGGCCTTCATCGTACATTAAGAATATATTCTTGGCGCCTATTTAGGTTGCAAATATTCTTAAACTTAGTGGGAAATTATTAAAATTAGAATATCGTTTTTTCGGTGTTGCGGATTTAAGGAAAACATTCTTACAACCTACTCGGGATTTACAATACTTGATATTTCTATACTTGTAGGGTGTTCCAAAAAAGGGCTTCTCTTAAAAAGTGAAAACTCTTTATGCCACAGAACTATTCTATGGTTATTTGAATCAAACTTTATTTGTTTTAATTTTTATTATCGTACAAAAACGTGAGAAGCCCCATTTTTACCTCTTAAAATGAAAAATTCAATTTTTTCAAAAAAAAAAAAAAAGAAAAAAATGAAAAAGTAGGATCAAGGTATACATATAAAAGGGATATTTTTATAGCAATTTGTCCAAGGAACAATTTTTCTTATTTAACATTTTTCATATTTCGCTTCGTTTTCAATAAAAACGAGAAACTGCGATTTTCTAAAATTAAAAATGAATTACTTCAAAAATGTTCGTGTCAAATATTTGGGGTCCATCGAAAAACTCCACTGAACGGTGATCTCGGTATAATGCTTAGGTTATTAATGATATCATTTTCTAGTTACAAGCTTAGAAATCGAAGTACTATACAATATTAAATCAACGTAATTATTATTAATTATTGTAAATGATTTATCGACTTTATTCCACTACTCTGGACGTGGCCATAAAATTACCTAAGAAATAAATTGCTTAACAAAAATTGATTACGTGCTCGGATAATTATGAATTTTTTAATGTACTGCCTAAAATGGAAGACTACCTATGAAATAACTATTATTTATCTAAAGATTAGAAATAGAATAGAAATCTCCAGCTTGTATAAAAAATCAATAATTTTTTATTGCCTATACACGTCAAAAAACTAAAATTAACTTTTTGCGTATCTTTGTCTTATAACTCTCATAGATGTCCTAAATGATGACCCCAACAACAGTATATTCATTCCTCCTACGAATGAAAGAATTAATTTAATGATGAAGATATTTTTTCGATTTTTTTTTGTTGTATTTTTTAACTTCAAAATTGTTAGGCCAGCATTTAGAATCATCTCATCAAGATCTTCTAGGGGTTAAACTGCATTATTTAACATATATTTTTGAAGAATTGAAAGACGTTTTCACTTTTCAAGAAAAGACTTGTTGGAACACCCTACTGTGCGAGGTCATAAAAGATTTACGTTATATGTACCCAGACAGTGAGACGTTGAACAACTCGAACCAAAGGTAAAAACAAATAATGGTATGATTAATACAGCTTTAAAAAGTTAAATATTCACCAGAAATAGATTTTTCCCTGCTATCTCTGCTCCACTGACTTTTAATTAGCGACAGAGTTTAAATTGTCGAGTAATTAAAGAAATAGAGACTATAATAGGATAAAAAGATTTAATAAAGTATTCAGGAAGAGAAAGTCAAGTCAATTTGCATTGTCTCTTCGAGAGAAAATTAACTATAAAAAACTAGGGAAGTCAACATCAAAAACAGAAAAGCAATGCCTCAATCGCTTCACTTATGCTGATTTAATTTTTCCTCCAATTTTCCTGAACATGAAGTATGTCTTTTTGTCTAAAATTGAAAAAAAATGTATCAGTGTTGAACTAAATAATTAAATATCTTTAATTGATTAAATTTACAATAGGAAGTATTTGTTTAAAGGTTTCAATATATAGTATAATATTCAACAGAATTAGCAAATACAGCTTATTGTAAACGTTTATTTGCGGAACTCTATTAGTTCAGATAATTAAAATCGTATATTCGCAAACCATATTTCTCGATAAGTAATTTTATAGGTGGAACAGGAAATTGAATTTGCATGCATTCTCCGAAATATTATTAAATCCCATTGCCATTCGATCTATGTGATCATTAACATATCATAACCCCAGTGAGAATAGAGTGAGAATACCATAATAACGATCAACAATATATTTTGGGAGATAATTATCACACACCGAGGCGAATCGAATATGTCTTTATTCGTAATGTCTACATTATTTTGGGAGTATGTTGTCCAAATTTGATCGTTTGATTGTTGTTGTTTTTTTTTTAATTTCCCAGAATTTTCTAGTCGTTGAATATAAAAACTTGGCAATAATTTCTGCATACCCGGTACAAAAAATTAATTTTGGAAAGTTTAAAAACTTTAACATATCTATGGTGTGCGAAAGTAATATCCAAAAATAATCATTTAACATTCTGCCACACTTTACTAATGCATACAGCTTTAAGTATAAAAGGTTCAGAATTAAAAATTTTTTAGAGAAGTAAGAATTTCAAATTAAAAATTGAAACTCGCACAATTTCAAACTGAGACCTAACAGCCATCATTAGAGGAATAAGTTGAGATTGAAATATTCCGAATTTTCAAAATGTAAGAGTTTAAAATTAAAAGCGCTTTAAAAAAATTGGAATTGAAAACTTTAAAACTTTTTCTCAATTTGAAAGCTTATTAGTTGAAATATTTTACATTAAAAATGTTCCAAATTTAATCATATTAGATTCAGTTGTTAAAAATTGAGCAATTTAATATTTATGACATTAGAGTGGGTAATCTCATATCATTTCAGGCATTATAACTTGTAATACTAGGTTTTGGGAATGTAGTAGAAAAATATAATTTTTCAATTTGAAAAAAAAATGAAATAGAAACCTTATTGGTTTGATTGAAAGATGCATTATTTTTACAGTTGAAGGGTAGAAATGCAAAAGGAGTCAAACGCCATTTTTCGCTTTTTTCAGGAGAGACTAAAAACATGTTGTAAATTCAGCGGGACCATTTAAGAAAAAAATAAGAAAGTTCTTTCGAATTACTTTCATTCTCTATCGAACTAAAAAAAGTTTGCTCACAAAAACCTATCCGGTTTCGAGAAATTGAATGAAACAGGTCACGTTTCGAGGTTAGATTTTGGGTCCGTATCGACTTTTAACATCTTTCAACATTAATTGTGGAGTCAATTTGCAGTTCAAGAAAAAACTAAAAATTTGAATTCTAGCTATTGAATGGACGAATTGATTTCCAAAAAGTTTGTTTAAAAAAAAATCATGCAGTTTCGCGAAATTTGAAAATCCAATTATGACTTCGAAATGGTGTAAAACTGACATTTTAACTTCAAAATAATGACGATAGCAGTAATAATTTTGCATATTTCCAAAAAATGAGGAATTGGGTTTTAAGCTACCCAATAGTAATTAAAAATAATTAGCCAGTGTCGAGAAAAATCAAATTTGATTTTTTACTTTGTGGTTAGAAAAGCTTCTCGGACTGTGAACACAAGAACACAAATTTTGAAAAATAATGCCCCAAAAAAATCCTTTGGCAGGCACATGTAACAGAATTTATCTGATTTTTTGAGCTAATAAACCCGATTTCGAAAATTTGGCGCTTGACGCCTTTTGCATTTCTACCCATCAGTTATAGCAGGGTATCATTTCTGCAGTTTTTTGGAATCATGATCAACCGGTACCGAATGCAATTTTTTATAAATTCATCTTCTTGTATAATGTTGAGTATGCAATTAAAATATTTTAGAAGACTCAAGAGGATAACCTCAACAGTCAAAAGATGTGAAAAAGGTCAGGATTTCCTTTCTAAAATAATGAGGAAGCCATCGGTATGAATTCAAGAGACAAAAGGTGAAAAAATGCAGACAAAGAGCATTTTTTCTACTGGATCGTATATCACAAATCTGGGAGAATGGAGAGTCATAAGTCACCGAGGATTATTGGTTGACTTTCCTTTCAGCGAGTAACCTGCATTTCGAACCTGTAAGCTATATAAATGGTTGTCTGAGAAACCCTATAAGATAATATAGTGCTTTGTAAAACGATAGATTACACCTGTCATCCGAAATGACCAAAAAAAGAGTCGCGGATTTTAATCTTATAAAAGTGAAAACATTTCTATAAAATAATAACAACTTGAAATGAAAATATCTTTGAAACCTTTCTTCATGCTATGTTTTTATTAGGAATACTAAAAATTTATAAAAGTAAGAAGAATCTGGTAGTTCAAAAACTTTACACCCCTCCCTTTCGTCGTCACAGATCATCACACAAATATTCAACCCCCCAGGGTGACATCACAAACACTAACCCCACCCCCTCTCTTTAAGGCGATTTTTCACGAAATATAGGAATAAGAGGGAAGAAAATTATTTTAAATAAAATAAATGTATAATTAACATATGTAGTAAATTGAATATGGAATGCACAAGATTTAAAGCCGATATATATTGGAATGATTCGGAAAAACAGTGGACTTTTAAAACCGAAAAGATGAATTTTCAAAAAATAAAGATAATTTTTCAGCGAAACAGTTGAATTTTCAACCAACAAAGATGGATTTTTAACCGAATGAAAAATTTTACAAACAAGAGAGATCAAAATTTAACCACAAAAAGTTGGATTTCTTAACAAAGAGTTGAATCTTCAAGCCAAAAAGACGAACTTTTTTAGAAGAAAGTTGAATTTTCAACCAAGAAAGATGAATGATCAAACAAGAACTTTTCTACAAAAAATATTAAGTTTCAATCCAGAAGGAACAAATTTTCTGTCCAAAAGAAGGATTTTCAACAAAACTGTTGAATTGTTAACAAAATAATTAAATTACAAAAAAAAATGTTCAACTTTTAAACACATGGTTAAATTCTCAACCTACAAAGTTGAGGGTTTAAACAAAATAGCTGAATTAAAAAAAAATTATTGATTATCATTTAGTTATCAAATAGTTCAAATTTAAAGCGAGAGAAATAATTTATTAACAAAATAGGTACATTTTCAAACAAATAGTTGAATTTTTAACATAAAAAGATGAATTTTTGATCAAATGGTCGAATTCTTAAACAAAAAAGTTTAAACATCAACCATAAATAACTGCATTTTTAACCAAATAGTTGAATTTTTGAGCAAAGAAGACGAAAATTTCAGAAGACAATTAAATTTTCAATCGAAAAAAAATAATTCTGAATAAAAAATATAATATTTGATATTTGAACCCAGAAAAGATTTCAATCTCAGATAAACACAGCCGTATTTAACAAAAAAAATGAATTGTCAACGAAAAATGTAATAGTTGATATTGCTACCTGGAGAGATTTCAAATTCAAATTGAAGGAGTAGAATTTAACGAAAAAAACCCTCTATCTAAAAACAATCAATTTTTAACCACAAACGACATAGTTAAGTTTGCAGTTCAATACCTTCATTTTTAGCCAAAAAATGGAATTTTCAAGAACATAGTAGAATTTTCAACGAAAGAAGTGGATTTTGAACTAATAAAATAAAGTTTTAACAAATTAGTTGAACTTTTAACCAAGTCATAAAATTTGCAAGCAATAAAGTTGATTTTCTACCAAAAAAGTCGAATTTACAACAAAATACATCGATTTTCTACAAAATTGTAGAATTTTCAACTTTTTCAATTTTAATATGAAAACTCGTATTTTAAACAGAATAGTTAAATTTTCAACCAATAAAATGGATGTTTAACAAAGTAGGGGAGGCCGGGGCGAGATGAGCATAGTTGTAATTTTCAGTGAAATATTTGAAATCTATAGTAGTTTTAAAAACGTAAGTGGTTCTATACATACTATGAACCTTCATCTATCAATTTTATCAAAGACTCAGTGTTCCAAAAGTAGTAATTGCGGTAAAAATATGAAACTTATAATTTGTGCACATGTCTCATCTCGCCCCATGCTCTGGGGCGAGACGAGACACATATTGGGGCGAGATGAGACACCTAAACTATTTATTAGTTTTTGTTAAAAGAAGATTATTTTTCGTGTTTTTCATACACATGAAAGATTATTTGAAGTATTCTAAGAATGGAAATGAGTATCATGACAAAATATAATTGTTTTCACGATTGAGCAATATCATTATTCAAACCAATTCATGATCTGTAAAATGTTCAACAAATAATTTTGTGAGGTATAATCAAGTCTTATTACTTAGGGAAAGGGTTTAATAAATATTTGAAAGTATAAATGCATTTAATGGTTAATTATTTCAAATTTTTCCTTTATAATATAACTTTTATAATTTCAAGTTGAATTAACATTTATTTGAAATTTTTTATTTATAACATATTTCCAAAAAAATTTTAAAATAATTTACAAACTTTTTTTATAAAATTCACACCTAAAAACCATAATTTTTCCCTGCATATAAATGGAGATTTTTGTGAAAAATTGAATGAAATGATTTTAAATATAAATTTTAGAATTCTTCTGCAACTTTTCATTTTCAATATAAATAAAAATTTTGTTTTGAATATGCTGACAGAACAATTCAAAAAATGAAATGTATAAAAAAAACCCAATTGCAGGTGCTCTGACACTAGAATTTCTTCAAACATCAGCTTTTACAATATCAGTTATGGACTCTTCTAACCACACATGTCAGTTTTTCTTTTTTAACTTTCCACTGTCGAAACTCTCCTTTAAATTATTTTTATCTTTTTTCAAAAATTTCACTATAAATGACTCAAATCTTGCGAACAGAAACTTTTCTGCTAGCTCCATGAAGAGGTTATGACAAGCAAGACAAGAGCGTCTCATCTCGCCCCACGAACTCGGCTCGTTCCGCCCCAAATCACAATTATGATTAAAACTTTAATATTACCTGTTTTTATTAATTCATTGTGTATAAATTCGTTAGTACATTGAAGATCGATGAACAAACTTCAAGACAAACCTTAGTTTACAAATATTATCTGTTATTTTCAATAATTTCTGTTGGTTTTATTATATGATAGAATAACAGGATTCATGTGTTGAAATTTCAATCATTTTTATTTTTACTTTATCTCCTTTGTTTAATTTTTTTTCTCTTTCCGATAAATTCAATATCATTATTTATGCCATTTCTGAAAAGAACAACAACAAAAATCACATATTTTGAGAGAAAATTCAGTGTCTCATTTGACCCCGTATGCTCATCTCGCCCCGGTCTCCCCTAGCATTACTTTTACAAAACAGTTACATTTTAACACAAAAAAAAAAAAAAAAAATGAATTCTCGATGAAAAAGTTGATAGTTGAATTATTGTGAAATAAAAACGATCAGTTAGCAAACTTAATTCTCAAATAAAAACCGATTTTTTAACCAAATATTCCAATTCTCAACGAAAGAATTAACGATCAAGTGTTATCCAAACATTTGCGCTTTTACACAAAAAGGATAACATTTCTACTAAAATAGAATTATATTTAACCAAGAAGAACTTCGCATTCTAGAGAAAACAAATTTTAACCGAACAGTTTACTTTTTCACCCAAAAATATACATTTTTAACAAAATAGATTATTTTCAACCTAACAGTCTAATTTTCTTCAATGATGTTAAATTTTCAACCTGAAAATACCCAATTCAAAAAAAAAAGTCCATTTTCGAGCAAATAGTTGAATTTTAAACTGGAAACGATTAATTTTCGACAGAAAATTAAATAGTTAGATTTGCAGTAAGAAAAATTAATTTTTAAAACAAAAGAATATAAATTTTCAACCGAAGAAATCGATCTATAACTAATGCAAAGAATGTTTAAGAAAGTAGTTTAACTTCAACCAAGTAGTTGAATTTTAAATCAAGAGGATTAATTTTCTACCAAAAAAGACGAATTTACAATAAAATACATATACGTTCTCAACCTAATAGTTGATTTCAATATAAAAAATCTGCCCGCTTCGCGGGCACATTCTCATCGCGCGCTTCGCGCGCGGCTCGCGTCGCGCGCTAGTTTGAGCGCGCCTAGGGCGCGCACCTGTTGTATCTCGCGCT
>CAKNXH010000059.1:415256-442316 GCA_932178445.1 Andricus quercusramuli | reverse complement strand
GGGGGGGGGGGGTAAATTTTTGAATTTTTTCAAAAATTTGAGAATTTTGATTTTTTTTGCAAATTTTGGAAATTTTCGAAAATTTTTGAAAATGTTGAGAATTTGAAAATTTCGAAAATTTTTGAAAATTATAGAATTTTTTACAATTTTTGAAAATTTAAGAAATTTTTGAAATTTTGAAAATTCTTGAAATTTTGAAAATTTTCGGATATTTTTGGGAATTCAAGAAGTTTTTGAAAATATAGAGATATTTTCAAAAATTACTCAAATCCCCAAAAAATTTCAAATTTTCAAAAATATCCAAAATTTTCATATTTTTCAAAAATTTGAAGACGAGCAAATATCAACCGGCTCAGTAAAAATCTTCTTAACCGGCGCTAAAAGTGAATTGTACCGATTCGACTCGCCACGTCAGACCTCCCCTGTGATACATGATAATCGGGGGCAAAAAACTTGCAAATTATGCCCTTGGTGTATAAAGTATAATGTGCACCATGGAACTACGTCGGTCATTACGCCTTGTGTGTTTGCAATACTCGTCTCCGCCTCGCGCTCGTCTACGACTTGTATTGCAAACGCACACGCGGCGTATAATGACCGACTTAAGTTCCTTGGCGCACAATGTACTATTATACCAAAAAAGACAAATTTAAAACAAAAAACATCAATTTTCAACCAAAATCTATTAATTTTCAACCAGAAATGGAGTAGCAAAATTTACAGTTGAGAAACTCAATTTTCAACTAAAACGATTTTTTAACAAAATAGTTAAATCTTGAACCAAATAGTAGAATAATTTTTTAACCGAAAGGGATGATTTCTGAACCATAAATGTAATATTAGACTTTTCAATTTAAAAAAATTAACTTTCAACGTGAAATAGCTATATTTTCTTATTAGGCTCTATTAACTCTATTTCGAGAATTTTAAAAAATTGTTATTCACATTTATATTTTCTATGGGTGATGTCACATTCTGCGTTCACCCCCCCCCCCCCCCCCCCCCCGCTCCCCTTGCGGGTGTGATGTAGTTTTTCAACGGCACCTACAATAAAATATTAGCAAAACTTTCTATCAATTTATTTATTTCTAACAAATTACCATAGAATCAATTTATTTTTTGACCTATCGAAAATATACACTCAACTCTCGATACGAGCAGGGTTAAAAAAAAGGCAGGCCCGCTCGAAACAGTTCTGTTGTATTTGGAGGCATGCTAACAGTTTACACATCCTGACGAAACTAAAGCGCTGAGATTGCGGCGCTCATGATATTTATCACGCTTGACTGAGCACCGCCTCTCTCGGTTCCGCTGCTCCCCCCATCACGAAACTGCCGAGGACATCAATTCGCGGTATAGCGTGAACGGGGAGTGCTTATATCAGGAGTTGAGTGTATTCTTTACATATGTACGGTAGACCGTGGCAGCATCGTCCGGTTCACATTTATTGCGCCATATATAAAGTTGATAAGATTTGGAATTGATGTGCATTTTTCAATTCGTGTTTCATAATATTGTATTTAAGATTTTCATGTTATTTAATTACTTTAATAAAATAATGATTATATCATTGAATTATTTTCAGCAAACTGCATTTGGGCGACTGAGGTTTTTTCTTATAATAATATAAACATCTTAGGATGGAGAAATCTGATGGCTTAGTTATCTAATTCTAATTGGTTATCTGTATCTAATGAATAATTATATGCATTAGAAGAACAACCTTTGGATTATCAAGTAAAGAAGAAAATAAATAATTAAGAATATCTACTTAATCGATCGTTGAAAATAAGAATGAATCTGCACGCGTTTTGTATTATCGAGTGTATGGATTGATCGTATTATTATTATTATCGACTACATTAATGGTAGACTTACTATCCAAGTATTGGCAAAGATATCTTTGGTATTGGTCAACTGTTTTATTGGTTACCATTGTCCCGAAGAGAAAAAACGAATATTTTATTAATTCAATATATTTTGGACTTGAACGAGGTTGAATTTTCATAATTATGTGATGGAATAATGGTTCATCAGTCAGAATATCAAACTTCATGCTGTAGGTACTTCAAATAATGTTGGAAACGTTGTATTCCGATCAGCGAATCTTCCATTATTTTGACTTCACAACTGTTTTGTTTTCAATTTTTCTTTTACAACCTAAATTTCTAAGTTTTTGATTCATAGCACCATTTTAAAAATAAAATAGATTTACTTAATGCAAAGAAGTATTAAAATGGTCAAGGAATAACGATGTTATTTGCAATGACGTTTTTACCCCAATGTTTGTCGCTCCCGCAGTTTAACCTATATTAAAAAAAACTGATATAATTTCATTTGACAATATTTGTATTCTAATAACAGCAAGTGCATTTATTATTAATAATATTGCATAAATTGCATTTTTATACTAATTACTTTGCCTCCTCAAAATTGAATTAAATACACAGATATCGGTAAGCCATTATATGGAAGGAGACTAGAGGAAAATAATTTTTGGGGAAATATTATTAGTAATTTCCTATGATTTTCCTAATAATAATGCAAAATATTTTTTTAGCTGAAATGAGGAGCTCTTTTTGAAACTTAAAACGTTTGACTATAAACCTCTCATGTACAAAAATCTCTTCTATTTTAGAGCTTAATAGGTCTAAAGATAGGGATATTTGAGTCTACGGCTTTTTAATTAAATAGAGAATTCAGCGGACTATGAAGAGGAGATAACGCAAGAGTGGGTTTAATAGCTGCAGACCCCTTTTTAAAAGTGAAACTTCATACATCTACGAAATTCAGGTTGCCGTGTCAGCAAGTCCGTTTTTATAATACTTATCCCGAAGCTAGACTGAATTAAATTGACCTTTTTTTATTGATCCTTCTATGCAATTCTGCGTCCTATTCCTTATTATTATTATGCCATTAAGATATACCTCTTTTGGATTGAGGTTTTTTTTTAAATAGAAAGAGGCAATGTAATAAAATGTTGAATAATATGAAAGAAAAAGACAGACAATAATTAAAGTTGTGGTGAGAAAGGGACCTAAGTTTTTGTAAAAATGAAACCAAATAAGCACAAAGGATCTATTGCATATTCTCTATTAAATTCTGTAATATTTTCCCTTATAAATCGTAAAAAGTTATTATTTTATTAAATTAATGACACAATGAATAATTTTTTAGAGTAATATACATTTTTAAGGATATTTGGCAATTATTTCAAGAATTTTCATTTCTTTAAACAATTTTTTTACACAGTAAATCTTAAAAAGTTACTTTTTTCTGGAACTATAATGACGCAGCTGATGAATGTTAAAAGTGATATTTTTGGTGGAAAATAGTTTGCAATTATTTAAGCATTTTTCATTTATTAATACAAATGTTTCCCCCTGTAAATCTGAAAAAAATAGTATTTTCTGGAATTAATAATGAATGCTAAGAGTGATGTTTTTTTTGTAAAGAGCAGTGTAATTATTCAAACAATTAATAATCAGTTACTTGCGTCTTTACTTCATATGAAATGCCCAAGTATAGAATTGAACTAGAAAATTACATCAAAGCGTTGCAAAATGGGTAGTTTTCATTTATTATATGATATATAGTTGTCAACTGTTTGCAACGTTTCGATATCATGGGTTTTTATGTGATAGAAAATCTGGAGAAAATTCTAGTTTTTTCGAATCTTCCACACTATTTCGCTTATTATTCGGTATTTTCTTATCTGCAACCTCATACTCTGATTTCTTGAACAGTAATAATTTTTCAAACAAAAGAAAATAGTTTAAATAACTGACAAATATTCTTCATGAAAAAAATTACACTTAACACTCGTTAATTGTGTCATTAATTCTAGAAAGTACTAACTTTTCACGATTTAATGGAAATAAATTATAAAAATAGAAATTGTTCGAATAACAGAAAACTATGTTAAAAAAATGTATTACTTTAGACATTCATCAATTATATAATTTATTTCGAGAAATAGTAACTTTTCAAGATTTACTGGAAAAAGTATTGTTAAAACCAATAATAATTGTTCAAATAATAGGAAATTAGTTTAAAAGTACTTGAAATTTTGTCACTTATCAGATACACATGATGCATGTTGAATTTTTTTTTTAAATACCGTTTATAGCATCAATTTGATATAAAATTCATATCGTGCATTTTTTGGGGCATTTTCAGGACACAATACGAGGGGCTTGGTTGGGTCAAAATTAAAAGTTATTTGGTGGCAAATTGTAACTTATTCGTTGAATATTCTTTAACAAGTGACTGAACTTCTTTTTATATTTTTACAAAAATTGCTCTATTCCCATTTAAAATCACATGTTAATTTCAAAAGGGTTGATTCTGAGCAATTTTTTAAAAAAGTAGGCATTTTTTCTGGAAAACCAAAAAATAGGGGTAATCTATCATCTAAAATAGAAAATTAAAATTGAAAGAGTACAAATTTGGACATATTTAGACTACCGTATAATGTGGAGCAATTCACCCCACCCACTCAAGAAGCATCGCAGAGGTTCACACCTGACAAAAATTTTTTCTGGCGGCCCTGTTTCAACCCTACCCATTTACAAATTATCGCTCCAAGATGAAAAAAACTAGAATTATTTACGCACTTTATCTATTTGATCTTACTTTATGCATATGAAAGAAAAAAGCACTGGTACGCTACAAAATTCGATAAAATACAACAGCACACCCGACCCACTTTAAGTCGTTCACTTAAGGTCAACCATTTCATGTCGACACAACAAGTAATGAGACAGCATGAAAAAAAAACTCATAAAATATACTTATGTTCATTAAAATGGGGTGATTTGAAAATAACTATGACTATTTTGAGTTTGTTTCATCATTTATTTTTTACAACATTGAACATCGAAAAGCTACATAATTGTTAAACACTCAGCATACTTTATAACTCAAATTTGGAGATTCTTCGAGCCCTTCATTTCTATAAAAACTTAGATTTCTTCTCTCTTCAATGAATGAACCTTCCATGATTTAGACTATTTCCAAAACATCTATTCTCGAAGGGCGAGAACACTGAAAGTAAACATATGTTTCACTATTCAATACCAGTATTTTGCACTATTATTTCAAAAAAATGCTTAAATGGTGATAATAATGATAATTATTATTATAACATTAAACCAAATCTCTTTCGGGGTAAGCGTAACTCGTTCGGTTTAAGCCACGTTATGCTACAGGGGATCCAGGAATTTATATGGTAAGGGTAAGTAATGGATGTGCAGGAGAAGGGATAAATTTTAAATCAACCTAGAATTCACGTGTTGTTTATTTAAACAGCACATTCATTCTACAACACCGCTCCAACACGGGTAGCTCATCAATCCTTCTAGCAATCACCCTAGGTGGAGAGCTTCACAAATCCATTGTACGTCATGCGATTCACATAAGAACATACATCCACAAAGCAAAGCTCTCCAATTTGTTTCAGGCGTCCATCAATCTACTGACATTCTTCCTCACACATTTCTTATAAACAATTTCCATTCACACTTTCCTGCCCAGTCATACAACTTTTAATCATCTTAATTCATCTAAAGTGCCTCTATTCTAGTAAAATAAGTGGTATTTTGTGAAAGAACTAATCAAGTCACATTTTTAATTGGAGTAATTTATCAATAATTTTATTCCCCACTCGACCGAAATGGCCACCTTTTGCCCCTAAAAATAGGGGAAAAAGTAGGTTATATTTCTCGTAAACCGCATTTACGGGGCGAAAGTAAAATTTGCGGGGCAAAAATAAAATTGACATTCGAGCCGCAAACAAAGCTATAGAAAATGCGTCGGACCCGCTTTTCAGGGTGAAAAGGTGACCACGGTCAAGAGTGGAATAAAACACTATATGTAACACGAGACGAAAGTCGATTTTTCCCTTGGGTAATTATTATTTTGACTTACTGTTAAGACGTCTAAGGGTGCAAATTTTAGAGCAACAATTGTCACTATGGCCACAGGGATCAGGATCATGAAGACATCCGTCAACACCTCCAGTGAGAATCGTCACACACAGAAGAGCAAAGGTGATAATTATTGCGAAAAGATCCATTTGTCGATTACTGACTACTTCTTCTACTTTGGTCGCGGCTTATATAGTATATACGGACTTCCTCTCCCAAGATCATGCACAAGCAAAGCATCTGGAGAAATCCAAATGGCTGATTGTACGCGTATAACTCATCAATGACAAATATTATCAGGAAAAAAACAAATTTCAGTAACCTTAGATAAAAATACTATTCTTAACAAATACGTAAATTTCTTAACATTGAGTTTTGTCCGTGAAGAAGATTCAATTCCGAGAGTAAAACAATCACAGTTTTAAAAATTTTCGTGGTTATAGTGAACAATTTCTAAGTTTCGAAATAAACTTCTAGAAATTAGACGAACATCCAGCAAATTTTTTTTTTCATAATTCAAGTCAAAGTCCACAAACCTGAAAGAACTTGAAAAAAAAATCACAATGAGATTTGTGGATATTTTTATTGCCATATTCACAATCAGCACATCGAAATCATCTGTATAGAATATTTTTAAATATAAAACATTTGTGAACGATCATTTTAAAAATTAATAATTCTTACTGAAGTCGTGAGTTTGATAATTTTTCAAATTGCTGTGTGGGAGTTCTTTGTATATTTCCGATAAAATGGAATAAAAGATTTTAGATGATTTTAGAACTTTCAATGGATTTAAACCGATTTTCAAAGATTTAAAAATAATAATGGATTTAAAAATATTTCCAAATGTATGAAAGGATTTTGATTGAATTTCAAGTGATTTTAAAGATGTCAAGGAAATACACAGATTTTTGCTGTGTAAAGTTTATTGTGGAGAATCGCTATTTTTGTGTGGTTCCGTATGAAATTATGAGTGATCTGAAATAAATCGCTCTTTTGCAGTTTTTCTGCATTTTATATGAATTCCTTCAAGATTTTTGTATAAGTTATTCCAAGGCTGATTATTCTTTAATTGTTCTCCGTATCATGATGCTCTGTAATGAACTTCCTATAATCATTGAATCTTTTTCAATCGCATGCAATCTTTTGCAATCCCCTCCAGACCAAAGTTTTCTATAATCAAAAATTCTTTCCGTAATGCAGCGAATATTACTTATTTTTACTAATAAAATAAAATTCCTTCGCATTTTTTACCGTTCCTCCAACCACATGTACATCTCATTTCCCCAATTTCTATGAACTCCGTTGAATTCCATGCACCCAAAAGGAACAATCCAAAGCAATAAAAATTTAAAATTGCAAAGGGTTTCCTTCCTGCGTGCAAACTCCATATAAAAATTTTAAATATTATTTTGTACACATTTAATATAATACTAATTTGAGCAATATATAGTTCAATTATTTAAAAACACAAAAGACCGAATTCATTTCAAATCATGCTGATAGGTTCTGGTTAGCGTGTCAGAATAAACTGGCCTTTAAACATATCATTCCATAATGAAAATAAAGGAATATGAATTTCTAAGGTTAGCCGAATTTTTTTTAGATAATCCGAGCTATTAAAGTAAACCTTCCAACTGTCATAATCTGTCGAAAATGACAGATTTTTTTTAAATATTGTATTTTTCTACTGATTACATGTATTTCAATATCTATTTTTATTAAAGATGTAGGAATCCTTGATTCATCGAATGATCCAAAGAAAGTATAACAATATTTGAAAATGACAAGATGGCGGCTATTTTTCTAAAAATATTGAAATTGAATTTTCTCAAAAAGTCCACCTTTTAAAATTTTTATTTTTTCAGGGAATATTACTGACAATGTGCACTGCATTTCTCATGAATGCTTTTTTTTGTACTTAAGCCATCTTTTCAGCACAAAAATATTTTTTTCTACCAAAATCATTTATTTTTTATTATTACGTAACTGCTGAGAAGAAGGATATAAATGTAAAGAGTTTATAATGAAAATTTCTCTCAAAAAGTCTTTTGTACTTTTTAAAAGGTTTCATTTCACCAAATTAAATATTAACTTCATTAATCGTGGTTGCCTCTACACTCGATTTCTTTGATCGCGCTGGTCGATTTTCTTCATTTTTGAAAGAAAATCCGTTAAGTATATTTTCTAGGTGCCAAAGGTACACGATCTCTGAAAAGATCACTTGTTTTTCAGTAAATTATAGTTTATTTCAATCTTTTTTAATATTCCTGGAAGATATTGATTTAATTTTTGTCAGTGTGCAACATACAATAAATTTCACGTTTTATATGTACACAGAAATATATATAAAATGTAATTTTGGACGAAATTTACTCAATGGTGATAAAGAAATTGACAGTTTTGATTATTTCGACAATATTCGTAAATATTTATGAAGATGGAATGCAACCTTTCGAAAAGTGTAAAAGACTTTTTTGTAGAAATCTTAGTTCTTAACAACTTTAAACTATTCACATTTTCCCAATGTCAGCTGTTTACGCAAAAAAGCAACATTTTAAAAGGTGGACTTGTTAGGAAAGTCCAGTTTTAATATTTTCAGAAAATAGCTGCGATTTTGTCATTTTCTAAAAATTTTATATATTTTCTTGGGTGCACTCGACAGATCAAGGATTCCTCCCTCATTCACAAAAATAGATATTTAAATATATGTAATAAGTAGAAAAATACAGCAAAAAAAAATCTGTCAGTTTTGAATATATTTTGACAATTGAAAGGTTAACTTCAATAGCTCGTAATTCCTAGCATAAAATTTTTTCGGTTAAACTATGAAATACTTCTCTTTTTATTTTAATTATAGAATTATATGTTTAAAGGCTAATTTATCCTGACACCCATCCTATCTCTGAATGATTTGAAATGAAATTGGCCCAGATTTTCAAAAATCACATTCACAGTACTCAAATTAAGAGCGTTTTATTTTAATGCAGAACAAATCATTAAAAAATTAAAACATTAGAAAAGTAGATCAACTTTATTTTCTTGACAAAAGTAGACACGCAGTAACACTTGAAAAAAAAGAAAAGAAAGGAAGAAAAATCTCACTGTCGAACGATATATTTATGTTCATAAGAAGGGGTATTTTCCTTATTTCTGAGCTCGGTTTTTTGTATTTTTATACTTTATTCCATTTCGTAATGACTGTTTACGATTTACAAGGCAAAAGACATTTTTAGTTCTGCAACGTCGAAATATTCTATCACCAGTTCTCCGGTGGGCGGGGCTTACGCTCGAACGCGGAAGACTCTAGAGCGAAAATACTCTAGAAAAAATGCTTGAAAGAGAACCTAATCGCATATATGGATTCCTGGAGGTGGTCTGCACCACCTGGAGTCGTGTTCTCGGCGACGACGTCGAAGTCGTTTCGAGCGACCGAGTTACAATTCAAATGGACGATACGGATTCTGTCTCTCAGCTGGGAGTGTGGCATCTCCTGTAATCCAGCGACTTGGAAGCTAGTTGTGGTGGAGGGCCTGAGGTCGGGGGTCACTGTTGATGTGGGATCCACGTCGACTGGGCGTCCGCACTAAGCTCGCCATCAATATGGGCACCCTGGAGGAGTCCGGGGTGGCCAGGTTGGCTAAGGAGAGGCGAACCGGGCCAGAGGGGAAACCCAGCAGCCAAAAGTCTCCGTGGCGAGCAGTAGTGGGATCGCGCCCGGGAGTGGGACCGCACTGGCAGCCTGGTCAATAAGATCCAACCCATAACTTTTTGCATTTTTTTTCCATTTTTCTCATATTCTATGTATCAATATCTACCACTGGGTGCGAAAAAATATATTTTTTTCGACGTTTTTTTTAGTAATTATTTTGGACCCGACTATACGGAACGTCGTGTCGGCCACGCGACTCTGATATCGATTGAGTGCTGACTGAGGCAGAGACTACCTTCACTCCCTATGTTACCGACTGTAAAGCTTATGTGATAGGATATTTATTTTACAGATAGGCAAACAAATGGATTGTTTTATTCTTTTAATTTTGAAATATAAATCAATATTAAATGACCAAATAATTGGGTCAATTAAATCCGACATTTTTCAAGATAACAGAAAAATGTCACAGAACGAAAGGAAAGACAATATAGTTGTACGTTTGACAACAAAAAATCTTTTTCAATGTTCTGAAGTTCTATTAAAATGATAAGTATATTCATATATACCATATATACCATACCACGCTGAAAAATCCATTTGCTACCAATAAGGAAAAGAAAGATAAGCATAGATTAAATACCAAAAAATAATTTTGGCTAGAAGAATAGCACACTTTAGCAATCCTACTTTCTTTCTAGAATAGTATTCTAGTACAACACTACCAAATAGTTTTATCCTTCCTTTTGATTATTATATCATTGTATTGGTTAATAATAATTTCATTGTGATTGTAGATTGTCTAGCCTATTAAATAACTAGAAATATGTAAACTTTTATTATTATTTTATTTTCATTCGTATATTAGTAATAAAAAATTGAGTCAAATATGTTCCCTTATATGAGAAGTATGCAATATCACATGTAATTCCTAAATCAATCGTTCTTGTTATATTTATGTATAGTTTGATTTCTCTTAGTATAGTTTTTTGTTATATATGTATATATTTATTTATTCTTGATATTCAACAAAACCTACGAAAAAAATGGTCAGTTTTATATGCCTTTCTGACTAATAATACTGGAGAAAAAAATGTATATGATAATCCTACCACGTAGTAGCCAATATCTAGAAAACCAAATATAAATGTGAATCTTAAACTTATATATGTGTTTGTGGGCGTAAAATAATGTACGTGACTTCGAGAGCTTTCCCTTAGCCAGTAAGTCTGCAATAATGTAAAGAAAAGATATTAATTGTTTATTGTAAACTCTATCATGTATAAAACTTCATTTGGAAATTAATAAACAAAATAAAAAAAAAAAACCCCAGTTCTCGTTAGATCACTGAAGTTAAGCAGTGTTGGGCGCGGTTAGTACTTGAATGGGTGACCCTTCGGGAATACTGCGTGCTGTTGGTATACATATTGTTTGTATCATTTCCAATTAATAGTACAATTGTAAAATGGTTAAATAAAATACTGTCACCCAGTCTGGGATTCACAAGTAATATATAATGGAAAATTTTTTGTACTAAATCTAAATTAATATATTTAGATGTGTTTTTTTATTATAAAACAGAGTATATAATATTTCTATTTACTTCTGTCGATTGTTGGTATTTGTGAAACTCATATGATTTAAGTTTACAATTATGATCTGTATTACATATAAGGGGCTGCTCAAAAACTACGTTACGATATTTCGTAAACTTTTTCCAATCCTCCCCTTCTCCAAGCTGAAGTCAGAAGTATTTTATTCAAAAATTTTTCTTTAATTTCATTTGATAAAAACTTAAAGTAAACCACGAAACATGCAAACATAATTTTTAATACTTCACAGCCCAAAATGCTCTCAAAACATGAAAAATAGTGTAATTTTTCCCAAAAATAGAAGAATAATAGCGGAATCAATTATCTTAAATAAGAAATTAAATATGAAACATTGAGGATTTTAAGTCAAAATATTTCCAATAAAATAGTTGAATTATCAATCAAAAAATATTAACTTTCTACCAAAACTGATGAACTTTCAAGGAAAAATTCGAGTTTTGAAGCTAAAAATTTGAATGCTTTAGAAAACAGTTGTTTTCTAAACCCTGAAATATTAATTTTTAACGCAGAAAGATGATTTTTCCAGCAAATAGTGGAATTTTCAACAAACGAAAAAATTCATTATAGACTAATCAGTCGCATTTACAATAGAATACTTAAACTTTCAATCGAAAGAGACAAATTTTTAAACGAATATTAAAATTTCTAACATACAGAGACGAATTTTCAACCAAATGGTCGAATTAAAAAAAAAAAGAATTAACTTCAACCACAAAAAGTTACATTTTGAACCAAATAGTCGAATGCTCCAGATAGAAAGGCAAATTTTGTAAAGGCAGTTGAATTTTCAAACAAAATTTTTTCTACTGAAAAAGATGAATTTTCAATCCAAAAAGATGAATTTTCCAGAAAGTAGTTAAATTTTCGAAGGAAAGAACTAACATTTTAATAAAATAGTGAAATTTTCAACGGAATAATTAAATTTTCAACAAAATAGTCCATTTTCTCAAAAAGACGAATTTCTTGCACGATAGTTAAATTTTGAATACAAAAGGACGGGCTTTCTATCCAGAAAGACTAATTTTCAAGAAAACAGTTCTATTTTCAACAAAATAATTAGATTTTCATCAAAATAGTTGATTTTAAAACGAAATAATTAAATTGTGATCTAAAATGATGAATCTTTATGAAAGAAAATGAATTTTTAACAAAGACGTTCAGCTCTTATCCTAGCAGTTGAACTTTGAAAACAAAAAAAGAATCATTCTCTACGAAAAATATAATAGTTGATATTTCAACCAGGAGAAGATTTCAATTCAAAATCAGAAACTGTTAAATTTAACAGAAAAATACGAATTTTCAACAAAATAATTAGTCCTTAACCAAAGTCGATTAATTTTTAACACATTCGTTGAATTCTCTAAAAAAACAGTTAAATTTTCAAGCAACAGTTAATTTCCAACCAAGTAGTCGAATTTTCTATGAATATAATGGAATTACGTGTTTTACTGACTTATACAGACATATTGAGCGATAAACTTTCGCATAGTCAAATTATTAATCCATCTGCCCGGCTACAGTAACATGATAACGAAACTGTGCAGTTGTGTGACTTCGACGAAACGGGGTGCTAAATATTTTCAAAATTTTGAAAAAATAGTGGACTTATGGGACTTTGAGTTTTTGGACAATTTTTTTGAAATGCCACATCTCTGGTTTTAATTGACCGATTTATCTTTTTTAAGTCTTAATTTGCTTGCTGTAAGAATAAAACTTCAAAATAAAAATGAAATATTTTCTAACAATTTCGTTTAAAAAAAATTTTTAATTAAAAAGCTGATGTTTGATAAAATTTTTTGAGTACTTTCTTATTCAATAAATAAAATGTCAAATAAAAATTTGATTAATATAGAAGAGTACCGTTTTCCATGATGTATTCACATTCATTCCTAAACATCTAGATCAATGAAACAACTATTCAGAAATATTTCCCAGTAAGATTGTAGTAATTTACAAATTTATGGACTTTGTTATAAGTGCATTAGGTTTTAACTGTGTTAAAATCTTCCTTATCAAAAAATAGTTGCATTTTCACTTTCGTTTTGGGTAAGGAATAAGAAAAGAGTTATTGCTAAGTGATTGGCAGCAGATTACAAAAAGTGAAATGAATTTTTAGTTTGCTTAAATAATTATGAATTGTAATCATGTGTTCGAATATTATGAACAGCGTACAATTATAGAATCATTTATGACCTATTCCGTGAGAGCAACGGTCTTTATTTCATCACAAATGACTAAAACGGTTAACTATCAATCAAATTTGATAATCGAAAAACAAAATGTTGAATACACTTCATTAATCAAACTCAGAAAATCTTTTTGTCTATAACTGCTCATCCTCACGGAAACATATTTATTTCATATTTGATTTATTAAATTTAAAAGTACTAAAGTTTTTTTCAGCGATTATTCAATAACGATGTATTCAGATTTTATTAAATTTGGAAGATTCATAAATAAATCGAATAAATTATAATTCTGTGAGACCTCAAAAAGAAATAGCCAAACATCGTTTTCTTTAATGAGAAGCTAAATAAAACTTTAACCTTTAACTGAACGCGCTTATTTGCTTAATGCTGAAAATTTATGTACAGAATTTTAAAATGCTACTATTTGAATCAAAGACGGTGAAAACTCTTTAATTTGATACTATAATTATCAGGAATTAAGCTGCTATTAGGATATAAAATTTTTTATTTTCACATGTGAATTTAACAATATTGTTAAATGGAACAATTAATTGTTCCACACAAAATCCTAGAATACAAAATTACCATAGAAAAAGTTCCATTGAAAAATGATTGAAATCGTGAAGCTTTGGAAATTGTTCCTTGAGGAAATATTTAATTTAAATAATATTAGCATATAATAAGTATACGTGACAATATACGGACTATATATTAGATTTACAAAAATGCATTATGAAGCAAGTATTTTGTTTAATCATTATTATTGAAATGGAGAAAGCAGCTTTTTTCTGCTATCAGTAAGTTGAAATTCTCTCTTTTTGTGGCCCTAGTGATTAGTAGAAATTACTATCACTCCCGATAAAAAGGTTTTCAAATCGTCAAAGAGAAACGCTGTTAGAATAATTGATGGATATTGAAAAGGCTTTATCTTCAAGGTTCGACATTATATATGTATACATCAGGCATCAATGATCACTGAAAGTTACGTCAAGTACATTCCCATAATTGAAGAGCAAAGAGTTTCCAGAAATTATTCCATCCATTTCACGCTAAAAAATAGAATAATAACATCAATGAATTGAACTAATCTTATTCGATCTTATAAATAATTGCTTGAATTAGATACTACGGTACCCGTATATCTAAGTACTGAGAAAATAAAGTTTATTAAAACAAATTTGTTGCTTCATACATAATTATTCTAGAAAAAAAAGTAGGCGCATTATAAAATTCAATAATATTATTTATGAGCGTTAATTATAAAATAAAATTGGTTTAAGCACACTGCTAAATAATTCTCCTGGAATGTGTTAAAAGTGCAGTTTATAGAGAGTCGAACAAAAGGAAATTACTTTCAGCGAATGCACAAACTCGAAATGCAAACTTGACAATAACACGTGCACTCGAAAACGAAAAGTTCTTGGTAAACGTAGAAATATGGAAACACAAATAATCATCGGATGCTTTTACTATTACGGTACACCAACCTAACGCTAACAGTATTGTGTACTCTTGTTCGTGCATCGCTGATTCAAACAACGAACGGTCGGATTCATTTGAATTTGCACTGAGTTAATCAAATTCGTCGTTTTCCGCAGTATATTTTTTATTTACTTTCGTATTTTTGTATAGAAAGTACATGAAAAAACTTTACACGTTTCAATAAAATGAAAAAATATATTCTAGATTTCTATTTTCCTACTCCAAATTTGTCGCTTAATTTTTAACTCAAACAAATTTATAACTCTCTTTAATGCAACTCATATAACTCATTTGGTTAAACATACTAGTTCACAGTCAAAACTATGACCTGATAAAATTGTTGATTGTTTAAGTATGGAGAATGAAATCTATGTATGGCAAATAATGAAATGTGTGAATAAGATTTGTATCATAATGCTTCCATACATCATACACAGGAAGTCAATTAGTTACCATTTTTCTTTTCTTTTCATTTTAAATAATTCTTTGAATTTTTAGTACTTTTCTAATGTTATTGTAAATAATAATGTCTATATCTTGGTCAATTTTTCACTAATGAATGCAACGTTAGATTAAATAATCTATTTAAAAAGCGATATGTGTTGTGTGTATATGTGTATGTGAGTGTACACGTGCATATATATATATATATATATATATTATTTCCATTTGCAGGCATTATGTATGATTTTTCCAATTAGCATAAGAATTTATTTGGTTATCTTTGTCTCCAATGAACCGAAAAGTAAGGTAGTTTAGATGTTCGTTTTTTAACTCTGAATCTTTTGCATGCCCATTTTGCATAAAATTATTCCTGATGAGAAAGAATTCTGTTCGATCTTAATTTGAACATTTTTAAATAGAGGCAGGGTTTGTTTATAAATATTTTCTGATTTCTTATTAATTGAGTCTAAATAATTTTACCTCAATTTTTTGAAAGAAATCTTTTCATTTAAAAATAATATGATCTTATTTCCTTCTACAATATTCATAATTTACATATTTTCAGGTTTTATAAAATAAAAAATGTTTATATCCATACATGACATATGTTTAAAATTTTGTTAAACATGCCTTCCCGGTACTTATTGGAAAATAAGGTTGCCAATGGGATATACATTAGGGTGGCTGAAAAACATTTTTTTTAGAGGGCAGCAATCCCCCCCCCCCCCCCCATGTAAAATGCATGGGAAAAAATCATTTTTTGAATGTGACGCGAAAATATAGAGGCTTGAAGAGAATTATCCGACAAAGAATTTCATGTATCGGACATAAGGGTTTGACACCCCTAACACACCCCTACGAGTCCCTGAAAACTACCCCTAAAACCAAAAATATCAATTCTTTATATGAACGACCTTTCGAGCACTGTATACTAATCTTTTTTTAACTTAAATTATTTACATTGGCCGAGTGGAATATTTATTAACATTTCTGGAATAATTTTCAATTATTTAAACAAATGGAATTTGCTTCAATAATTTTTTTTTGAAAATTCGTTTTTTTTCTAAATATTATTATTATTATTGGTCTAGTGAAATATTTATTAACAATAATTTATTGATTTTAAATCATTCAAACAAATGGAATTTGTTCAAATAATTTTCTCTTGAAATTTTTTGTATTAAAGTTTATTATTATTTCTTCAGTGGAATGTTTATCAACATTTGTTAATTAATTTGCAAAGTTTTAAACAAATTCCATTTGTTTGAATAATTTGTCTTGAACATTTGTTTTATTTAAGGAATAAGGGTTTTTCGTCTGAAAGTTCGTCGAACTGGCAGTTTATTATCTTAAATAACATAAATTTATTAAAAAATATTTTCCAATTCTATAAAAAATAAATTATTATTGATTTTCAAGAACCTTTAATTTGTTTGAACAATCATTTTTCCACAAAATTTGTAAATTTTCCTTCATTGTTTCAAAAATTAAATCTTAATTCTTAACAGGAACATATAATATTTGAATAAGTTTTGAAACGTATTTGAAAAATATTTCTCCTAAGAGACATCATCGACACTTTCGAGTATACCTGTGGTCTTTTCATTAGCAGAAATCGTTGCACCTGTGTATAATATTATGACTTCTCCAATTGTTTGAATAATTGAAGATTAATAAATTATTGTTAATGAATATTCCACTAGACCAATAGTCATAATTTTTAGGAATAAAACGAATTTTCAAAAAAAAAAATTTAAGCAAATTCCATTTGTTTAAATAAATCAAACCTAATTGAGCAATGTTGATAAATATTCCACTGGACCAATATAAATAATTTGAGGTAAAGAAAAGACGATAATACAGTGCCCAAAAGGTCGTTTGTATGGAGAATTGATATTTTTGGTTTTAAGGGTAATATTTAGGGACTCGTGGGGGTGTGTTAGGGGTGTCAAACCCATATGTGAGAGGTTCAGTGAAAATTATGTCACTTGTCCTGGCAAACGAAAGGTATAATAAAAAAAAGGGTTTTCTCTCTCTCTCTCTTTCTCTTCCTCTCTCTCTAAAAAGTGGGATAGAACGATTTCTAAAATCTGGCATGCCTTGAGAGTTTTCGAGTTAAAAAAGAAGGTTAGTTTGCCTCGGTACCTTGAATACTTCATCACGTAATTTTTGTTAGTGAAAGTTTCATTTCAAATAATTGTTCCTTTTTTTGATATAGATTAAAACAAAATCTCCACAATTTTCGGAGACTGTGTTCTTTCAATAGCATTTTGATTAGTGTCGGGATGTTATGTGTGAATAAGATTTGTATCATAATACATACATCATACACAGGAAGTTAATTGATTACCATTTTGAAAAGGGATATGTGTTGTGTGTATATGTGTGTGTAAGTATGCACGTATATATATAATTTTTATTTGCAGGTATTATGTTTAATTTTTCCAATTAGCATAAGAATATATTAATCATTCCTTGCAGTTTCCTATAAATAATCCCTGATGAGGGGTTCCAAATTGGCCACGAAACATGTTGGTTCCCTGATAGTATAAAAAAGACGGATAAAGGAAAAAGTGAGAGGTTGGTTTTGGTTGACTTTTTCTCTTTTTCTCCTTTTTTTCATTTGGTTATTTTTGTCTCTAATGAGCTCAGAAGTGAGGTAGTTTAGTTTTTTTTTTAATTCTGAATCTTTTTCATGCTCATTTTGCGTACAATTATTCATGATAAAATAGAATTCAGTTCGATCTTAATTTAAAAATATAATTCAGATCATTCGTCTGTGAGTGACGACATTCCATATATGCACTGTTAGAAAAATCTCTACTAAATTTAGCATACATGTAATGGAAGCAAAAATGCACAACATGAAATTAAATTTAGTGTACCAGCGTACAGTAAATTTAGTATATTTATACTGAATTTAGTACACGCGTATACTAAATGTCATATACGTGTATACTAAATTCAGTAAGAATATACTAAATTTACTGTACGCTGGTATACTAAATTTAATTTCAGGTTGTGCATTCTTGCTTCTATTACATGTATACTAAATTTAGTAGAGAATTTTCTAACAGTGTGGACTGTCGTCACTCACAGACGAATAATCTGAATTTCAAATGGGAAATTACACAAATAATAATGATAACAGAGACATTAACGAATTTCTTATATGATAAAAAACCCACGCGCTCGAATATATACTCGTATATAATGTCCTATTTTTGAAGAACACGATTAACTCAGAAACGAGTCAAAAATTGAGTTAACGGTACAAATTTGGAAGCAATAATTCGGGAAACGTTAAGTTGAGTTAATATGGTACTCTCTGTGAAATCAGACCCCGGGAAAAGATCTGGATCATTTTGTAAAATACCGTTAACTCAAATAAATATAATATCTATTATTAATTATTAGGCTGTGTCTAGTCGTCGCGAAAAATTAGGGTGGTTGGACCAATATTATTTATGTGGCCAGTCACAGGGGTGCCTTCCCGCCCCCACGGGACGTGGGAAAAGGGGTAGGTGTTTCACTAACATTATTTCTATGGCCAGTTACAGGGGTGCCTACTCACCCCCCACCCGAAAATTCGGGACGACTAGCCAAGCTTACGAAAAATATTGCACTGGTCATCCCGAATTTCGAGACGACGAGACACTGCGTAATTATTATCGTAATTTGAATATTATTAATTTATTCACTGATTAATTAATTCATCATTATTGAATATACTGTTTAATAATTATCGTTAACTAATGTTCAGTTTTTTGGAAATAATATGTCTAATTAAATATTTGGAATATTTAGCAACAAATAATAATATTAACATAGTAACATTATTACTACATAAAAGGCATTCAAAAGGACAGCAAGATAACTGTTCTTATAATTTTATAGATTATTATTATTAAGTAATAATATTTATTATCATGCTATTCACTAATTAAATTAGGTATTTCGGAAAAAATAATAAAAATAATATTCAAGTTGGAAACTTTACAAACTTGAAGACAGAGCAGGTATTTTTATTTAAATAATTCTATTTAAATGGTGGTCTCTTTTAAAATTTGAAACTTATATATTTCCATCACATTGCTTTGTGGCTGAAAAAAAAACACATTAACCGTATACAAATATCGGACAACCCTTGGCAATTTATTGAATATTCGAAAACAACTATGATTGAGGATGTTAATGGTGATTTCGAATTATTTTATTTTATTTCAGTTCAAGATAAAAAAATCTGCCCGTTTCTCATCTTGCATAGCTTGATCGCAAAATGGAATTATGGATTTTTCATTATTTTTTGCGCAATCAAAATAAGAATGTTCGAATTTTCGAGAAAATTCAAAAAGTTGTTACAACAATCTTGTAGGGCTTTCAAAGAGTAACGTTTTTTTTCTCCTTGACATTTTGCATATCGTGCATTGTTTGGCTTGAAATGTTCATTTTCGTTTGTTCTTTTTGATTCTGAAAATACTGCGAACAGTCGTACATAGAATTTATAAATTTCGCAAAAAAGGGTCTCAAAAATTTTGAAAATGCTCTGAATTTTTTATTTTTCATTCAAAATAGCTGGTTAACGAACTCGATCTTTCTTTTTGATCTCTAAAACCTTTATACCGCGCTCCTCATTGGTCCAGCTTAAATATTTTAGGGGAGAGTGGGGCAGGTTCGATCACAGGGCAAGTTCGATCACAGGGCAAGTTCGATCACTAGCGATTTCTTAAAATGTCGTTTATATTTTTAAATGGAATTCCGGCCAAAAGTTAGTTCCTCCAGTGACCTTACTTCGCACAAGTGAACGTGGCGCTTGCGGTGTCGCTAGTTGTAATCTGTAACATAACCACTATTGTTGGAAAATTTGAAAAAATTGTCCTTCGAGAAATTTTAGGAAGTAGTTTGAATATCACCCCAGTGTTTTGTATTGAATAAATTTTTGTTGTCCCGCAAGTATATACATGTCCTAATATTTTTACATTAACATTTTTGCGAAAAATTGTTAATTCAATTTCTTAGCAATTTGTTCATCGCTTGTGGGGCAGGTTCGATCAGTGTTTGTGGGGCAATTGCGATCAACTTGTATGTTGTAAATACCTGTTTTTATTGTTTATTACTCATTTTTCGCACTGATATGTCATGTTATCGATTTAACATTTTATAAAAATAAAATATAAGCACAATTTATTATTCTTTGATATTCACAATTAATTGTTATTACTGTTTCAAATTTCATTTTGTACTTATATGTTCAGCTATCTTATGTAATTTTCAACCTGAGATATTTTTAAAAAGTTCTATAACAAATGTAGCGATTTTCGAAAATTATATCATTTCATTCCCAGACTTTCAGTATCGTGCTGACTATGACTAAAAAGTTGTGCTTAAATTTTTAAAAAATTATTTTCTTCTTCAAAAAATACAAAGGGCTTCCGGATTATTGGAGCAACCCCACGCACAGCAGGGTACCTTGTTTATATGTTTGTTTATGCTACTGCTGCTCCTATAACTAAGATTTTCTGTCACATTCCTATTATGAGTACCGTTCCGTCAATAATCGGAAAGCCCTTTGTATTTGCTGAAGCGGGAAATAATTTTTTCAACATTGAAGGGCAGCTTTTTGCTTACTGACACGGTATACACCATTTTCATAAGCCAAAAATGTGCAATTTGCTCCAGGAATTATTTCCATTTGTTGTTTGGTTACTCACTACTCTGCGGTTATGAACTTATAACGAATTATTATTTCTGACTCTAAAGTCTATCATTGAGCAGAGCAAGGATCAAAGAAACTCATACTTTTTTCAGAAATTTTTCTTGTATTTATTTTCAGGGACTGGCAGCCAATGAATGTTGAGTATTCTGAAATTATCGTAAGACGATGGTAATTCTTACTTTCACTCATCACAAAATAATTGCAAATAGACTGGAAATTTCAAAACTCTCTAACAGTATACTGTCGACCTGATGAAGGAACTATACAACTGCATTTTTATCAAAAATGAGTTTTTTTTTGTTGGATTCGTAATGAAAAGACGAATTTATCTATGCTAATCATTATTAAAAATTGTAATCAAATCTGGAGATAATTAAGTCTCAATTAGCATATCCGCAGCGATTTTCGAGAATTATTGATGAAGAAACAATACATCTGCAGAAATTGTAGCATATCTACATGAATTCCAGGATTTGGGATAGTGCGGAGCCCTCAGATTCTGATAGAACAAAACACTTTTGCGCAGATGCGTTTTGCTCATTAGGATCCTCGGTCCTCGTGCAGTCCGATTTTCTGAAATCGAACGGGTTCGAGGGTAACTTTGAGCCACTGATCTTTCTTTTCAATAGCACATGTGCATTTTACTTCCTCATAGAGGAAGCTTTGTTATGGTAACATTTTCCAAAAATTTTAAATCCATTTAATTTAACCTTCCCCAATTTAAAAATGTCTCATACAATGTTCTAAGCAATTGTCCGGATGTGTGTGTGTGGATGCCACACTTTTTTGTGAACACGGTAACTTGAAAACGGTTGCAGATACGTTGATGAAATTTGGAGGGTTTATTTTTTCGACTAATATCTTGAAACTGACCCGAAGATTTCTAGAAATATTTGTTGCATTTTTTTCAGCACTTAATAATATTTTAAAAATATTTTTTTTATAGTAAAACTTTTTTCATTAACATAATTCAAAGTTAATGGAAGAATATAAAAGATTCCTTGATTCCAGACGAATCGATTGACCCATAATATTAATATATTTCATTAAAGCGTAAGGGAGTTATGGTAATTTATATATTTTGAAAATCGGTTTTTTTGTGGTAAAACTTTTTTTATGAACATAATTCAAAGTTGATACAAGAATAGAAAAGATGCGTTGATTTGAGACGAATCGATTGACCTATAATATTGATATATTTTATCAAAGAGTAGGGAAGTTATGGTGTTTTCTCTATTTTTAAAATCGATTCTTATAGTACAAATTTTCTTATTCTCATAATTTAAAGCTGATGCGAGAATAGAAAAGTTGTGTTGATTTAAGATGAATCGATTGACCTGTAATATTAATACATTTTATTGGAGAGTAAGGAAGCTATGGTAATGCATAATTTCTGAAAACACGGTTTTTTATACTCAAACTTTTTTCCCTAACATAATTCCAAATTTATGCAATCACGGAAAAGATTCCTTGATTCGAGGCAAATCGATTGATCTATAATATTAATATACTTTCTTGAAGATTGAGGAAGTCATCTGTTTCAAACCTTTTTTCATCAACATAATTCAAAGTTGAAGCATGAATCGAAAAGACGTTTTGCTCATAAATTTTCAAATAAAATAATTCGGACAATTTTTGTAAAGAAATTATAAAGCTGGGAAAGGGACAGGGTGCGATAGAACTTTTCCTTTCCCTTTTCCATCTCGAAAAATTATAATTTCGAATACAAAATTTTATTTGTCTGATTTGTCTTTGTGTTAAAAATTTTTTTTGTATTATTTTGTAATTCTTCTGAATTTCTATTTTTAAATTGATCAAAATGAAGACTTTGGTTGGTCTATTATTGAAACAATAACTAATGCTTCCTCTATGAGGAAGCAAATAAATTTGCTAACGGAAGCAAAGTGTTCTTGAAATGAGCACCATATAATTATAAATACAAAGTGGAAACACTCGAGATCGAATTCACAGTTAGTTTTATTTGTCAAGCAAAAATAATTGAAGGGCAACACCGCATAAGGGCGTATGTACCACATTTCGGAAATGCGTGTTATTGGCCTAAAATAATGTTTTTAACCTAACTCATGTTTCTGTACAAGATTATGGTCCGGTTTGACTTAGAAGTAGGTCAAAATCCACGTTTGGTATTTTTGTTTATAAAGTAATTCAATATTTTTGCCTGTTCTTTTCACAATTCAATAGAGCTAAGTAATAGCTCAAAAGCACTTTTTTTTTAATTTCTTCAAAAAATAAAAAAGTTATGCAACTCTTTGTGTGTCCACATTTTCGTTTTTGGGGACGCACCGTACCATTGATGAGGGATTTTCTCGGATGTGACCGCTTCTTTTAGGATGTATATTTCGCGGTTTGATAGAGTTAAGTAATAGCTCGAAAGTTCTCTCTTGTTTTTTCTCTAAATGCAAAAATAAAACAGTTAATCAACTTTTTAGGTGTCAAAATTCGAATTTTTAGGATGCGCCGCTATTTTACAAGGGTTTTCTCGCACATGTTTATTTTTTTTGGAGCGCTCTTTTCGCGATTTAATAGAGATAACCAATAGCTCGAAGGTACTTCCTTTATTCCTCTTTTAAATTTAAAAAAGTTATGCAAATCTTTATGTATCAAAATCACATTTTTTGGGGACGCGCCGTTCCTTTGACAAAGGTTTTCTCGGATATGGATGCTTTTTTCAGGATGTTAGTTCCGTGGATCAATAAAGCCTAACAGTACTTCAAACTGTTTTCGCATTTCTTTTTTTTAAATTGATTGCGTGAAAGTTCTACAGTTTTTTGTTAATCCTGTAAAATTCGGGTTTTGGCACTTACGCCCTTATGCGGTGTTGCCCTTCAATTCTAGTTGATTAATAATATAATTACTATTTATTATCTGAAATAATTATAAAATAATGAATTATAATTTCTTAATAAATTAATAATAACATCATCGTTTTAATTTTTTATCAATTTTTGGAAAATTTGTAGTTGTTAAGTTTCTTTAGCAGGAAACACGGAGGTTCTTGAAGGCTGATTCCTGTATTCGGCAGCACATCTGCGCAGATGTGTTTAATAGTAAGGATTCTCTGCGATTTTTTGCATCAATATCTAGCATTTCTACAGTTTTGCATATAGAGAATTGGAATTCGCCATTTTTATTTTTGTTTTAATGAATAGAGCATGACCGATTTACCCAAGAACAGTACTTTTATTTCCAAAAACTCTCATAAGTTAAAAGGTACAGATGCAAACACGTAATATTGAATATCTCGGTTCGTTTCGAATGCAGTTGTACAGTTTCATATACTCCTAGACTTTTTCTCTGCTGAGATTTTCACTATAATCTGTACAAAAATTGAGGTCTCGATATTTATTGGTACGCTACATTATAGGCGCCGCTCCCCTATAGACTATACATTCTGTAGTGAATATAAAAAATTATAAACAAAATAGCTTTAATTTGTTTCTTAAGCGGTTGCCGCGACTGGTGCTATTGGGACTGATGATGGGGTCGTCCGAGTCGGACTCGGAGCTGCTGGAGCTACTGTGTCCTCTGTGGCTGAAGATGCCGAACGGTTGAACATCAGATTCATTAGGAAGATCCGGTGCATCGCCTCCTACGCCCAGTAGCTGGAGAAATGCAATACTCACTGGCTGTTGTCGGTTCAATGATTCGCTGTATACAATCTCACGATGAAGTGTGTTATATATTGGAGCAATCACACCTTCATTGTCCCATCCAAAGATTAAAGCACTCTTTGCTAGTAAAATTACACGTGCATTGCATTCCATGAATTGTCCAAGCATATTTTTCCTCATAAAAGTTGTTACTGGTGTAGGGTTTGCTGGACATCGCAGTCTCCTGATAGTTCCTAGACTTCCGAGTCTTCTGGAACTCTGACTTTCACCTCGGAGAATTCTTGACTGCGAACTCAATTCTGTAACAGAAAGTAGGAATGGGTGAACTTTATCTTAAAATATCAATCAATACGTCTAAATAGAGTAACGTCTACCACGTTCCGCCCCTTACTTCTGTTGATTGCAACTGACACAACAAAAATCTCTGGATTGCATGAAAAACATCTGAATGACTAAGGTCTTCCGAATTCAACGTTATGATCACTTTCAACCTTGAAGATTTTTATCAAAAGTTAGAAGGCAGAATATCCCAAAAACAGGGTTTTTCGGCCTCCTTTTTCAAGCGTCCACTATTCTTTCAACATTTTTAAATGTAAAATGGTGTGATCGTGTTGATACAACATTGTTGTTTCTGTTTTCTCCTATTTGGATTGTCGGACGTTAAAAACTTTAATAATAGAAAGATGTACTTCTTCGATGACAACAGCAACGGAGTTGGTTTGCTTCTGGGGCTAATATTGTGATTGGAAGGGTACTTTTATTCTACTACTTGTCCTGCTTTGCCGGATTACGCGCAAACCCTGATTAAAGTCAGAAATATTCAGAATTATATTTCTGCCGTAAGAATGATTTTATCATGAATTTGATGATTGCACTGCACTCGCATTACAAAAATGAACATTTGGAGCAATTATACGGGGCTCTATCTTCATTCTTTTTCAAGATAAAGTTTATGTAAATAAATCAGCGTGAAAAGTAAATTATTGGATATTTTAGAATTTTTAAAAGTGCATTGCTTCAAAGAAAATTGGATGAATACATATCTGTAAAAACACCTGAAGCCTGAAAACCTTGTTTATTGGGAAGTTTTGCCCTCTAAATATTGACAAAAATTGTTTAGGACAAAAGTCATCATAACGTTGAATACGGAATACCTTAAGCTCTCAGATGCTCTTTATTAGAGATTTCAGATTTTTTTTGCAACAATTGGAGCGATTATTAGAGTGTTAATAAAATTTACTGATAAAAATAATCAAATGTGTTGTCTTCAATTTTCTTGAAGCACAACTAATTGTAAGTGGTAGTCCTAAAGTGGGAGCCAAAAGTTGAGGCCCCTCACTACTTTTGATTGCACCTCGCTCTAAAAATCTCTGAATTATTCTATAAAGAGCATCCAAGAGCTTGAGGTGTTATGAACGTAACGATATGATCACTTTTATCCTGAATTATTTTCGTCAATAGTTAGAGGGAAAAGCATCCGGAAAGACCGAGTTTTTCGGCTCCTTTTTTCAAGCGTCGCTTTTCACCTGCTCCCAGAAAGCGGTCAACGTTAAGGGAAATAGTAAAAATTCACAGATATTCTTCCAACAGTCCTTAATGCAATACATTTTTTTTAAATTTTGAAACATATAATAATTTACCTCGTCCGGGAATTAATTTTACGTGCAAAACAATTTAGGGGTAGCTTTGATAAATATGATTCATTAGACCTTAAAGTTTTAATCAACATCAGAATAAATAAATGAAAAAATTCAAAATTTGCATACGTATCCTCGATATTCATACAGGGTGTCCACGCAGGGGATTATCAGAAAGTATGCAACCCTTAGCACACGGCCATAAGAATCGCATTAGCCTGTAGGACGGGTTGCATGATCTTCGGCAAGCCCCAGCGTGACACCCTGTATATCGTTTACCCCATAAGATTCTCATAGCAAAACATATATCTAATATAAATAAGTAAGATGAATAAATTGTAATTTTCAAAGTCAAATTACAAAGTTTACATCTGATCAACAATTTTGTAGAATAGGGATATTTTTCCATTTGGTGCTACTTTGCATCGTTTTTCCCAATTTTATCGGAAACCATTAATCATACTATAATAATGGCAGTGAATGCTTACACTTTTCCCCCTCAAAAATAAAAAGTTTTTATTACGGATATTTTTTTCATAGGATGCGTATTTTTTTAGATATTTCGATGTCTTAAGTTAAAAAAAAAACCCAGTATATATATAATTAAAAAAAGGGTAAACAACGACCGCAGGGTCCTACTAAGAGCAACTGCTATCTAAAAAATGTCAATAACCCCGAGTAAAACCGCGCTAAGTCACACTTAGGGCCACGTCTCACACAACATATTTTTGGCACGCGGGTATGGCTTTAAGGTTACGAACCAGTGAT
>CAKNXH010000059.1:363205-414856 GCA_932178445.1 Andricus quercusramuli | reverse complement strand
AGAGAGAGAGAGAGAGAGAGAGTTTATATATATAGAGTTTCGGTTTCGGTTTGGATTCCTTTGGAACAGAACTGAAGGGCCTATGACAAAGCCACCGAACGCGTCGTCGGGTTGCGGATAGAGGGTCCCTGTACCAAGGGTTTCTGCTGAATATGGTTACAATAATTAATAAGCAATCGTGGACAATTGTTCAGGAATGATCCCGAAGGAATAACCCCTAAGCGACGGCGTGAAAACCGTGTTGAAAGCTGAATAAATCCTGGGTGAGGTGTATCAAACGGTGACTCTGGGATACCGGGCGACATTCAGAGTACCAACCTTATCCTTTCACCCGGGACGAACGCGGGACGAACCCTTTCTCTAGCTACTCGTGGGAAGAACAATGAAGCCACCAAAACACCAAAAAGTTGTAGATGCGGTTCAAAACGATCGAACTCGCAGAGTACCCGACAACGGGTCGGCAAACAATGCCGATCATTCTAGAGTTCGGGGTGTTAAAAGTAATTCAGACGGAAACACGACGACGAACCGGCGAAACGCCCACATTGAGTGGAGGGATCAACTCAAGGAGGACGTGCTAGACTGCTACGATGCCAGCATTATTCCTGTTCGCGGAGGCTTTATGGCGCGTATGCATGCACAATCTGTGGTGCCAGAAACACCCAGAGCTTCAGCACACTTCGCATCCGTCTTTGCGAAATCAAGCCAACTACCTCCAGAAAAACAGATATGTACGCGGAGCGCTTCCCCAACTGCTGCTTGATCAAGCCGCAGACGAAGATGAGGAAGCAACATTAAGACCAACCGCAGAAAGCAGCACCTTCTGAGAGATGATCGCGATTTCAGTACAAGGAGGAGCATTAACATGCAAGTTCCTCCTAAGCCCCAAGATCTGGCTGAAATGGATGCCTCTCTTCGTGGAGATATCTCACAAGAGTCCGACCTCTGGACCATCAATTGCTCAGTTCATGGTGCTGCGAGAGCTTTGGCTAATTTGAATCGAAGGCTAAAACCGGCGATGGATCAAAAGACCAAAAGACGCTTGCATCAACTGAACAAGAAGATTGGATGGAAAAGACATAATGCGTCCCGTGTTCAATGTGTGATTGACTACATTACATCTGGTAGACAAAATACGGCTGTTATCCGACGCAAGGAGGAGAATACAGAAGAGGAAGAGATGGATCAGGGAGAATCAACAGTTTGTCGCTGACCCATCGCGCCTCTTCAGCGATCTTCCTGTTTCTGTAAAAAATCCACCCAAGCCCAAGGAGTTTTGCGCTTTGCCATCCGCTTCAAGGAGTCTTGCAACAACCTTATAGAATCTGAGGAGGAATGTCCATCAATCACTGCCGAAGATAAAGTCATATTTAAAGTCATATCTTAAGTCGGAGACGCCCATTCCGCAGTGGCTGGTGTTAGGACACAATATACTCCTGCCGAAAAAAGGCAACTTGTCCAACCTAGAGAATTACAGGGCGATAACTTGTTTGAACACACTGTATAAGATCTTTACAGCTGTTCTGAACAACAGGATTGTTCGACGAATTGAGCCTGTATGGCGAGAGATGTACGAACAACGTGGCTCGAAAAAAGGTGTGGGAGGCTGTTGAGAGATCCTGGTAACTGACAGGTGTGTGTAAAGACGCAGCAGCCCATCAGCGCGTCCTGTCAATGGCCTGGATTGACTACCAGAAAGCTTTCGATTCAACCTCTCATAGACTTATCATCTGTCTGTTGGAAAGCTTGAAGGTTCATCCACACATCGTGAGGTGCATAGAGAGATTAATGCCGCTTTGGAAAACCACCCAGTGGGCACACGCGTAAAAGAACATTATTAGCACGGCTCAGAAACGTCCTAAGTCAGTCCAAATAAAGTTCCTCAAACATACAATGTTCCAGTGACGTTTTAAGGACGTATTTAGAACATGGAAAGTTTTTAGAACATTATTTGGTCCGACTTAGGATAGTTTTTGGAACGTTCAAATAACGTCTTTTGACATGTACGTCCAAGAAACGTTTTTATGACGTTCCAATTACGTTCTTAAATTTGGTGCTCACTGGGCAGAATTACTGTCTCATCTGGAAAACATCGTGTGATCACTAACAGTGTCACCTTTTAGAGGAGTGTCTTTCAAGGTGATACCATGAGCCCTTTGCATCACACTTCTGCCTCTATCTCTCGAAATACGAAATTCTCCTGGATACCTCTGTGGTGGCAAACTACAAACTGCTATGAAAATCGTCAAGAACAACACAGGAGAGATTGGAATAGACTTTGGTTTGGAAAAGCGTGCCAAAATTAATCTGAGAAAAGGAAAGATTACTGGCGTTCCCAAGGACCCTGAGCTTGTGGATACAAGTGTTGCTAAGGTATTGCATACCTTAGCGTGCCTCAAAGCCGCATTCAGGATGTAACATCAGTGAAGGAATCTCTCCGAAGCAGATACAAGCATCTTCTTCGTCACACGTAAGATCATGCATATACATAAAAGCTTGCATATCAGTTTGTCAGTTCCGCGATTATACATGTCACGCCGTCAAGGCGGACACGGACTTCTGAATCTCTAGTGTATTCATAACCGAATTGTTCTAAGTACAGCCTACATCGTTGCGAATGGCAAAGATCCTCTCCTAAATATGGTCAGGAATCACGAGATGATTGGCGAAGGAGCGTTCCTTTACAAAGCCGCGGAGCAAGCAGCCGAGACCCTTGGTCTGCATTTTAACATCAGAAGTGAAGAAAGTGTATAACTCCATCTAGATGCTTCACGTCTAAAAGCCGAAGTAAAGAAAGCAGAGGATAGAAAATTTCACCAAGAGCTACTCGACAAGCATATGCACGGAAACTTTCACAGAAATGTAGAAAAACAGTCCTTGTCAAAGGAGCAAACTTTTGCTTTCCTCAAATCATCAGGGCTCAATTCAGGTACAGAGGGCTTCATTTTTGCATGCCAGGACGGTGTAATCTCCACCTTAGCATACCGCGCCCGCATTTTATGTCAAGAAGTTCCCAGTGATAGGTGCAGAGCGTATCATGCACACATTGAGTACCTAGAACACATACTAGCGGGATGTCCGACCCACGCAGGAACGACGTATATCTATAGACATAATGCGGTCCTGAGAGTACTCTATTACCATATTTGTCGCTCTTACGGCGTTGGTCACGATCCTGCCCTGCCGAACGCTCCAAGGGAGATAGAATCAATTGTCCGAAACGAGGAGTGCCACATTTTCTGGTACTGCGATTTTCGGGCAGCAGTCTCCGTTGCGCTCTCGAGGCCTGAAATTTTTCTCCAAGACTTCGGGGAACGAACTATATTCGTGATCTGCAACGATTGTACCCAAAATATTCGGTGCAAGTAATTATTTTTGTGATAGGTGCTCTCGGAAGTGCGAAACTATCACTGGTTCGTAACCTTAAAGCCATTCTACCTGCCAAAAATATATCAAGGCTCTTGCGAGATGGATGCAGAAAGCTGTCATCCTTGGGTTGCTTCGTGTCCTCAAGACACACGAGGGTTTCGCCGGCCTGTCGTTGTGATTTCGTCGTCCCCTCTGACCACCCATCTCACGGTTGTGAGACGAGACCATAAGTGTGATTTACCGCAGTCGTACTTGGGGCTATTGACATTTTTTAGATGGCAGTTGCTCTTAGTGGGACCCTGCGGTGGTTGTTTAACTCTTTTCTTAAAATTATATATATATATATATATAACGAGTAAAATGCATTAAAAAGTAATGAATTAATTATTTACCAATAGAATCATAGAGGACAGCTAAACTGAAGATCCAGAAAGAAGAGCCAGTGATGATTCTCATTTTTTCTAATATGAGAAATTGAGTTGATTTATAAAGAATGTCTTTAACAGTGTAACTATGTGAAGATTCCATAATGTATAAGATGGTTCGGTTTATATACTGGTAGCTATCACACTCTCAATTATAAATTATCGGACATATTTATTTATAATATCAGAGATTGAAAAGTGTTCTTAAAAAAAAAAATAATAAGAACCTAATTTAAAGCATTTGTGTCCTAGTATCAAACAGTTTTTATTAATTATTTTATACATTAAGTTTCGAAAAAGTATTGCTATACCAATATGACACAGTATAATCTTGGATGGTTTAATATCCTGTTACGTTATCAGTTATGTTTGTCTTACGTGCTACGTGTTGAATTGCCGCATGATCTTGGAAAAATTCAACAAAAAATTGTGATGCTGAAGCTGACACATCACCACCCTCCCCCCCCCCTCAAACTTTTCTGAATTATTCTGAAATGTTTTGAACTGCTCTAGAACATTCTGCATCAAGATCAAGATTCAAGATAACATTTATTATACAAATTCAGAATGAGATACGAAAGAAATCGCACATAAAATAACTAAAATAAGACGTGATTCACACTAAAAAGCAAGTCTGCGCAATTCCACTTAATTTTAGCTCCTTGTAATGTGCCCGCTAACTTTTACAAGGGGGTCTCGAGTTTACGCTCGTATCAGAATAATCCGAAGTTATAGCTATAAAAACTAAAAGAAGTAAATAAATTAAATGTTTGCACGCGATGCAACAGATCAATGTACATAAAAAGGTCAGTGTACTTAAAATCAGACTCTTACTCATTATTAATAAAAGATCTAACTCTTATAGCTTGTACAATGTAGTTAAAAATGTCATTCAGGGGGCCAATATTTCGTGGAAATAAAAGGCGCTCGATAGACTCTAAGTCAGTACTTGACCCTTTTAGGTATTTTTTAATGCAGTGTTCTCTGAATTCTTTATGGATAGGGCAATGGAGTAGAAAATGCAGAAGATCCTCAAACTCCATCACGTTATACAGACTGCAAATTTGATTTGAGTCAATCACATATGCCGAACCACTAAAATATAGTCTGATCTTGGTGGAGTCTGAAAGTCTCAATTGACTAACCACCCGCTTTTCCCCATATTACAATTGAATTCTAGATAAGGTTCAGAAAGGTTCAATTGACTTATGTTTCTAAATTGGCTGTTATAGTTGGATTTGGTCACACGATCATTAGCAGTGCTAAACATATTATTTCCCCACTTAATTAATATGTTTGACTTTTCAACCGTTACCACATGGGGGTGACTCCATTGCCGATTCCATGTATCAAGTTTGCCCATAGATTCGAGTAGGGACTTAAATTGTGAATCCCAATTAAATTCTATACTTGCGGCTCTAGTCTGTTCCAACTCGCAGAGGCTCCTTAGACAAATCCTAGGCAACCTGTCGTCGTTCATATTAGTTAGAGAAATGCACCAATTATAGGCGCGTTCGAACGCTGTGACGCTCACCTGATCTAATCCGTTTCCACTCGGATAAAGTGCGCAGGGGTGTTTCTGGGCCAGTAGAATAGTTGTTTAAAAAATTTATTTTGTACAACGTTAAGATCGTCAAGATAACGCATAGACCATATCTCAGCACCGTACAATACAGTGGCGTCGATAATTGATCTCAAGAGCACGACAATGGCTTCCCAGGAATTATTTTTAGACTTATTCAGAATACTGCACACTCTATAAATTGCTGTCGACCCTCTCCTGACGAAATGATCTTTGGCAACTTTAAATTTACCCGTTGATGAGAACGGGGTTCCGAGGTACGTGTAGGTGTTAACAAACTCAAGAATGGATGAGTCTTTCCACCTAAGTGGGCGAAGTTTTTTCAGCTTACCGGCCTTGCGAAAAGGGACGATCTTTGTTTTTTTTTTAATTAGCTGAAGGCCATTCCGATTACAATACTCCTCTAAAACTTTTAATTTGTCGCGAGCGTCGTGCCAAGAGGTAGCAAAAATAACTATATCGTCCAGGAACAGAAGCATAATTAGAGATCTAACCGCATTCAGCCACACTCCCTTCATACCTTTTTTTTAGAAAAAAGTCCACAATATCAGCCACAAAAATAATGAAGAGGAGAGGACTGAAGCTATCACCCTGTAGAACCCCTTGAGTCACGTCGACTGTTTCCGAGTAGGACTCACCACATTTGAACCTTAGACCGGCGTTGGCATAAAACGAGACCGAAATCCTAATGATTTTTCCACTTACACCAAGGTCATTTAGTTTGGCCCAAAGCATAGCATGGCTGATTGAGTCAAATGCTCTCCTAAAATCGACAAAGATGACTTATAAGTAATCTCTCTTTCTAGTGGCAAAGTGCATGCTTATTACCGAATAAAGTGTAAATAAGTGGTCTCTGCAACCCCTCCCCATTATAAAACGAGCCTGCTCCTCTGGCAACAGTTCATATGCTTCCGCCCATTTTGATGATCTAGCAGTGAGTAGCGTCTTAAAGATCTTAGTTATTGAGTTCATAAGAGCTATCCCTGGATAGTTTAATGGGTCACGTTTATCGCCCGTCTTGTGAAGCATGGACAGATCAACAACAGACCATTGGGTAGGAACTTTTTCGGAGTTACGAACAGTATTAAAAATACTGAGCAAATAATGATCCCATTCAGTGGCTAGATGTTTGAAGAAGTCATTATTGATACCATCCGGACCCGCAGCTTTATTCTTTTTACAACCCGAAATAACTTTTTGTAGTTAAAGTGAGGTGAAGTCAGTATCAAGAACTGGGTCCAACACTGATATAAAATCACCATCTGGTAACAGTCTGTGCGGAAAAATATCCCGGTAAAATTGAAACCAGTCACTGGTGTTCAATAAGTTTACATATTCAGACTTAGTGTCCAATAATTTTGCCGTCTGCCAAAACTCGCTACTATTTTTAACATTTGCTAATCTTATAAGGGTTTTTTTAGAATGCTCTTCCTTTGCTACTTTGGTTGCCATTCGATATGAGTCTTGAGACTGGATATAACGGGGCAAGGAAAACTCAGAACGATTACGAGAATACTGCTTATAACTACGTGCAGCAATCCCTTTCAGACGAGCGCACTGCGAGTTGAACCAGACATTTTTCTGATTATAAGGGCCGGAGGTACTGGGAGCACCCCTCCGTACTAACATATTTGATTCGCTGGCAGTATGCGTTCTGCGGAAATTAAGTTATTATACAAAAAATCAGCGTTAACATCATTATTGTATATAAGCGGTGAATTTGACAAGGCAGTATAAAAGGTGTCCGCTCCCTCGTAATTCCATTTTACTGACATTGATATGCCGACAAATGTAGTATGCTCACTTTCCCTAGAACCCTTGAGTACAACATTAAGATCGATAGCAACAAGTAAATGATTTGATTGGTCCGAAATATTGTGGACAGAAAAATCGTTAACAAGATTTGCGCAGTCAATATTCAACCAACATAAATCAATAGTACTGCAGCCTCTTTTCTTTAGGTTGGTAAATTGACCAAGCCTATCAGAAAAAGAACGACCATTGCAGAGCGCTAGGTCGTAAGATTCAAGGGACTCCACCAGTTTTTGCCTCTTTTATCAACTATGACATCTAAGGCCGATCTATTCGAAAATAAATTACAATTGTTAAAAATCTCATTAGAAAAGCTATTTAGGTCCCTACACGAGCGTTAAAGTCACCAATTAATAAAAAATGCGTGTTTACATTGTCTGAAGAGAATAAGACATTTTGAAGCGCATCAATACAGAAGTCCGAGTTTGCTGATGGGGGAAAATATATATTACCGATATGCAAAGTGAAGGAATTTTCGAAGGTCAATTTCACAAATAAATATAAATTACTGACTTCAAGTTTGCAATGTGAATAGTCAGCGCAATTTTTGACTAATGTAATTAGCACTCCACTGCCACGGCCCTTACTTTTTTCTTTGACAGCTACGGAGTAATAGGGGGTTAAATCATCTAAAAATTTCGGCAGTTTCACAGATGTGTTTGTGAGCCAAGACTCACCTAAACAAATCACACAGTGACTAGTTAAGTAGGTTTTTTGCTTCACATCCAAGTTACACAAATTATGACAACCACTGATATTCCAATAACAGACACTAAAACTCGACATATGTTTACACAATTCTCCATTTGGTGAGACATCCGCAGAACTAAAACTTGAAGACTCCTACCCTTTCCGTGGAAGATCCAACCAGTCAGTCCATGTGTTGCCCAGACCCTGCAGGAGTTCTCCTGTTTACATATATGTTAAGAGAGCCCGCATCTTGAGGATCACCCCTTCCTTTCTTCGAAGAAACGAGTTGATTAGGTTTAGAAGGGTTGGTGTTGGCTATCTTCTTCTAACACGTTACACTACCCAGCTGTGTTTTGGGCATAGCAGCTGTATTTATGCTTACATTATTAGACTCATTACTGTGTGTTCCTGTTTGTGATGTCATAGAGAGTTTCGAAGCGACAGGTGCAGGTGACATGTTATTGTTTACAAGAGAAGTAGCGCTCTCGTGATTACCACTTATACGCGTTTTCAGTCCTGCGTTTTTTAGTTTGACTGCATCTTGGCTCAGAGCCGTGCGGATTTGAACAGAGTCCGGGTCCAAGTCATGCTCAATAAAAACATTTGTACCTCTTAGTTTCGAAGGATAGCATGCTTCATCGACCCTGAACACAGTAAAAGCAAAACAGGTCTCATTTTTCCACAGTTGAATTGATCAAGGCGGAGAACTCCATTAATCTACTTCCGGTTAAGTGTTATATCCATTTTGGTACCGAGTAGATTTTGTACTTTTTCATCTAGCGCAGGTGGTGTTTCCGTTGGATCATCACACATGCTAAAAAATATCAAGTTGTATCTTCTTGTAAGCCTATCAAGCCGTGGACCCTGCCTTGCGATCTCCAACTTGAGCTCAGCATTCTCCTTTTCGACAGCATCAACTTTGGCTTCACATCTCTGCAAGACCGCTGAGGTAATTTCTAGGATATTTTTTTCCACTGAATATATCTCAGCTTTGAGCTTTTCTTCTAGGCTTGATATCAAGCTCTGCATCTGTTCATAGGTCGCCATATTAAGTTGCGGGTGCGAAAGATTGATTACCTCAACATACGAGCAGGCGTGAAAAGTACAAAAAACCTAGAAGCACTTTACACGTGAATAATGTCTGACCCATATGAATAACCGCCCCAAGTTTAGAATCACAACAGTAAAAACAACAGTAACATCACGGCATCATAGCACTGGGTAAAATTTTTAACGCAAGTCAAATACTCTTAACTCTTGGCACAAGACGGAGCAAAAACAAACACGTCCTTACAGCTCGGCTGCTCAAACGAGACTCTTAGAACATTCTGCATAAGAATATAACACTAAGTTCATTAGATGATCCTCATGATCCTCAACACAATTCATGATATTTTTACATATTCTAAAAGCTTTATAACTGCCTTTCACATCACTCTTTTTGATAACCATGAATACAAACCCTTTTTTTAATCGCTCGAAAATAATGCCTTCTCTCAAACAAAAATCTAAAGATGGTTATCAAACTCTTAGAAAATATACAAATAACAATCTTGCGCACCATTCCAAAAGTTTTTTTGAAGAATAATTTTATTTTTATATCAAACAGGGGGAGGGGGGCTGAAGAGGAATAAACCTCAGGCCACGCATTCGGAGAAGTTTCTAACATCTGAAAAACTAGTTTCAAAGATGGTTTATTCCTAATATATTTATTATTAATTTATTGCAGTTTTCATATTATTTTTTAGCTTTATTTTCGCGCCAGGATTGCTGTTAAACGTAGTAAAAATTAATAAAGTTTTATTTTGATATACCACATAATTTATTTACTATTTTGATATTGTATTTGTTGATACCATGTTTGAAGGTGAGAGAGCTAGGGCTGATAAATGTATCAGGTTAGGGCCTCGAATTGTTTTAATCCAGTTCGCCATGAGCGATGAGCCTAAAATAAAAAAATCTGCGGGCCGTGGCTCGATTCGCTCGCAAGTTTGAGCACGCCTAGGGCGCGCGCTTATCGGATCTCGTGCTTCGCGCTGGGTTACTTATTCTTTGCATTCGGAATGCTAAAATTGAATTTTTAATCAAAAACATCTCTTTTAGATCGCAGTATTTGTATGCATCTTCATATTCTGATTTTTCGACGTAATTAAGTGTGTATAGTTAAAGATTAAATTAGCTCTTGAGGCTTTGAGGTACACACTCTCATCGTTACATTCGCGCTACGCGCTTGACTTTTCATAGAAATTTAAAAATGAGTATTTATTTTCTGAGCTTCCTCACAATAAAAAGCTACAATCCTCTGTTCAGACATTCTTCTCCATTTCGCGTTGTTATGCTGAAACTAGGATTTTTGTTATAATATTATTTTTTATGAATAAAACAAAAACTCCTGCAAGTCTTCTTTTGGACTTTTCACGTACCTCGCGTCTTTTAGCGTAATATGGAAATTTTCCATATTTGCATATCAATTTCAAAAAATAAACTAAGAACGAGCAGTTCTGTCAAAAATGGTCCAAGGAAATGTTGAAGGAATTTTTATACGCTGAAATTCCTACAAAAACTTTCCCTCATACTTCGCGTAGTTTGGCTCAAAATTTTAATTTTTGATTTTTTTAAAATAATATTACCGATGGATTAAACCATAATGAAAAGTCCTATCCAAAATGGTTCAAATTAATTCTCAGGAATTTTTAAAAGCTGCAATTCCTTTTTGAATTTTGATCCATATGTCACGCCTTGCGGTTCGAAATTTGAATTCTCGATTTTTTTTATAGCATTTTCGAGAAATGAAACCAAATATCGAGTCTTATCAAAAAAGGGTTAAGTGAAAATTATAGGTCTTTTTGAAAGCTATAATTCTTTTGTTAACATTTTTTACTTATCTGTCGTCGTTTGGCTTAAAATTCGAATTTTCAACTTATTCCTTTTCGATTTATAAAACCTTAAAAACGAGTCTTATCAAAAAATGGTTGAAGCAAAAATTGGAGATATTTCGAAGAATTTTAATTCTACTTTCATCCTTTTTTCACATTTCTGTCGTCGTTTAGCGTAAAAATGGAGTATACGATTTTTGAATAGCATGGGAAACTGAGTGATTGGTTCGAGATTATACAAGGCGTGAAACAAGGATGCGTTATGTCCTCATGGCAATTTATCATATTTATGGATAAGTGTCTAAGGATGGCCCTCTTCGACAAAGAAGGTGTAGATCTCGGAACTGTGAAGGTACGTGGGTTAGCTTTCGCAGATGAGAAGATTGTTATAGCAGAATCAATCCAGGACTTGCAAAGAATGTTGAATAAACATAATAAAAGCATGAAGCTCAGAGTTAACGTAAATAAAACAAAAAGCATGGTGTTTGAGGAAAAAAGTTTGAAAACAATGTGCCACATTGTCCTGAATGATGACAGATTAGAGCAAGTCGACAAGTACGTATATCTGGGTAGCCTATTCACTAGCGACGGAAAAATAGATGGGGAGTTGGATAGGCGCATAAATAAGGCACGGGTGCCCTGAGGTTAATTTTTTTCGAAAGTCTTGTCACTTCGAAAATCATTGCAGATCTATATTCTAGATCATTTTTTACGTTCAAACACGCAATGAAGGAAATCGCAGATAGTGCCGTCTTTTTTTAAGGCCACTTTGAAAAAAAATTGTTCACAAATTATAATACTTTTTATGACGCTTATTTTCGACTTTTTCGACGCCTATGAAACGAGGCTAAAGCTCCACTTTTTACTCCCTAGGGAGTAAAAAGTACTTTTTACTCCCTAGGGACTGAAAAGTGACGTCAGAGACGGATAATGAAGATTATGCATCTATGAGCTTGCATTTTATGATTATCAGCCCACTCACAGTAAAAACTGAGAGGAAATTTTGGTTACAGTTAATAGAATTTGACGGTTATTTATGGAAAGTTACCATATATACCTGTAAAATTACCATAAATTACCGAAATTTTCCATGAATTTCCGGAAATTTATGGAAAATTCCAGTAATTTATGGTAATTTTACAGGTCAATATGTTAACTTACCATGGAATACGAAAAATTCTATTTTACAAATTTCCATAAATTTCCGGAAATTTATGGAAAATTTCGGTAATTTATGGTAATTTTACAGGTATATATGGTAACTTTCCATAAATAACCGCCAAATTCTATTAACTGCAACCAAAATTTCCTCTCAGTTTTTACTGTGAGTGGGCTGATAATCATAAAATGCAAGCTCATAGATGCATAATCTTCATTATCCGTCTCTGACGTCACTTTTCAGTCCCTAGGGAGTAAAAAGTGGAGCTTTAGCCTCGTTTCATAGGCGTCGAAAAGGGCTGAAATCATGCATGTGTCTTAAAAAGTATTATAATTTGTGAACATTTTTTTTTCAAAGTGGCCTTAAAAAAAGACGGCACTATCTGCGATTTCCGTCATTGCGTGTTTGAACGTAAAAAATGATCTAGAATCTAGATCTGCAATGATTTTCGAAGTGACAAGACTTTCGAAAAAAATTAACCTCAGGGCACCCCTGAAGGGTAAGCAGGTTATCGGTAGAGCAGGGTCCATCCTCACAAATAAAAACATATCAAAAAAAGATAAAATGGATATACATGATTCTATATTCGTACCGACTGTACTATACGGTAGCGAGACATGGACTTGTCTAGAAAAGGACAGACGTAAAATTAACGCGGTTGGCATGAAACCTCTGTGCACAATATGCGGGAAAACACTGATGGACAAAGTCCGAAACGAGACAATCCTCAAAGAATGTGGTACAGGAGAGACACTAGTTGACATTTAAGAAAAAATATCAGTTAAGATGGTTCGGTCATCTCGAAAGAATGAAAGATGAACGACTGACCAAACAAGTGTATAAAGGTAATGTAAATGGCAGAATGCCCAAAGGTAGACCACCGGAAGAATGGTTAGAATCTGTGAATGAGACACTAATGCGAAGAGACTTAAGAAGCCATAGGAACACGAGAGCTTGCATGAAAAAATGAATGGACGTGAAGGAAGCTATACCTTACACCTATATACCAATCTACTTTATACCTATATATCCACCACACACTAGTATTTTCCAACCCAGCAAGTCACGCATACCCCGAAAAGGAAATGGCTTAATGGTATAATAATAATTATTATTATAATAATTTTCGTGGTGTCAAATTTCGGGAAATTCGAATACTTTCTCAATCATGAATGATGAGAGTGTAAAAAGTTACAGCAAATTTTTTGATCTCTTTTCTGGTTGAACAACATTTGTCTATTTATTTTTTTTCTCGTAACTATTGGCGTTTTTTCAAAAAAAATTCATTTTTATTTGTATTGTTATTTTTTACAATTAAAATCAAAACTACGCGTCCTATCGAAAACTGAATAAAAAAAAATTTGTAGATGTGTTTTAGGTGCATAATTTTTTTTGATTCATTTTTTTCGTAGCTCGTGTCATTTTTTCACAAATTTAATTTTTTTATTTTCAATGTCATTTTTCACGATTAAAACAAAAACATGCACAGATGGGATACTCCCAACGGTGCACTTCGAAATTTAGACCGGCACAGATTGTACCCTACCAACGGTTTTCGTGTACAGATGGGAGACTTCCAACTGTGCACGTACACAGATGGTACCCTACCAATGGTCCACGTTCCCAGATGGAAGACACACAACTGGGCACGTGCACAGATTGGACACTCCCAACTGCGCACCTCAAGGACCAACGGTACAACGTTGCACGTTGTTGACCACTGGCACAACTGTACACGTGCACAGATGGGACACTATCAACTGTGCACGTCGACAGTTAGACGTGCACAGATGGGACGCTCCCAAATATGCACGTGCACAGTTTGAAGTATCCCATCTGTGCACATTGTTTCAGTGGCCAACAACGTGTACAACTGTACATTCGTACCACCAGCTCTCGACGTGCACATTTGGGAGTGTGTCATTTGTACACGTGCACAGTTGTGCCACCGGCCCTCGACGTGCATAGTTGGGCAAGTGCACAGTTGTACCCCTCGCAAATCGAGACGTGTACAGTTGGGAGTATCCCATCTGTGCACGTGGACTTACAACTTCAAAGCTTAATTGTATGATTTGTGACGAGCACAGTTGGGAGGGTACTCTCTGTGCACGTCGACTTTAGACGTGCACATATGGTACCCTAGCAACAGCTCAAGTACACCGATGGGAGACTCACAACTGTGCACGTCGAAATGTAGACGTGCACAAATGGCCGTTAGACAGTTGTGCCTGTGGCCCACAATGTGCACAGCTGTACCTTCTTCTTGATACATATAAATTTTTTTGCGAACATTTTATTTTATCTCGCACAGTTTAACCGGAAAATGGAATGTCAAAAAAAAACTGTGCATCTCATCGAAAAAATAGCTTTTAACAGTTTCACAGATCTTTATTATACCATACCCCTTACAGATTTGTTGAAAAACGGAATTTTTGATTCTTCAAGAAGCATTTTCAATGGGTAAAACCAAAACCGTTGAGTTGGACAAAATTGGCTAGTTAACGAACTTCTAAGGCTTTACAACAGCGTGCAAAAGGGAATTCTAATAGCATAAATCCTTCAAAAGTTATCGTTATGAAAATAAAATAATATATTTATGAACTTTTCAAAACACCCCCCATCGGGCAAAAACTCAGGGACTACCAACTTATTTTTGGACAATCTCAGACCTGCATATGACGTTATTAGTTATGTTTGATTTACGTGCCACGCGTTAAATAGCCATATGAGCCTATAAAAGTTTTAAAAAAATTTGTGTCTACCTTTGAAACTCATAAACTAATTTTTCAAGAATTATCGCAATTACAATTCGTCTCTATATGTTCTCTTTTATAACGCTCTTCGTACCAATTTTTTTTATGTTTTCATGTAAAAAAGTTATATATGTATATAATTTATACAATATAGTGGATAAAACACTGATATGTTTCGTTTGTTTTATACAGAAAAATTGATAAAACAAATGAAAAATAACATTGTCTTGTCACGCTACATATAATCTATATATAACTTTTTTACCTGGGTTGAAAATGTTCTAATTGCTCAAATGTGAAAAAAACACACTTTATAGGGGTTGAAACATTATACACACGCTGTGAATTTCAGGGTCTTCAAAGCTTATTTTGAAGTTTTCGGTTTCCTGGCACTGTTTCAGTCCCCAAAATTACAGATCAAGCTTATTAAAAAAAAAAAGAAAATTATACAATTAACCAGTTGGTTGCAATAACGGTGTTCTCTCATTTCCAGAAGTCACTTGGTTTTAATTTCTTCTTCATGAAGTAATGTTCAAAACTAATGAAAAATAGGTGACTTCCAAAAATGTAAGGAAACCGTCATTGTATCCAACCGCTCAAGATCAATTTCCTTCCGAAATCAGGCAGAGAGGTCCAGATTAGGTTGCCATCGTGATTTGGTATTTGGGTATATAATTCTATGATGAAAATAAAGGAGCACCTACTTCACAGTTTGATCAACCAATTTTTTTTTGTTACAATCATTCGAAGATTAACTGCGAATTCTCATAAATTGTCAGCAGTATTTCTGAACGATCGAGCGTAGGTATTCAAGATTTTCTATTTTTATTCGACATAAGAATTTTTGCTCCTCCAATAAATTTCAAGAAAAAATTACGAAATTGGGAGTGTTTTTTAAAAATGTTTGAAAGTGGATCTTTCTAAAAAGTCGATTTAAAAAAATTTGTTGGGTATTGGTATTAATTATTATTATTTCATATATATCATATTATTTTATATATTAATTATATATAAAATTATATAATATGTACTTTATATCTCGCAAATTTCGTTCTTGGAAAATCACTGTTTCCCATGAAAAAAATAATTTTGGAAAAATCGAATGTTTGCATTCATCTTCAAAACACCGGAAGTTACAACCAAATATAAATAAAAATTGACACAACTAGAAAAGTTCTACAAAATTATTTTGTACTTTTTATTGATATTTCACATCATTTACAAAAAATATAAAAAACTATGTTCAAAGAAAAATCGAATTTTGGAAACATGAAAATAAGATCTTGAGGAAAACTCCACCTTTTTTTATAATATTCTGTTCGCAGTTTCTGCTAATGTAGGAAAAGGCATTCTATCAGTTTTATGCGGTCTAAAACATTTTGAGGCAGGAAAACATTTTTTTAAATATGGTTTTGTGATTTTTTCTCGTAAATGATGCAAGCTATCATAAAAGAATACGAAAAATGTTCAACCTTGTAGAACTTTTACAGATGTTTCAATTTTTATCTGAACCTTTTTTTGTATCTTTCGATGTTTCCAAGAAGAATATGGAATTTTAATGTGGGGTTTTTTGAGAGAATACACTTCCAAGAATTTTAGAAAAACAGACACTTTTTTGTATTTTTTAAATAATTCATCGGGTTTAACTGCAATAGCAAAAACATCTATGTGGAATTAAAAAAAATTATTTCCACCATGGAATGATATTTCCAAGTAGCAAATCATTCTGATACCATGGCCTCACTTTTCTTGAAATTTTGCCTGATTTGAAATTAAATTGGTCTCAAACAATTTCTCACCAAACGGAACACGATTAGGGGGTGAGTGAAATTTTATTTTGAGTTATTAGTGGTGAACCAGTAATTTTCGGATTTCTAATGGGTGAACCAGTAAGTGACTCCGCCAAAACAGTTACTAAAATATACCAGTCACGCCAAATGAGATCTCACAAGTGATCATACCCGTGATATAACGTCCCACACGGTCTTTGAATTCCACGCGAACGAAACCGATCTTTATTGTTTACTAATGTTTCTGTTAAAAATATTTTGGATCTGACTGATCATTTGAGTTTGACTTCGATCGGCGCGACGCGTTGACAGAATGACGGGCCTTCTAACGGTTAAGCGAAATGTATTATACCATTTTATATTGCAGCCCAGCCCGCATTTTGTTCTGAATTTGTGGTTCTTGAAAGATAATACAAATATTAATGCAAAATTGATGAATGCTAAGTGTCATGCCTAACCAGCTGACGGATGACAAAGAGTAAATCTGACTACTAGTACGTTGTAACTAGTGAACATCGCTGATTAAACCAATAACGGAATCCCACTGACTGAATCAGTGAAATCTCACTGATTGACTTGAAATCAGGATGATTTTACTAGTTTTTTTTAAAGAGAGAGCCTTATTAGACTCATTAATTTGATAGCGAACATTAAATAGTTTGATGGTATCTTTGGAGTTTTGAATATCTATGTCTCGCAAACTGCAGCAAGATAATATGCTTCGAGTGTTCTGCAAAAGCAAGCGACCTCAAGCCCTAGGGCTTAAAGCTTCATCCAAGTTACAGTTTATTGCAACTACTCACCCTCTTGCAGGTTTTGCGGTCTTGCTCAGACCCAGGTGTCCAAGTCCAGTAATATCACCTCGACCAAAGACGACGAAACATAACACGGGCGTGATTCTCTCTCCCTCTGGTCCAACTTGTGAAACTCGAAATTATTTCCTGAAATGGTCAGCTATTACAACTTGTTTTTATTTTATCATGAGTGGCTCATACATTTTTGATGTATAAAAATCTACAGAAATTTCACAGATTTATTTATAAAATTAAAGAAAAAATTCACACGTCTTTTGGTTTGATGGCTTTGGGGATTGGAAGGAATAAAGAAGATTTGAATTCTCATAAGAAATTTTGGCAAAAGTTACAAACAACTAGAAATTGAACTTTTCGTTTATAATATTAGTACAATTATTTTTGGAAGATTTTTGAAGTGAAACTTATTTTGGGACGTTAGTAAATTGAAAAAAACGACCGACCAAGCGAGCCGATTCCATATATCTCTATCTCTCTCTTATAAGGAAATATACTTTCGATACCTTTGCTGTCTATTCACGTCTCACTTTTGTGCGGCAATTCTCAATTGCTCTAAAGACTCCTCTTCGATTACCCACTACTTCCACGCTAATAAAAGCACGCATATGCTCTCTCTCTAACGGCACTCTCTTACTATGCGATCTCCTCAAAATTCATGATGATTCCTCACAGCAAATTTCAAAGTTAATCCATCAAGTGTCAATTCTGCCGTATAGCCCCACTGCCACACACTGGTTTTCTATTTATTTAATATTGCAATATATCTCTACTAGTATATGGCAAAAAAGTTGTGGGTTCTTATGGAACGATTTTTCTCTTCTTGAGGCATAATATATTTTTAGGACCCTTGACAATGAAAGAAAAAAATGATATATATATATATATATATATATATATATATAATCTACCATTCATTCATTCTGTTTACATTTAATCTCATATCTTTCCCCTCGATTTAAGGCGTGTTTTTTGTCTCGCGACTTTTTCGATCATGACAATGTGACAGTTCATTAGTATACGTCAGTTTGACATCTTGTAAAATTATCCTCGAATTTAAGTTGTCCACCTCACATGAAAATGCAGGATTGGTTTAAATATAGACTTCATTCAACGATGCTTAAAAAGTGATTCATAAAAATTATATCTTTTTCCTGAAAAACATTGGCTCTCATGGATATCCTGTGTGTCACTTTTTTCTGAACCTAATAATTTTAATAAGCCTGCCCACGTGGAAAAATCTGTATAGTTCGCCGGAGTTTGCCACCGGAACAGTACTGCCCCTGTACTGGTCACCAGTATAGTTAATCGGCAATTCGACCAGTACTGGCTGACGTCTGAATCCACGATCTGGATAGTAATATGTCGACAGTATGAATATTTGAAAAAATGAAAAAACACGTTTGATAATGTGGTTCGTGTGTTCTAAAATGTAAAAAAAAATATATATAATTCTCACGAAAATAATTTGATGTAATTCTTAATCGCTGTAGAATGGTCTAACACATTGAAAAAGCAAAATGTTACACAAAATTAAGAAGAAAATGTTATTGACAAATTGTCGTGGTTCGCGATAAAATTTATAAGTTCCATCCATACAATTTTTAATTTTCATGAAAAATGACATTTTATGTCATTATAGAAATTTGTCGAATAGTCCAAAACGCGAAAAAGCGAAATATTACACGAAAAAAAATGTAATCCAATTACATTATTTATTTAAAAATGATTATCCCCCTCCATTAACCGAAGTTTCGTGTGACTGACGTTATAACAAGACGCTCCAACCCATGGCGACGAACTACTTAATTTGGACCTGATTTCGACTAGTAAAATGAATTTCTCGCACATATAGGCCGTAGTTGGGTGTACACTTCAAACAATGAATATCAGAAACAATAAAATAGCATCGGAATAAACTGAAACTTTGATTGACGATAGGCATGCACCCGATACAGGTCAAGTTTCAGGCGATGAATGGAGACTGGTGTTTGGACTGTTAGAGGGGTGAATGATCTTAAGATAACAGAATTACGAGAAACTATGCACGTAAGCAAGCTGGATATTTTATGTGTACCTGAAACAAAGAAAAAGGGGTGAGACATTAAAGACATGAAAAATTAGGAGTTAAAAGGCGGACTTGAAATATGGTCAGGAGTAGATAATGAATCATAGGGTAGTCAAGGGGTCGGTTTGATTATGAGTAAAAGAGCATGGCAGCCTCTCAGGGATCAAGGATTTGTATCGCTCACTTTGTTATGGGTTAGAATGAAAGTGGGAATCAGAAGATTATTTATCATAGCGTGCTACGCTCCAGTTGATGGTGATTCAAGCGGAGTAAAGACGCCTTCTGGGATACCTTATATGATACTATAAGTACTTGCGATCATGATGAAAGAATCATTATACTGGGAGATATGAACGGATGGGTCGGGATCCAACATCCGGGTAGTGCTAGGTATATAATAAATAAATTGCTCAGAAAAGGGCTTATTTATTACAAATACCTAGTTTAGGCATAAAATAATATACATATACACCTGGTGTAGAGGAGATAGCTATAGTATAGTCGACTTCGTTGTTGCGCATGAGAGTTAGTAAAAGATACAAGGGTCATGAGGGTTTCTGAATGCAATACTGATCATCACCTTCTAGTCTCCCATATTAACGTAGGTCAGGGATGGAGAAGGAAGAGGAAAAAAAAAGCGAATCAAGATTAAGAATATACAGAAACCAATGGTGCGAACAGATTTTCAAAATAGGGTAAACGAATGTACAGCTGAGACAACTTGGAAGGCGCTAATGAACAACAAAGTCATAGACGGCGCATCAGCTATGATCTGGGATGTCATTGTTGAGAGTGCAACTGAAATGTGTGGTACTGTGGTTGTGGAAAGAATTTCTGGTGATGCGTAGTGGAATAATGAAATCCTAGCCGTTGCACAGTAGACCTTTTTTGAAATTCTGTCTCAAAATCGTAGAACTTTGGATCGGAATGACCTAGAGGGATATATTTCTTTTCAATTGAAGAAGAAACCTTTCCAAATATAGAAAAATTATAAACAAAGTAAAAAAGAAAAGTTTGACCTTGAAAATCTGTGTTGAAGATTGAACTTTTGGCAAAAAAAATCGTTTATTGAATACCAAAAACGCTTAGATTTTACATTTTATGTGCTATACATGTTTTTATATAGATTTTTGCATGCCCAATCTGAATCTAAAATGTAAGTAGTTGTCAGGCAAAATCCAAGATGGCGGAACCAATATGGCAGACTAAAATTGTAAAACGAAACCGATTTGACTAAAATTTGCTGCAAGGTGGCTTTTCAGGTCGCCGATTACAAATCCAAGCTCAAAATTTTGAAATTCAGAATAGCGAATTTAATATGGCGGACCAAAATTGTAAAAGGAAACCGATTTGACCAAAATTTGCTACAAGGGGGTTTTTCTGGTCACTGATTTCAAATCGAGGGTAAAAATTGAAAAATGCAAAATGGCGGATCCAATATGGTGGACTAAGATTATATAACAAAATTTATTGGACTTAAAATAGCCTATCAGAGAGTTTGCTGGTGGCTGATTTGAAATTCAAAGTTAAAATTCTAGAATTTAAAAAAGCGGTCAAATCTTTTTTTTTTGCACAATTTTTGTCCAACATTTTCAATTTTTTAATTTTAACCCCGGATTTGAAATCAGCGACCCGAAAAACCCCCTTGTAGCAAATTTTAGTCAAGTCGGTTTCCTTTTACAATTTTGTTCCGCCATATTGGATCTGCCATTTTGAATTTTTCAATTTTGACCCCGGATTTGAAATCAGCGACCCGAAAAAACCTCCTTGTAGTAAATTTTAGTCACATCGGTTTCCTTTTACAATTTTGGTCCGCCATATTGGATCCACGGTTTTGAATTTTTAAATTTTGATCTTGGATTTGTATTCAGCGACCTGAAAAACCACCTTGTGGCAAATTGCGGTCAAATCTGTTTCTTTTCACAATTTTAGTCTGCCATATTGGCTCCGCCATTTTGGATTTTCGCTTACAACGATTTGCATGTCAGATTCGGATTGGGCATGCAAAAATCTATATAAAAACATGTATAGAACATAAAATGTAAAATCTAAGCGTTTTTGGTATTCAATAAACAATTTTTTTGGAAAAAAATTCCATCTTCAACACAGATTATCAAGGTCAAACATTTTTTAGTTGACTTTCTCTACAATTTTTCTATATTCGGAAAGGTTTTTTCTTTAATTAAAAAATATATATCCATCTAGGTCATTGCGATCCAGAGTTCTGCGATTTTGAGACAGAATTTCAAAAAAGGTCCACTGTGTGCCGCCTAAGAAAAGAAAGAAGCACATCAAAGAAGATTGAACATCACCGGTCTTAGCGATATAGAGAGAATTAAGTCTTGAAAATGATTACAGACACAAAAAGAGGAGAGTGAAACTACTAGTCAAGGAAAGTATAGATACAATCAAAACAGAAGAAGAGAAGAAAATGCAAAACGACTTTCAGGAAGCAAGAAATTGTTTTATAAATCGGTGCTGATCAATATGAAGGAAGGTAAGAGTAGAGAGTTAGTTCACATGAGAAATGATGCTATATGTTACAGACGGGAAAATAGACACTTTGAGAGACTCTTTCAAGGAATTATTTGGAGGTGAAGCTTTAGGCTTAGGGCATCACAACTGTGATGAAGAACACGATACGTTAGAAAACCCAATTGGGAAAGTCTGTGCCTCTGAAGTCAGAGGTATAATTAAGAACTTAAAGAATGGTAAGGCTGCTCTTGTAGACAATATCATCGCTGAAATTCTTGAATACGGTGGCGACAACATACCTCACAGGTTGTGCGAATTTATGAATTTATGTATCGAGATGAGAGAAGTTCCAGATGACTGAAAAAAAAACGATTATCGTACCAATATACAAAGGAAATTGAGATAAAAGCAACTTCAATAACTACAGAGGTATCAGCTTATTAAGTACCTTGAGTGAAATATATATTCAAAAATAGTTGAACATACGGTAATGAACATAACTTAAGAAAAGATATGGCAAATCGAAACTGGATTTATGCCTGAAGGATCATGTACGGATCAAATATTAGCTTAAGACAGATCACAGAAAAAAGTTTGAGAGTAAGGGAAAAAAGTTTTCTGTGTATTTGTTGATGTTATATTCTGGTATCAAAGAGAGTGTAAGGGTTGATGGGAAACTTAGTGACTGGTTCGATATTATGCAAGGTGTTAGACAAGGATGCGTTATGTCCTCATGGCTATGTTTGTGAAAAGAGTGTCAGTGGAGCGAATGGCGCTTGAAGCAAAGGACCTTGGATAATAATGGGCCCGAGTGGGGACCTTCATTTGATGACTTTGAGAGGCTGTTCACTTGGGGTGATGGCTAGAGAGATTTATCAGCAACCTGGGTCGGAGCAGTGTTGCGGAACGAACGTGTTATTTAAATAAGTAACACGTGAATTCTATATCAATCTGAAAATGTATACCTCCTTCCCTACATTACTCCGTTCCTTACCAAGTGCGTCAGGCTTACCCTGAATAGGAAATGGCCTAATGGTATAATTTTATTTATATTCCTGTTAACATTTCATCTATTTCACATCTGTATGGAGTCGTATAATAATGAAATAAATTAATTAAGAAAAGAGCTCCGGCATTTTCGTACGCCAGCAGTTTCTGCGGGGCATTACCAGCCAATACTGGCCTAGTATCCGGGCTCTGGCAATCTGTACTAGGTCAGTACTGCGCCAGTTGTGTATTTCCACCTGGGTGTTCTAAACGGTCAAATTTCACGCATGTTGCCTTGGATTGGTTGACGATTATTTTGGAAAATCTGTAATTTGAAATATATACTCAAACTTTACTTCATTGAGCGTTTATCCGCTCATGCTAACTTCTTCGATATTTTACCAAAATACGTCCTTATGTTCACTCTCATACTTCCAATTTTTTATTTCTACTTGTTTTATCTCATTTCGTGAACTACATGTGAATTTAGCCCATTAGCCCATTAGCCCGATTAGCGACCACCACACATCTGGTGTACAGACTGATTCTTTTTGGTTAAGTCTGTTTAAGTCTGTTAATTCTATTCATATTCTTTCTTCATATAATAATATCAATAGCATACAATCTTGGATTTAAAATAACCAAATTGTCCACCAATATAATAAGGAGACGTTTTTGAAAATGTTGTGCATCTTAGTGGCATTATAAATAATTTAAACTATAATATTTTCCCTAAGCAAAAAATGCTTCAGCTTAAGTAAAAAAAAATGCAATCTATCCTTGTAGCAATTAAAAATTTAGTAAATTAAGAATATATTAAAGGTCATAAGTTTCCATGTATCAATTTTCAAATGCGGATTCCAGTAAAATTTGTAAATATTTTGTTGTTTTGACGAATAAAAAGACGTGAAACAATTTATTTATAATAGAGGCAGTAAAAGCTTAATATGTAAACGTCTTTTTAAATACTTAAACTTGATTGCAATCAAGTTTTAAAGTCCTGAACTTTAGAGCTAGAATATTTCACCTTTATCGGAGATAAGAAGTTCATATTAAAAGTACTTTATAATTTATAATTATAAGTGACATATCAATATTAATTATTACTCAATAACTATTAAAAGCTAATTTTCTGTGCATCATATTACCTTAAAATAGAATCTTCTTTCAAAATGTTTCAATGTTAGTCTATTAATTTCTAGAACTTAGACTTTCGTCTTTTTTTCTACACGGGACCAAAGACACCAATCGCCGCGTCCTTTTAACATAAATAATAATTGCTACGTCTTTATAATGTGAATAACTGGCGATACGTCTTTTTATTGTAGAAATCTATTGCTACGTCCGACTATTTCACTTCTGCGTCACGTCTTTTCTATCAAAGTTTTGTATTCTACATCTATTTTTTTATGCTTTCGAATGATGGTATAGTCTTATTTGCACCCATCTATGTGTACAGTTTCATGTAACGAATAATAATATAAAATCATATATTACTTAAAAGAACTTTTGATCAGGTGAAAATCTTTACAAATACCAAAAACGACGCTATTCTTAGTGGGTTTTATCTCACCTCTTCTTATTGTGACAATTTGTAACATTTTGATTACTGAAAGTTACGTAACATTGAGGTGGGGGGGGGGGGGTCATTGTATATCCTTACTTCCCCATTTCAAGGGGGGAGGGAGGGAGGGTCCAAAAATCATCTGAATAAGCTTTATGTAATATGTATATGGACAGCCCCCAGTTTTAAATAAGTTTTCGAATAAAAATAATTAGAAAATATTTCAGGGGTAGCAGTTGGCAGTAGAAAATCCTGAAATTCTGCTTATTCAAAGAAAAAACATGGAATTGATTACTCATTAAATTTCGTGGGGGAAATGATATGGCAATTACATAGGAGGGAACATGATGTCAGGCGTCAATTATATCCTTGAGTGTTCTTGCCGGTGAAGTAGGACCATTAGGCACGATTCGCTGGTATTTTGAGCTTGAGATGCTCGTCTACGACTCTAAATGGAATTCACATTGGCGAAAGTGACGACGAACAAGCAGGCTCCAGAGGATTCCTGTAACTTTGTGACAGGGCTCTGAAAGGAGTCTTGGAAGCGGCGACAGAGGTTTATTGACAGGCATCCCTACTCGCTTACTCGCTAACTGACTTATGACTGGCATATCCATATTGAGAAAACAGAACTCTATTTTGAAAGTACGTTTTAATGTTCTTACTCTTTAAAATTTTGTCAATTGCGTATTTTGTCTAAATCAGGTAAAAAAAAGATTGGTTTGAATCCAACGGAGAAAAATTGTTGGTTGGGACAACTAATGAAGTATCAGGGACTTCAGTTTGAAATATATCTCGCTGCTAATTAAGTTTCATTTATAATGTTTGTAATTGTTGAACAAAATTATTTAAAAAATATATATGAGTATGTGCGCGTTTTGGATGGTCATCATTCTGGCGCTTTATACAAGTTGGCGTCGATGAATAAGTATATATTTTAGTTATCAATTTATTTCTCACCTTCTTTTATATTAGATTGACTTGTTGAATACGATAAAATTTAGAAAAGGAAGACAGTTTTCAAATGTCTTAATTTTCACTCTTTTCAAGAATGTTTACAAACGCAGTGAAAATTCAAGTGATCCTAATTGTAAGTTTTTTAAATACATTCTTCAGGACATTTAAGGTTTTAAATGCATTTTCCCCTATAAAATGAATTCATAATCAAATTTAATACTTTTATTCTTGAAAGCAAATTGATATGCTATTGAAATTCGTATATTATATTGAAAAACTGTTAGATTATTTATATATTGAAACATTTATTAACTAAAGAATCTTCCAAATAAGTATTGTATCAGACAAATATTGATTAAACTAAATGTGATTTAACAGTAAAGTTGAAAATCGAATTTTAAAGTTTTTTAAATTCATAGATTAATTATAGTTGCCTTCGAATCAGTGTAACATTCAGGAATTTCGTAAGGCATGTTTCATTTCTTTGAACTATGTCTAATGCACCAGTGTGCAGAGATTTGCAGCCAAGTGCTATTCAACTATTCCAATTTTACCTTTATCACTCAATGTAAGACGTGGAATTTCTCAGAGCCCTACCTGCTCATATCATGCATGAAATATAAATGAACTATATCATCTATTCCGAAAGAAAATCCAACAGACGAAAAAAATCTATTTTCTGAACTTTCAGAAACACAGCTTCCTTTTGGCATTTTTTTCCAAATTTGTATATTTTCTTCAGTTCATTTGATATCCCAAGAACTTTTGAAACAGTTATAAGCTTAATAGTTTGAATTGTTCTTCCACTGGTTTCTGAAAATTCTCTTTGCTTTATTTCACCGTTCTATATACGAATACTAGGGTAGAAGTTCTTTTCTTCCGACCGGAATCACCTACCCCATCAGCCCTCGAAAAACTTTGTGGTCGCTTCCCGACATTTTCCCGCTCCAGGATTTCCTGCGATACTCTACACGAAAAGAAATACAAGATTCTCCAGCGAGAGTTCATTCGTTAATGTTACAACTACTTGTCTCTTTTATCCACGGTTTTGTCGTTTTATAAAATCCTACACAGAAATTTGTATCCTCTTTTTTACGATGACTACCCTAGTGGAAAAGTCGTCCTGCATTTTTTTCACGGCCTTTTTGCAATCACGTTTGCAGATAAATGCAGATAAATCTTCCTTCTTTTATCTGTGAAGCTCCCTAATTTCTTTGCTAATTTGGTCTCACGGATATTTGCGTGAAAATTAGTATCTTCTGAAAATTTTCGGTAACCTAGGCGTGGCAGAGATTTGCAGAAAAAACTACCATGTGGAGATAAGTATTTGCAGACAAATGCAGAAAAGTTCTGCTTCTTTCTACAGTTTCTCTGCAAACTAGGTCTTACCGAAATTTGTAGAAAAAGGACTAAGAAGACATTTATCGAGAGGAACTGCTTGCGGAAAGAAGCAGACAAAGTCTGCTTTCTTCTGTAATTTCTCTGTAAATAATGTGTGACAGAGATTTGCAGAAATGCAGGAAAGCTCTGCTTCTTCCTACAGTTTATCTGCGAACTAGGTCTTAACGAGATTTGCAGAAATATTTTTTTCCCGATGGACACTTAATCTTTTGGTAAATTCTTTTTTTAATTCAACTATTTTGTTGGAAATATATTCTATTTGTTGAAAATTCGTATTTTTCGGTAGCAAATTTACATATTCAGTTGGAAATTCAACTTCTAGGTTGACAATTCCATTAAAAGTTAAGCTTATAGTTGAAAAGTCATGAGTTTTGTTAAAAAATATTCGTTTTTCGTAGAAAATTAATCGTCATGGTTGAAATTTTATTTTTTGGGTTGATAAGTAGCATTTTTAATTAAAAATTAATATCTTCACCTTAAGGATCAACTATTCCATTTTTCTTCTTATTTTGCTATAAAATTCATCTCCTGGGTCGAAAATTCAACTATTTCGTTAACAATTCAGTTTTTTGATCGAAGATGCATCATTTTACTTGAAAAATTATTTCTTTTGTTGAAAATCAAAAAATTTCTGTTGAAAATTCGTTTTTCTTGTTAAAAATTATTATTTTTTCACTAAAAAGATAGACATTTCATTTTCGCTAGAAAATTGACCTTTTTCAGTTAAAAATTTGGTTGGAAACTTGTTTTTATTAGTCAAACATTCAGTTATTTCGGTAAAAACGCATATTTTTGTGCTATGAATTGAACTTTTTTTTCAAAAATTCCTCTTTCTGACTTGAAAACTCAACATTTTGGATGAAATGTTTTCTTCTTTATGGACTGAAAAATTTTTCTTAGTAGAAAATTCCACTGTTTTGTTGAAAATTTGTATTATTTGGTGGGAATCTCACATATTTCCAATCCTATTAAGCACACAAATGTGACGTTCTTTGCAAGTGCCATTCGACTGAAACTCAATTCTTAATTATGTATGTGAATTTGGCAACATTCCTTCCTTCGAGTTTTCCAAATCACCCAATCTGTATTGAGGAAAAGCGACAAAAATGCTTTCGCGATTTTCGTTACACGCCTATTTGTTAGAGAAGGATTAAAATAAAAATTCCAAAATGAATAATATTGGATCCTTTTCGAATTAAAATACACTAGGCTTTTTATCTCCACTTATGAATAATATATTACACACAGGAGATTATTAATGTTAATGCAAAAAAAGGTTTGTTTCTAAATTTATTTTAAATCCTTCCAGTGGCAACAGTCATCCACAATTTTATAATGAGTCATCCGCAAATTACGTAAGACATACGTAAAATACATGCATTCTCAACCAAATAGTTGCATTTTCAACTCAAAAGATAGATTTTCAACCAAAAATGAAAAATTGAATTGTCAAGTAAAGCCATTAGTTTTAAACCAAGAAAGAAGGAATTTTTAACAAAATAGTTAAATTTTCCACCACAGTAATGAATCTTCGTTGAAAAAGTGAATTATCTACGACAAATTTACATTGAAAAACAGTTGAACTAAACTGAACCATACGAATTTTTAATAAACTAGGATCATCCTCAATGTTAAGTAATTAACGAAGCAACGAAGAAAGACTAAACTTTAAACAAAATATAGGATTTTTCAACGAAAGATTTGAACTTTCAGTCAAGAAAGATTTTTCAGTCAATGAGAAGAAAACTCTTATCCAAAATATTGAGTTTTTAAGCCAAAAAGACAAATTTTCTGCAAAACAGCAGAGTATTTAACCCAAAAACATGGATTTCCAACAAAGAAAGGAGAATTTCCAGCCAAAAATGAAATAGTTACATTTTTGGTTCAAAAAATTAAATTTCCATTAGAAAAGACAAATTTCAAACAAAATTGTTAAATTTTCAGTAGAAGAAAATAATTTTTAAGTAAACTAAATACAATTTCAACGAAATAATTAAATTTGCATAAAAAAAATGAATGTTGAAACAAGAAGAATAATTGTCTATCAAAAAAGAACAATTTTCCACAAACGACGGAATACTGAAGTTTTTAGTGAAAGAAATGAACTTTCAACTAAAATTATGTATCTTTAGCCCGAAAGATTAATTTTTTAGAAATAAGAAGACAAATTTCAACAACATATATGAATTTATAACTTAAGAAAGATAAATTTTCGACCAATGGTAGAATAGTTAAATTTTCATTAAGAAAATAGTTTCAACTAATGAGATAACTTGTATACCAAAATAACGAATTTTTAACAAAAATAGTTGAATTTTCACCTGAAATAGATCAACTTAAGATAGATACATTTTCAACCAAGAAAATCAAATTTCTTTAAAAAAGATACAATTTCGACGAAAAATGGAATAGTTGAACTTCCAGTTAAAAAAATAAATTTTCAATGAAAAAAGAAAAATTTCAAAGAAAAAAACACAACAAATTTTTAACAACCGACAATAATTTTCAACTGAATAGTTGAATTTTCCACCAAATAGTAAAGTTTTCAGTTGAAAAAATTAATTTTAAATAAAAAACGAATCATCAATAAAATAGTTCAATTTTCAACCAAAGAGATGCATTATCAACAAAAATTGTGAATCGTTAACCAAAATATGAAATTTTAAATACTTACTGTACTTAAAAGATGAATTTTCAACAAAAAATGTAACAGTTGATATTTGAAGCAAAAATTATTTTATTTCTATATCAAAAATAGTTCAATTTAACGAAAAAATCGAATTTCCACAAAATCCATGAATCCTCAATTAAAGAAAATTAATCTTCAACCAAACGGTTGAATTTTTAACCAAAAACTTGATTTTGTATAAAAAGACGATTTTTCAACCAAAAAGATCAGTTCGATGGGTTCTACGAATATTAGGCTATTATTCCGTTACCGTTAAGAAAGCGACTACTGATGAGAATTAGTCTAATTTCACGTTTTAAGAAATTTAATGAACAAGTAAAAGTGTTCAAAGAAATAAAAATTTCTAAAAATTTCTTGTTTCGAAAGTTATAGGAGCCTTAATTACGTTACAAACTGTAATACAAAATACTGGAGTTTTGAATTTGTAGGAAATGTTCCGACGAATAATAGGCTATCTTTCATACAATAGCATCTCAAATGTAAATTTCTCAAATAACAGAGTCACACAAAAAAATCTTTTTGCTGGTCTGGAGGCCAGACCATGTTTACTATATGTTTTTGGGGTCGCTGAATCCGAATCCGAGGTCCAAAGAACTCCAGCACGTCAGGGTTCTGACATAACCTCAAAAAACCTCATAAAAAATCTTTTTTGGGGTCTGGACGTCAGGCCAGGTTTACTGTATGTTTTTGGAGCCGCTGAATCCGAATCCGCAGTCTAAAAAAAACCCAGTACGTCAGGGTTCTGGCGTTACGTCAAAAAAACTCACAAAAAATTGTTCTCGGGTCTGGAGGTCAGGCCAGGTTTACTATATGTTTTTGGAGTCGCTGAATCCGAATCCGTAGTCTAAAAAACTCCAGCACGTCAGGGTTTTGATTTTTAAAGAAACTCTTGAAATGTATTTATCCGATTTGCGTGTATCTGCATCCAGGGCACCTACTCGCGGTGACGGTGGGCAACGGAGTGAGCCTGTGTTCCGGTTAAGTCCCTGGTTTACGGCTTTGATGCCTTCATGGAAGACGCACGCAAGCTTTTTGCGATGCAGAGAGTCGGATCCTCAGGATTCGCATTCAGCGACCCCAAAAACATATAATAAACATGGTCTGACCCCCAGAATGGAAAAAAATGTTATAAGGCTTTTTGAGGTTATGTCAAAACCTTGACGTGATCGGGTTTTGTGGACCTCGGATTCAGATTCAGCAACACTAAAAACATAGAGTAAACATAGTCTGACCTTTAGATGAGAAAAAAGCTTTTTTATGTTTTTTTTTCTTAAGTTATGTCAGAACCCTGACGTGCTGGGGTTTTTTAAATCTCGGATTCGGATTCAGCGACCCCAAAAGCATATAGAAAACATGGTCTGATCTCCAGACCCAAACAAAGATTTTTTATGAGGGTCTTTCTGAGGTTATGTCAGAGCCCTGACGTGCTGGGTTTTTTTTGGACCTCGGATTCGGATTCAGCGACCCTAAGAACATATAGTAAACATGGTCTGACCTCCAGACCCCAAAAAAGGTTTTTATGAGGGTCTTTGAGGTTATGTTACAAGCCTGATGTGCTGGGTATTTTTAAACCTCGGATTCAGATTGAGCGATCCCAAAAACATATAATAAACATAGCCTGACCTCCAGACGAGGAAAAATATTTTTTTACAGGTTTTTTTGAAGTTATGTCAGAACCCTGACGTGCTGGGGTTTTTTGAATCTTGGATTCGGATTCAGCGACCACAAAAGCATATAGAAAACATGGTCTCATCTCCAGACCCAAACGAAGATTTTTTATGAGGGTCTTTTTTAGGTTATGTCAGAGCCCTGACGTGCTGGGGGTTTTTTGGACCTCGGATTTGGATTCAGCGACCCCAAAAACATATATTAAACATTGTCTGACCTCCAGACCCGAAAAAGGTTTTTTTTTCTGTGTGGCTGTGTAATTTACGATAATTGCAAATAAATATTTTTAGTTCATTCAACATAATGACACAATTTACTCCTTAAAATATTACGAAAATGACACACAAGACAGACTGACGAACAAAAAACTACACATTTTTTGTCATTTCTACGACCGAGAAGAGATTTATTTTCAATTATTTATTGAAATCATGGTCTAAATATTATTACATTCAAAACTTGTTTCCTTATTTTCACTTTTAAGCAAATATTTGAATTTGCATCTAAAAAAGATAAATTTGTAACAAAAAATGGAATAGTTAAATTTTCAGCAAACAAATTAATTTACAACTACAAAAAAAGTGAATATTTAATAAAATAGTCATATTGCAACTAAAGAAATGAACTTACAACATTTCAAGAAAGCGAAAAATTCCAATCAAATTGTAGAATTTCTGAACTAAAAATACGCATTTGCAACCGAAAATGATGACTATGCAAAGACTGTGAAACCTGCGATCAATAAATTAAAAATTTGATAAATTATTGACTAAAGAATAATATAGTCTAAAAATTAACATTGGAGTTATTTTCAATACTTTTGAAGTATCAGGTAAAAAACTGAAAATATTGCTCAGAAAATAAAGCTAATTTTCCATTGCACAATTGTTGATTTCGGGCTACTTACACACGTTTAAACTCAGACGACACAAAGTGTATCGGACTACGCAACACCTTAGGCCCTGAAGAAATGATCAAACCTCATGAATATAAACAACAATTCTGTTGACTTCAGAAAATATGAAAGTTTTGGATATGGTTTATGAGCAATAAAAATATGACACAGAAATCAAATTCAATATTAATGGTATATTATGAAAAGCAACAGGACAAATCATATACAAACGAATATACGCATATATAATACACGCATATCTTAAAGAGGTTTTATCTGAAATATGTAATCCACAAATAGATATTAGCTTCCGGTTTATGTCTCCCGCTAATAAAACTCTGGTATCGTCAAATGAAGTAGGGGAACATGGAGCAAACGATTTTGCTTCATGATTTTTTTTCGTGTATACTAAAATACTTTTTTTTTGCATTCGACGCTATAGATGCCTCAGACAACTAATAATGTACTAAAAAAAATTTGTTTCACTTTGAAAAAATGCCATATTTACTACATATTTTGATTGATTTTCCAAAACAAAATTTTTTTTCCGAAACAAAAATTTTGTTTTTTGTTATATAAAAATGACCAAATTCAGGCCCCAAAAAATACGCGGACATGAATTATTTCGTCTCCGTCCTCTCTGTCAACAACGCGACAAAGCAATGCGCGCTCTACCAGAACTCGCGCGGTGTCTCGTTTTGCCCTGCCCATTCTACCCCCAAAGTACTTTTTCCAATGTGACTCCCGAAAATCGCAATAATACTCGTAATCAAATACGCCTCGACGAAAAAGAAGGGCTATTAAGTTCAAAACGGAATTGTGCTAAAGCGATTTTAATTGAAAAACATTTGTATTACTTACGTGTAGTTGAAAATCAGTCAAAATTATAACTGGGCACGAAAATGATCTATGCGATTCATATCATGATTTGGAAAATAACAACAAAATTATAACAAAATGACATGGGAGATCTCGGAAATGACTCAAAACGAAGTTCCTGCAATTTTCAGCAGGTGGCGTCCCACCGCAGAGGAGATATAACCATCCTCCCGTTTTGCCCCTGTTGTCATTTTGTCCCATGTGGCCCTGCCACATTATCCAAACCACCAGCAACATAAAATGATTAACAAGATGTGACAACAACAATAACATGTTCCATAAGCGGGAACAATAATTTTAAATCAAAATTGACATGTTGCAAATTGTATCATCTGTAAAACTAAATACACATTGTTATTAAGACATTTTATTTTCTAAAAATAGTTTCATCAGGCTTCAGAGCAAATCTCACGGTATCTTAAATGCGGATTGAAAATTGCAGAAAAACACCTTGCGTGTAATTTGTGGATGAATCCTTATTTGTTTATTCTTTGATTATTATACGTACATAACATTTTTTACATTTAATGTACTGAGTACAGTGAGTAATAGATTGCGCTTACAAACAGGTGTTTAGAATAAAATTTGTTTAACTATTGTTTTTTAGTGAGATGGTTTACGAAATAGTTTTGACCATGTACACCCCCCCCCCCACCCATGTAAGACATCATAGAAAAGTCATTGACCTCCCCACACCTGCACACACAAGACTTTATACATTCAATTTATATTCGCCATCAGGAAGTTTTGTCAACACTTAGGTTTCTTCTTCCTTGCGTATCGCATCAGTCAGGTTAATTAGTTGTCTACGCATCTCAATCGCGTAGGCCTGAATACAAATATGTTTAATTATGAAATACCGTATTTTCAACTATCGTTTCAAACTATGCTAAAATGATAATATGGCGGTGGTATACAATTCGTTTAGTATACAATAATACGCTATGAGCATTTTCCTGTCACTATGTAAAAACTTATTTTACGTCCTTGATATTTTTATTGGTCTGGGATAAAAAAATAAGTTTTCATGTTCAGAATGTGTTTCGGTATCATAAAAATGAACTCTGGAAATAATAACTTTTTTGTGAGCAGCAAAAAAAATCCTTTCGATTCTAAATAAATATAAACGGCTCAATTTGTTTACGGAATCAACAAAGAATGTCTTTCGATAACTCTTTGATGTGATACTTTGCAAATTTACAAGACTTCATAATTATTTAAACAATTTTCATAAGCAAATTCAGATGTTGGATACCCGTGTGCAATAATCTCCTGGAGCTGGCCTAGACCAGATCAGACTGTCTGATTTCCAGTCTTGACGGTGGCCAGATGGTCTGTCCTGGACCTGGCCAAAAGTGAAACATTTTTTTGGCTTGTCCCAGGCCAGACCGCCTAGTCAGCCGCTTGTTATGGGCTAGTCATCCAATAGTTGGAGGCCAGACAGCCACTGGCTGGACTCCCTTTATTGTTTTAATGACTTGGAAAAATTATCAGTTTTCACTATAAGTGTGTTTATCTGATCAGCGCCAAACCTGTACCAAATCAGACTGTTGAGATTATTTGGTAAATAGTCTTGTTTTGTTAGTGTGAATTTCTTATTTTCGATCATTGTAAACACCTTGTAACTTATTCGAAATATGTCTAAAGAAATTCGCTGTTCCAACCTAGAGCTTTTCTTGGTCTTTGATAGCAGATAAGAGCTAGTCCTGGGCTAGACAAGACCTTTCTGACAGAACATATAATTTTTTGTTTATGGCTTGCTGATCAGCGCCAGTCGTGGACCAGACTAGTCCTTTATGACATTTTTCCACACGGGCATTTTTCAACGAATAGGCTCAATTTGTTTATGGAGTCAACTAAGAATGTCTTTCCGGTGAAACTTTTCTATGATCATTTACAAATTGCAAAGAATTATTAATTATTTAAACAATGTTCATAATCAAATTCAGAGTTTGGATAGTTGTCAATTAATAGGCTTAATTTATTTACGGAGTCAACTAAGCATGTCTTTGCGTGTACTCTATGATACTTATGTTTAAACTTATTATTTAAACAATTTTCATGAACATATTTAGATTTTGGCTATTTTTTAACAAATAGGCTGACTTTTTTACGTAATAAACAAGGAATATCTCTCCGATAACTCGTTTCTATGATGATTTGCAAATTTACAATAATTTTTTATTATGTTTCATTATTTAAACAGTTCTAATAAACAAATTCAGGGTCCAACTTCTTCACCGAATGGGCTCAATTTGTTCGTGGAATCAACTAAGAATGTCTTTCCGATGACTTTTTACTACAGTCAAACCTCGTTTATCGGGACACTCATTTATCGTGATCTTCACTTATCGGGATCTTGCAACCTCGCTTATCCGCTCCTTATACATAAGCACTTGAAGTGGGGTAAGGTGAGAGCGTGGTGGGAGTAGCGGGAATTTAAAATTCTTTTTGATCATTTGCGATCAAACCTGACATAACCCGTAAATAACAACACAGCAAGGTGTCATGGCAACCCGTCTCGAGGCTGGGGGTAGTAGTGGGAGACCCCTCCGAATCCCGATAAACGAGGTGTTTACATTTCGAGGGCGTCCCGATAAACGAGGTTTGACTGTACCATACTTTGCCAATTTACAATAGTTATTAATGATTTAAACTATTTTCATCAAAATTCAGATATTTACTATTTTTCAGTTAGTAGGCAATTTTTTTTTACCGAATCAGCAAGTAATGTCTTGCCAATAACTTTTTCCCACGATACTTTGCAAATTTTGAAAATTCATTACTTGTTTAAACAATTTTCAGTACCAAATTATGAGAATGGCCATTTTTCAAGGAATAGGCTCTATTTGTTCACGGAATCAAGAAAGAATGTATTTCCAATAACTCCTTCCTACGATACTTCGCAAATTTACAATAATGATTAATTATTCAAACAATTTTCATAAACAATTCCAGATTTTGGCTATTTGCCAGCTTACATTAAAACATATATGCAGCTATAACCTGCCTAATAATAAGCACAACTCTCTATCTTAACTATGATATTAAAATCAAAACCATTTGAACATTTTAAATAATTTCATTCTTATAAAAAAATATATGAAATATATATTTAATGAAAATTTAAAAAAATACAAATGTTATAATGGTAAAAACTTTCCTTTTTATTACATTCAGTTTTTTTGTCATTTATTTCAGTACTCTAATAATCTCTTCAATTGAAGGATATTTTCCTTTTTCAATGTTTTTTAAACTCATTTTTTTCCTGTCATATATTTTTCCATAATTTTTACTGTGATTGAAAACTCGATTGAACATTCAATCGGTAATTTGTTAGAACCATGAATATTTTCTTCTCTCCTCTCTCTTTTACTTTTTAATTTCGGTTTTTGATGTGTACACATCTTAGATAGAGATATGGATCTATGTGCAATCTTTCTGGAATTTTTCAAAGCTTTTCAAATCTTTGTTAAATATTTGTGAAATATTTTTAGTATAAGTTATCGTTTATCAAAGATGTTCACACCTAAAGTTTACGATGCATGTGCTAATAATTTTTATCGCCTTCTTTCATCAGTTTCTACCTTTCGTTTTTCATTTTTATTCATTGAATTATTATTACTGAATTGAACAAATAATTTTTTAGATCATTTACTATGTATTTCTATAAGAATTTGTACTCAAATAACGGGTATGATTGCACATTCTTCAGAATAAAAATATTTTACACCAGCAGCAGGTGGAAACATAAGTTTTAATATACACCGTCATTTCAGATTGTTTTTCCAAAGTTGCATGCAAATGTTTAGAGTTGCACAATTATTTTATCTGTATCGTAAGAGGACACCTATGCGAAGCCGTACGCAAATGAAGGTTATTGGAGTAAAAATTAATTTCATGATTTTTTATTGAACATAAGAGTCATGAGGAGTTCAGAATGCAATACTGATAATTACCTTCTAGCCTGCAAAATGAATTTAGGTCTGGGATGTAGATAAAAGAGAGCCAAAGAAACGATACAAACGCGAATCAAGATTGAAAATCTACAGAAACCGGAAGTGCGAATAGATTTTTTAAATAGGATAAACGAACGTACAGATGAGGCAACTTGATAGGCGTTAATAAACAATAAAGATACAGAGGGCGCATCGACTATGATCCGGGATGTCACTGTTAAGACTGCGACTAAAGTGTGTGGTACTGCGGTTGTAGGAAGAATGTTCGGTGATGCGTACTGTAATAATGAAATCCAGGCAGGCGCCCAAGAAAAGAAAGAAGCGCATTAAAGAAAGTAGAGACACTAGTTGCCATAAGGAAAATCGGTTAGGATGGTTTGGGATGAATGATGAACGAATAACGAAACAAGTGTATCAAGATAAAGTGAATGGCAGTGTGCCCAGAAGCATACCACATATAAGTGTGGCAACAAATAGTTTATCAGAAATGCATGAACCCGTGCAGAAATCTTGATGTGGGTCTAGTAGGGTTCTGGTCAGTTTGCCCTACTTCTGGTGTGGTCCTGGTCAGAAAAACTGGCTAGAACCAGACAAGGGTGTAACGCTTGAACTCGCCAATACCCTATGTAGGGGAAACTTGTCGGGGCCTTGTCAGGTTTTCTGGTCAATGCCTCTTTTTCAAAAACTGTAATCGCTTTAAGATTATAAATAAAAATTACCTGATTTTATGAAAACGCAATTTTATGATGCCGAAAGATCAATAATACAACGAAGAAAATCTTACGTAGTTTCATTGCATCGAAAGATAGAAAAGACAATAGAACAAAATCTTACGTAATTTTATTACAATAAAATTATTTATTTTTAAAACTAATTAAATTAAATAATTAATTAAATTGTTATATTATTAGTATATTTTTATGATGAGAAACAATTCCAAAACTGACCAACTTTGCTCACAATTTTGTAAAGGAAGCTATTTTTGTTGTTGACGTTTTTTTCTGCCACCCTCCCAATCTTTGGCATTCGACAGAACAACGCTGATTGCGTCTAATACTGCTTTTTCTGAGACGTTTGCTTTCGTCTTTTTGTCGAAGTGTGCTTGAATAACGGCTTCTGTTTACAGAAATAAGTAAAGTATGTTAATTGCAAATATTTGAGAACTAAATGCGATTAGTAAAAATGTTAATGTCTTATCTTAATTTTGACTAAAGATAAATAACAAATAATCTATTTGAATTTTGTGATGGGTAGAAAGTTTCTCCAATAGAATTCACATTTATAACATAATATAATTTTTAAAAATAAATTTTTCTATAGTCTTACCTATAACACACCGATGAAAGTCGTGATTTTTCAATAGAAACTTATCTCCAGATTGTTTCGTGTTGGTAAACCTCATCGCTACATCTTTCGACAAATATTTTTTCAAAATATTCGTGACGCTTTTCGTCAGAATGAAATTAGAATCCATGAGAGTATCTAAAGATGATATCTATAGAGAAAATATAAATTTATTGTATATGTGGGAAAGCCATGTTTTGTCGGATACAAGATTTTTAAACTTTCTGAATTATAAGTGAAGTAACATTATGCTTGTAATTAGGAATATTAATAATATGAAATAAAAAAATGAGAATATGCAGTTTTACGATAAAAATTATAATTGTTTACTTGAGGCCATGTGAGCGTAACCTCAAGATTGTTTCTTACATTTTTTTCAAGCCCAACTTACGTTCACACGAAACGCGATATCGAGTTTAAAATATTAAAGTGCCTCATATAAGTAATGGTTTCTTTTTTATAAATAATTATATGAAAACAAAGTATTTAACAATAATTTCTTATAATTTTTAAATCACATAATTCAAAACACCTAAAAAGACCCTAGTAATTTGTGAATGCAGTATTTTTCATATTATACATGACACTATTTATTTATCTGTCGCTTTTCAATACACTTAATTGTTATAGGTTGCCCAAAAAAAAATTATTATTTTTCAATCACCAGAACCAAGATCCTAACCTCAAATATAATCTTCAACGAATTGGACAAGAGGGCATATTTTAGAAATGTAATTTACTTGTCGTATCTAGTATTATGGTAGACAGGATACCTCAATCACAATTGTTAATATGAATATATATTAATTATTAATCATTACCTGATACATTATTCGATGAATGATCAGAATTACTTGCTCCAAAATCTTCCAACTCTGCTTCTCTTAAATTGGTCAAATTAGGTTCTGTAATTGTGAATATTGATTAAAACACGTAACATTCTGTTTTTAAAACTAATTAATTTTGAAGAAAAAAATCGCTTTTCTTATTTAACGATTAAAATATTATTTAGAATACATTTTTGATTAATTAAAGCAAACAATTTTTCGTAGTTGACGTTTACAAATTCAGAATATCTTACGTACGTAATACGTATTAGTCAAATGAAGTAAAAATAAGGATATAAGGATAATTTAATAACTTACTCTTCCTTTTCTCTTAACATCTTCAAATATTCAAAACAAAAAAAATAATCTACCTTCTAAAGAGCTATCCGCTGCAATTTCGCTGTCACTGTCACTTGAATCATTTCGCAGTTCTTCTCTAATTCGATATTTCTTTACACGAACGCGAAGACGTTCTGTAGCCTGTCTCTTCTTATCCATATTATGTCTTATCACTTAATAAGTTTGACATAAAAAACATCTCAACTTTATACAACACGAATGCGATTGACCAATATAGGTTATAAACACGAACGCCGATGCGAGCGCTGCGTAGCGTTATAGTGTGGCTTAACAAAAGTACATCTGGCGAATACCCGACTTGTGGCTTTACCCAAAAACTCTGGTCAAAATCAAGTAATGAGAAATTATGTTATCATTCGTATATGAGTATAATCTAACTATTTGCAAGCCGGAACAATCAGATGATATTGTGTTAATACTTACATATAGTCCTATTATGCTGCCCGCTTAGCACCATATTATAATTTATTTCATTTTATTCCGAATAGAAAAACTGGTCAGGGCCTTGTCAGAACCCTATTTTAAATGGGGCTAAATAGGGCAATTTCTGCACGGGAAGAAGAGTGTCAGTGGAGTAAATGACGCCTGAAACAAAATATATGGATACTAATGGGCCCGCCCAGATAACAATCGTGCGTCTCACATCACCCGCATTGTGTGATTATCATGCTGTGCGTGCGTGAGAGGGTTCATTTCGCCATCACGGGATGATAGTCACGTAGCTGCGAGCGTTATGACACGCATTTCGCTATCATATATGCCTTCACGAAATGCGTGCAAAATACCACGCACGTGTGAAGGCATCGTACAGAAAACAATATTAATAGTATATATTATTGACTGTTTAGGGTTTCGTAGCCCCCCCCCCCTGGCAAAAGAGCATAAACGCCAACATTTTTTTATATAATTTTTTTTCCAACAAATTTTTTTTTTTTCCAATTTTTTTTTTTCAACAATTTTTTTCACATTTTTTTCAAAATTTTTGTTTCAAAAATTTTTTTCAAACATTTTTTTCACAAGATTTTTTTTTCAAAAATTTATTTTCACAACATTTTTTTCAAACATTTTTTTGCACAAAAATTTTTTTAAGAACATTTAAAAAAAAATTAAATTTTTTTTCAAAAATTTTTGTTTGGGTTTTTTTTCCAAAAAAATTTCTTTACTCTACTCCATGCAATATAAAATTAGTATTTTTCGTTACCACCTCCTAACAACTTTTTCGGACGGGCGTTGCAAAAAATAGCGTGTAATACGCACTTGTATCACAAATAACTGTTTCTTTAAAAAATTTTGTTTCAATTTAGAAAATAGTTTTTTCAATATTTTAATAATACTTAATGAACCTATTAATAGGCTACAAAGACCCTTTTTGAGAACTTTCATATGGGCACATGAAAGCTCAAAAGTATTAATTAAATGGAATCTGAACTTCTATTATTATATAATAATGAGTGATTATTATATCATAATTATTAGAATTATTATCTTTTGTGATTACTGTATTTACTGAAAAATCTCGTTTAAAGAATGATCGACCAACTTTTCGAAAATGCAATCACTTTTTGTTATTAGTTCTCTGAATAAAATTAAAAAAAAATTAATTTATTCTTCTTTTATTACTTAATAATAAAATATTTATATAAATATAAATAATTTTATATTTATATGAATATTTTATTATTCTCTTATCATTATTTATTATTATTCATGATTTTATTATTTTTCATGAAAAATCACAATGTGCATGCGATATCGCACGCACGTTATGATTATCATAACATGCGTGCGATATGAACCTCAATTGATGACACATATGCGTGCGTATTCGCACGCACATGTGCGGATCGATCCGCATATATGCGTGCGAATACGCCATCATTTTGCAAGCATTTTGTTATCTGGGCGAGTGTGCAGCTTCACATGAGGAATCTGTAAGTAAGGGATTATCGCTAGAGAGATTGATATGCAACCTGGGTCAGAGTCAGAGCCGCGTTGCAGAACGAACGTGTAATTTAAATAAGTAACACGGGAAGTCCAAGTCAATCTAAAAAACTATACCCCCCCCCCCACACACATTACTCCCTCCCTTACCGAATGAGTCACGCTTATCCCGAAAGGGAAACGGTTTAATATGGTATGATAATAATAATTTTCAAATAAAAGAATTGCAATATCACTGCAGAGCTAAACAAAACAAATCCGTTAAGTTAGTAAATAAGTGATTTATTTTTTTCGGTATCTTAGAATATTAATGTAGACCGGGAAAGGCCTTCACTACATTAATATTGTTAGTAAATAACCTTTAGTTAATAATGCTAGGGAGGCATCCAGTGCAAGCAGTCTCCAGGTCGCGCGTCATCAATGTTTGAAATTTCTTATCTGAATTTTACATATGAAATTCATCACTGGAAAAATATGGAGTTACTCCAACAATTATTTAGTTTTAATTTCTAATGAAAACAAAGCGGATTTCAAGATATGATGAGGGAGAGACGACAAAAATCACATTTGGTATAAAATTCCAGAAATACTAGGCAGTTTAATGGGCTTTCACATTATACGAAAAATGTTGTCATTCAGCTTAAAAAAAATTATTGACGCCATTGAGATAAGGAATTCTTAAGCACTATGTTTCTCATAGTTTGTACAAAGTGATGCATTTGTTTTAAGGTTATTTATATTTTATAATCTGTGATACATAACGAAGCGTACTAAGCTAGCGTTTGATCCAGGACAGTGACTAGGGTTTTGTCTAACACTGAAAATAGTCATTTTCCAGAATCATCTTTTTAACTAATACGCTAATTCCTTGAAATACTGTTTTCTCCGTAAAGAATATTCATTACTGAAAGTACAACAATCACTTTTTTATAAATTATCATATTTTCGTAGATCTACAGTTCAAAAATATTGAACTAAAAAAACTGTTACGAATGAAAATTTAGATGCAATTGTAGCAAAGGCTAATATTTAGCTCAAATTTCATTTTTTTATGATTTCAGGTTTAATTACACGAGCCTGAAAATATTTGAAAAAAAACGAAGTTTTGTGGCAATGACATTTGCGAGTGTTTTCATCGCCATATTTGCAATTATTCCATCAAAATCATCGATGTACGATGTTTCAAAAATATATTAAATTTTTAAAAAGTAACCAATCTCTACCGAAGTCGTGAGTTTGATAATTTTCAAAATTACTGCGTCAGATTTTTCTGATACTTTTATCGTACTTTACGTTCTTGACGTATTTAATAATTTGAAATGGAAAAATAAATGTTTATTTTCAGCTGTTTATGCTTCATGTTATTCTTGATTTAGCGCCAGTGAAACAACATGTCGTTTTTTTATAAGAAAAAACTTTATTTATTCTAACTTCTGTCAAACTATTCACTAAAACGGCATATGAAAAAAGTCGGAATGAATAAGGATTTTCCTTATAAAATGCCAATGTTTAAGAACGATCCAATTAAGATTGCAAGCAAATATAAATTTAAGATCAATAAGGATTGTTGAATATTTTGGAAATTTCCATTTATCTCTATCAAAAATCAAATAGTTAACATGTGTTACTGTTACTTACACGTTTTTTTTTTCAATCTCGAAAATTATATCCTATCTTGTCCTCACTCAACTGCAACCGAGCCAGCGATCTGGCCAATGGGACAATTGCTACACAATACTATATCAGAAAGTAAATATAAAATCTAATGTGCTCAATAAAAAAATATCAGCAGCTAGACAATGCTCAAATACAAATAATACTTACAATATAGGGTAAGAGCACCAGTTATTGGCACCTTAAGAGGAAATTTAGACTTTAGGAAATAAATAAACACATAAAATATTGAATTCTGAAATAGTGATAATTATACCGGCACTCAAAATTTTATACAGAATACACTGGAATGTTGAATTATTATTCAAAGTTGAAAAAAACTTGAAAAATTATTAAAAATAAGCATGTAGTCCCAAAATGTTAGTGCTTGGCACTGCTAACCCCAGTTATTGGCACCCCTCGTCACCAGTGATTGGCACTACACTCACATAACCTCCTCAAACTTCTGTAATTGCATTAAAACATTGATAAAAACAAATTGTGCATCTGAAAATATGAAATAAATTTTCTATTAAAAATTATAAATTTAGTATTTTATCAATTTTGTTTTTGGACAAGCCAACTTCTTTGACAGCAGCTATAAAGCCTAGCCATTTCACATATCTATTCTTCGGCTTATGTTTTTCTTTCCTCAGAGATACTCTCTGACGGGCAAACATATGGCAATAAATAAAATAAAAACCATAAATGTTACTAATTTTCTCATTTTCTACTTCAAACTAGAAAAATTAAGAAACAAATTCAAACATGGATACATAAATATAGTTAAAACAAGTCACCCACCGATTAAATAAAAACTTTGGCTATTTATAATAACATGAATTCCTGCGTAACATTTAAAACATTGTACGACAATATTATTAAACACAATATGTATAAAGATAATAAAATTCTATTCATAATTTAAATAAAACCAATATTTACCTATACCTCGAGGTCTGAAAAGAATAATAAATTAAATGAACAAAACTTTGGAGGTTACGATTACCGGTATCCCGGTATTAAAATGACAGCTTCATTTATTATAATTGTTAGCTACTTTTTCGTCTACCTAGTAAAGACTTTTGTTGTTCCGGCACTTTTAACACTTCATTTTATCAGAAATACGTGAAATGGCTCATGTCAACACAAGGTCTTGAGATTACATAACCACACTTTTTTCCGGCGAGGCAGGGGTGCCAATGAATGAAATCATTCCCGAATTGCATGGTCTGGTCATTGGCACTGGAGTGCCAACGACTAGAGACCATACTTTTAATATTAATTTCCATTGGCACCCCCCCTAAAATTAATAAATAAATTATTGCCGAGGTTCATTCCTTATTTTGATTATATTGCAAGTATTTCTTTTCAATATTCACAAAAATTGGAACAGATTTACTTGTTCACAACGTTGTTTGAACAAAATTAAAAAATGTTGTCAGCTAAACATTTTCTTTAGAAAACCGGATAAATTCTTGGCACCCTAAGAACTGAAGTGAATTCATTATTTTATAACTAAATTTGACATTATTTTGTATGAATTATATATGTCGGTACACGCAGAAATAATGGTAGAATTAAAATAATACCATCAAAATACGATAAATGTTTGCATTTTCTTAAAATTTAACAAAAATGAGAGAGGGTGCCAATAACTGGCGCAGTGCCAACCACTAGTGCTCTTACCCTATAAATATTTCATGATTTTTTTCAATTCTTGGAAATCCTCCGTAATTCTCCGAAATATTTTGTAATTTGGGAAATCTGGTCTTCGGTCAATGTTTGTGACCAGCTCATTGAATTAAAAAAAAAAATTACAATGTGATTTATTTATACATTGTTTTTTACTTTTATTCACTATTCACCACAAAAAAAAAATGGAATTAAATACTGTGTCTCTATTTGAACAGTGAACGATAAGCTTTATGGTTCATGAACATATTGTTATGTATTTCGACAAAATGCGTAGTAGGACTGCTACGAAAACAACTAATGAAAAAAAGGCTTATGATCGCAAGCATAGGGCGTTGCAAAATGACTGAAATTATGAATGTTTTAGGTTAGTTGAATTATTTATTTTTTACAACATTGACTTCAGCAAGATACATTGTGGTTGAACACTCCGAAATTTATGGTTTAAATTCCTAGATTCTTCACGACCTTAATTTCTGGAAAAACTTTGGTATGTTTTCTGTACATTCCACCAATTACGCTAATTAGAGGAAGCATGCATACGTGGCGGGCTGCCCCCAATCTGCAAATAAATATGTTTTTTCATTAAATGCTAATATCTTGAACTATTATTTTTGATAATGCTCAAATGCTGATAATCTCAGTTTAGTTCATCAAAAGTGTTTTTTATTTTAGCAGAACAATTCATATTTTGCGAAAGAATTGATTAAGAGAATTTTGTATTTGGAATGGTCATTCATAATTTCTTCACTTACATTTCTTTCTCTTGGTGCATATGTGGGAGCAACACTCCTTGGAGTGTCCACAGGGATCCCAATCATGTCCCTTATTGCAGTCAGCGTCAATAGCACAAATGAGAAGGGCCACACATAAAAGAGCAAAAAAAGTGATAATAGCAAGACTCATTGTAATTAATAATTGACTACCCGTTCCACTTTAGTCGCAGCTTTAAAATGACTCTCTTTTCCTAAATCATGCGCAGACAAAGCTGATTGTGCTCGTATATCCCACCAAGGACGAATGCTGTCAGGGAAAAACAAACTTCAGTAATTGTGACCACGTGAAACACGTAAGTCAACTTGCGCAATATTTCGCTAATGGAGTGAGGTTATAAGCCAATAAAAGCGCTAAGCATAGCCAAGCCGATTCTACTTAAAAAAAACAAACAAAGAAACAATTTTTTCAAATTTAAAATTCAAGAATTTTAAATCACACTAAAATCAAATTCAAAATCCCATTTAACGTCCAATAATCAAGTCAATATAAAGAATTCCTGAAAATAAAACAAGAATTCAACGATAAAATTTGGACAACCACCACAAAATGCTTGTATTGCGATTCCTAAAAAACAAAATAAAAAAATTTGTTTCTTTGGACAAAAATAAAAAAGAGGAAGGAAAAATGAGAAGACAACCAACCACAATCCCCTTTCTTCTCTTTTTTATTTCTTTTCGTCTTTTTTATTTTTATTATTATCAAATATTACATTTTTTTAACATGAATTGAATAGTTATAGAAATTTCACCAAAAAAAGGAAGAAGAAAAGTATTAAAAGAACTATATTCTCTCAATTCCTTCTCAAATAATTTAAATAATGAGCATAATTAAAAGTTCATGCAAGAATATAGTAGATTCCTTGGTGCGAGTCGAATCGATTGAATTATAATATTAATACATTTTATTGAAGAGTAAGGAAGCTATGGTAATGCATAATATTTATAAATACGGGGTTTTATAGTAAAAATTTGTTCTTCAACATAATTCAAAGTTGATGCAAGAATATGAAAAATTCCTTGGTTCGACAGGAAGTGATTGACCTATAATATTAATATATTTTTTAAGAGTAGGGAATTTATTGTAACTCATATATTTTTAAAATCGTTTTTTATATTGAAAATTTTCTCATTTATACAATTTAAAGTCGATGCGAGAAAAGAAATGTTGTGTTGATTCAAGACGAATCAATTGACCCATAGCATTCACACATTTTATTGAAGAGTAAGGAAATTATGGTAATTTTCATAGTAAAACTTTTTTCACTAACTTAATTCAAAATTGATGCAAGAGCGGAAAAGATTCCTTGATTCGAAGCAAATCGATTTATCTATAATATTAATAGACTTTATTAAAGATTGAGGAAGTTATGCTCATTTATAATATTTCAGCCAACTGTTTCAAACAGAAAAACTTTTTTCATCGACATAATTCCAAGTTGGCGCATGAATAGAAAAGACTTTTTGATCATGAATTTTCAAATAGAGTAATTCTGACCATTTTTGTAAAGAAATCATAAATCTGGAAAAGGGATTGGGTGCGCAGATCTTTTCCCTCCCATTTTTCAGCTCGAAAAATTATCATTTCGGATGCAAAATTTAATTTGTCTGATTATTCTTTGTATTTAAAATTTTCTTGTATTATTTTGTAATTTTGTATTTTTTGTAAATTTCTATTTTTAAATTGAGCTAAATGAAGACTTTGGTGTGTCTATTATCGAAAAAAATTACTAATACTATCTCTATGAGGAAGCAAATACATTTGCTAACGGGAAGCAAAGTGCTCGTGAAATGAGCACATATAATTATAAATAAAAAGTGGGAACACTCAAGATCGGATTCACAGCTAGTTTCATTTGTAGCAACAATTGAATGAAAAATTATAATCATAGTACAATTTAAAGCATCTGTTATATTAGTAGAAAAAATCAAACCAATTTTTTTGTAGAGCTTGTCATATTGTTAATTATACTGTTTTTTATTCGGCAAAGAATAAAATTAAATGTAAAGAAAGTTAGTTAAATAATTGGCTATTTTTTGTAGGTGATTCTGATACCAATCTGATTTCATAACTGTTAAAATCTTATTAATTAAGAATTTCAGAATTATTCAAAAAAACTCTATGAATTAACAAAATTCAATATATTTATTATTACAAAAATTGTTCTATGAAAAGATGGAGAATAAAGATTTCTTACATTAAAATTGAAGGTAAAAATTGTTTGAAAACTCATTTTAAAGAAATCTTAAATTATTTTTAAGTACCTGTACGGATTGGAAAGAATCATGGGTTTAGTGTCTCTATTTAAAAATATTTAAGATTCAAATAGTCTCAAAGTTTATTTTACCCTGAAATTTTTTTTTTACAATAATGTAGAAAAATATTCATAATTTTAATATTTTCACTGAAAAATTGAAAGTCTTCGGCCCTAAGCGGAAATGGATTACCTTACTTTTTCACTTCCAACTTTACTTCACGGAAGAAAATGAAGAAAATTCAATTTTTAATATAATTTTGCAATTGGAATCGTTTCCTTGTCGTCCTTTCAATAAATAAATATCAAAAGTGAGTGCTAAAGGCACACAACATTCTAAAACACACAAAACGTCCAAAGCGGTTCCGGTTACGCTGCAACCCGACATGCAGATTTGCACGTCGGGTTGCCGCACACAGAATGTAAGGAATAATTAATTATTAATTAGTAATTGAATTGTATTATTAATAATTCTATTATAAATCAACACATTTCACGTATATGAATCAAATGACTTGTTCAGAAATTATTAATCCACCCAGAGTTCATTTTTTTTATAGTGGATAGTGGATACCCGGGTACCCTGGGTGTGCCCGCTACGTATGTCTACTTTGAATTAGATTATTTTTGCAAACTAAATTTCTAAATGAATTATAAATATATTATTTGCTTAGAATTAGGCAAGATAACAAAGATTCGGATGCCCCAAGCGAAATAAATTTTTTTACTCCACTTACATGCAAAAATGTACCATGGTGGACAGTGGACTACCGGGTACCCAGGTGATTAATGGTGCCTCTGAAGTTTCTATCGTATGTTTTATTAATACAATGTAAGTTGTGATTTTTTTGCACCTGGTTGTTGTCATAAACGCAATTTCTGAAGGAATAATTTCTTTTTTATTTTGAAAACTCGGCTGAAAAACTAAAAACAAAGAAAAGATAAGGGAGAGTGTTTGTACTTTGCAAATCTCAGTTGCGTCATGAACTTGAATTCTATGTGTATTTTTTTCTACTCTTATTCTTTTTTTTCGAATTTATTGCCGTGAATAATATTGATTGCTTACATAAAACTAATGCAAATAATTAAAAAGCAAGCGTTAAAATGTGACTGGATCTCAGTTGTGTCCTCGTAATTTTGGTTTTCATTATAATTTGTAATTCAAATTAATGCAACTGATATCTATAAATACTAACAAAACCTTTGATGTAATTCCATATAGAAATGCGGCAATTTGTAGCGAAGATTCAACGGAATTAATTTTTTACAAAAACCGGAAAATATTAACTATAAATATTTAGTGGGTTAAGGGCGTGTATTGTATAATACTATAATATGTATTATTGATGTAATACATGGCCACATGAAATAAGATATGGGGTTAAAAAATCAGGTACGTAAATAAGAGGCACTCAGGAAAGTTTATCTACTCAAAACATTTTTATAATTATAATTTTTCCCTAATTTGTTTTGTATTTATAAAAGTTTATATTAGGAGTAGGTAAAAATTCCTTAGCAATTTTTATATACATATCCAAATTTTCAACTCGATATGTAATTTCAGGTGGACAGGAGGGTGGCGAAAAAAAGTCGGTAAGCTAGGAATCTGGTCACGTGATCCATGTGTGACATTAGTTAAAAAATTTTTTTTAATACTTTAAAATCCCTTGAAATGTTTGGAATCGTTAAGAATTCTATTCCAATTCGTATAATTTGTTACGTGTTATTAGTTAATATGCTTCATGGAAAAAGTATAGTATTTTCATGATTAAAAAGCGCAATTAATACTCGTCCCTTCATATTATTTGACCCCACTATCTATTTTTTTCTGTCATCCGGTGTAAATATGTTTAATTTATGCCATATGGAGAAGATTCTCTTCATATTGTAGAAAATATCTTATGCATATTAATCTAGGAAAGAATGTTTAGTTTAATTGTAATAAAATTACAATTTTTTTTTTATTTTAAGCTCGATAATATTTTCAAAATTGTTGTTTTTATTTCAAATAATTCAGGGTTTATTTACATCAAATAATATAAAATACTTTTTATGAGTAAAAGAATTTTTTAGTTACAAATTTATTTAAAAAAAAAATTGATAATTAAGAAATTGCATGTTCAGACCTAAAGCGGCCTAGCGGAACCTTTGATCGATTAAAAAATGTTTAAAATATTGATGTCAGTGTCTTTTTCACCAAAAGAAAGAAATTTAGGTGGTGGCGTTCGCAAAATTCAACATCACACATTTTTTTGGACACCCTAAGTATCCTCTTTCACCCAGAACATCAATAATTTTAGAGTTAATAATACTGAAGAAATTTTTCAAAATGTTACTAGTAAATAAAATAAGTGAAATAAAAAGTACACAAAATAATCTTCATGAACAAATAAAAATAAAATCGTTTGACTCTCAAGAACGAGTATCATAAACGACGAAATATTCTATCACCAGTTCTCCGGTGGGCGGGGCTTACGCTCGAACGCGGAAGACTCTAGAGCGAAAATACTCTAGAAAAAATACATGAACGAGAACCTAATCGCATATATGGATTCCTGGAGGTGGTCTGCACCACCTGGAGTCGTGTTCTCGGCGACGACGTCGAAGTCGTTTCGAGCGACCGAGTTACAATTCAAATGGACGATACGGATTCTGTCTCTCAGCTGGGAGTGTGGCATCTCCTGTAATCCAGCGACTTGGAAGCTAGTTGTGGTGGAGGGCCTGAGGTCGGGGGTCACTGTTGATGTGGGATCCACGTCGACTGGGCGTCCGCACTAAGCTCGCCATCAATATGGGCACCCTGGAGGAGTCCGGGGTGGCCAGGTTGGCTAAGGAGAGGCGAACCGGGCCAGAGGGGAAACCCAGCAGCCAAAAGTCTCCGTGGCGAGCAGTAGTGGGATCGCGCCCGGGAGTGGGACCGCACTGGCAGCCTGGTCAATAAGATCCAACCCATAACTTTTTGCATTTTTTTTCATTTTTCTCATATTCTATGTATCAATATCTACCACTCGGTGCGAAAAAATATATTTTTTTCGACGTTTTTTTTAGTAATTATTTTGACCCGACTATACGGAACGTCGCGTCGGCCACGCGACTCGGATATCGATTGAGTGCTGACTGAGGTGGAGACTACTTTCACTCCCTATGTTACCGATTGTAAAGCTTATGTGATTATGGTGGTCCAAATTTATACCTGTAAACATTCGACTTTCGATTTTTGGTGATAAACCCCCCCATTTTGTTCGTTTTCCGCAAAAAGAAATTCCTTAATTTTTTTGTCGACGTTAACCCGCGCCCCCGGGCTTTTGAAATTAACATGGGGTTTTAAATGGGAAAAGCTCAATTTAAAAAAAAATGGAAAAAAGAAGTACTTGTTATACATTTTTTGTCAATTAAAGTATTGTCACCTCTTGAGGAGAATTCAGGGAATAATTTCCATCCAATAGCTTTTAATTTTGACACACCTGGACTCCTTTAATTGTGCCCGGAAAATGCCCCAAAAAATGCAAAATAGCAGTTTTCTATCAAATTCATGCTAAAGACGGTATTTTTTAGAAATTTTTCAACATGAATTATTTTCAATCGATAAGTGACGAGTTTTAAAGTATATTTTAAACAATTTTAAATTGTTGAAACAATTAGTATTTGTTTAAACAATTTTTTTTCACCTGTAAGTCGGTAAAAGTTATTATCTTTCGGAATAAATCGTACAAAGTTGATGAATGTCAAGAGTAGTACTTCTTATTTAACTTATTTGGTAATTATTTAAACAATTTTCATTTGTTTAAACAATTTTTTCTCCCTAAAATCGTAAAAATTTATTATTTTCTGAAAATAATGACACAATAAAAGAATGTTGAAAGTAATACATTTTTGAAGGATGTTTGGTAATTATTTAAATTATTTTGATTTGTTTAAACAATTTTTTCCCCCTGTAAAGCGTGAAAAATTATTACTTTATGGAATTAATGACACAATTAAAGGAATTTGAGAGTA
>CAKNXH010000059.1:318878-358205 GCA_932178445.1 Andricus quercusramuli | reverse complement strand
AGCATTACTTTAGCATTACTTTACCGTTACGCTGTAGCGTAATGTTTGCGTTCGGCCGCGGCCGGTCCGCCAGGGTAGCTGGTTAACAAACACGTTCTTTCTATTTAAGCCATAAAAAAGTGTGCCAAAGCACAATCCAATCTGATCAATTGTTCAAAAGTTATCATGCCTGTACGATACTACAGACACACATGCAGACGGACGGACAGACAGACAGACAGACACCTTCGTAAAAATCGTTTTTTCTGACTCAGGAGGTCTCAAAACGTGGAGATTTGATGAAAACCGACAATGTCAAATTTTACATAAAATTAATACCTTCTCATTAGAATGAGAATGTAAAAAATAATAATAAATAATAAAAGGACCTGAAACGGTATAGCGGAACCTCTAAATTTCAAAGCAGTGAACATTTCAAGAAAACTCCAGGTCGTGGCGACATAATGATTTGGTTGAATTTTTGCATCTTTCTCGGAAACAATGAAATGTAAAAAAAAATGTTTAGATAGAAAGTTAAACATCTAGAAAAGTTCCATAAGACACACCTCTCACTCCTACGTGACAGCTTGCGTCGTTCACAAAAAAAATCGAAAACCAACGATATATTGGTGAAATTATTAAAGCAGGGATATATAGCATACTTTATTATAAGTATTATTATTATTAATAATCATAGACATTAATCGTTAGAACGAAGATATTACATAGCTGAATAAGGGATTCCGGAACTATGAATATGGTACTAATGAAATAGGATAAATTTTGACAGAGGTATGAAATTTATAATTGAATTACTAGTCAACATTACCATTAAGCAGATTATGAGGGCCCATTTTGAATTAAAATAATCGGAATTAAAAGCAGAACTAGTTCTTACACTTTTGCAATTTTTTTGAACTTGGATTAAAACTTATTTCATTTCTCCTTGTTCCTTACTGAACAAAAACTTCTATTTGAAGTTTCGATTATGTACGTCAGCTGAAACTCATGATGTCACTTACCTATTTCAAATTAAGAAATACAAATTCTTGAATCGTGGTGACAGTCGACTGTTTCGAAAACAAAAAATACTTTAATTAAATATAATTTAGTTTCATTGATATGATTTTTCAATATTTTTCTGTTTGTACAATTTTTTTTTGTGCGCCAAAGGGAAGAACTTTTGGGAGTACCGTCTGCAAAATTCAAAAACCAGACTTATTATTTGACCCAGTGAGGATGTTATAGAACTGTTACAGATTTATCACAGCACCAGATGATCTTTCCTATATCTTTAGTATCGAAATTCACATAACTAACTTCGAATGCTTTGCGAAATAAGTATGTATATATTTCAATAGAAATGGACTATACTTTCTTAAAATATGAATTTATTGCCTGTTGATCGATGCCGGAGATAGGGGATATTGATATAAAATGTCCAATAACCACAAATTTGAGATATCAGAACGAAGGGATTTCTCATCCGTGGTGATTTGAATGCAATCCCGTTATGGTGAAATATGTCTCCATAAATGCGCACGATATTGCAACAAATAGTGTGGCATACAGATAAGAGAACCACACTGAAATCGGAGAAGCAAAGGAGAATGCACGGCATCTAGTTATAGAGGAAACGGGAAATAAGGGTACTTGTGGGGAGAAGTTGGCGAAATAGTTTCCCGCTCTATATTTGCAAGTATCTCGTAACTCGACCACGTATCGGCAGCATATATATCCTTACACAGGTTATAATTTAAAGCAACTCCGTGCACTGCATCATTTGGCTTATCACTAACTTGTCGTTTTACTCCAGAAAAATTAGTAGGAATTTGCATAAATGTATATTTATTTAATGCTATACATTCAACCCTTGTTTGCCACACTTCTAAACTATTTCTGAAAGCACTTCTGACTATTAAATATTTTTATTTGAAAATTTTATCAGGTCATCTCAAGAGCTTACTTCAAAGGGTTAAAATTTACGTAGGTTATATAGCCAACAATTAAATTAAAGTCAAACAAAAGGTAAAATATTCCTTTAAATTTAGGTACTTAGAATTGAGGAAAAATAGTCGTGGGGTGGTTTTAACCCCAGAGTGGCAAACAAGGGTTACGAGTGAGCCAAAAATAAAATTTTCGGCTTACGCCAAATTGATCTATTCCGCACTGTTTCTGAAGAATTACACGGAGAAAAATGTATGTTCGGTAGTCGATGTTCAAAGTGTAAGATAGAACTGCCAAACATACATATATAAACACGTAATATCTATAACTATCTTTCTGAGACATTGTATTTAAATTTATTTTTTGTTAACTGTAACATCCATGCTATTAAACTCATACAGGAAAACATTCCAGACCACGGTCAACCGTTTGATGAAGGTCGTTCGGTGCCATTCCATGTCGTATGTGAACTTGTGGAGAAACAATTATTACTAATATTTTGTTCACAAATATTATTAATGATGCTATAAATTGTATGGATAGAGTAAAATGTTTGACGTAAATGCTGTTTCTTCTTTAAAAAATGGTTTAAGGTTAGAACGCACTGCGTTGCATATCCTTATAATATCCACAGAAACTAACATTAAGTATCTAGATAGCTGTTCTATAGTTTGATTGTATTGTTGAAAAAATGGCACAAATCTTCCTTTCAGTGTCTCACAAAATGATCCATAGTTTTGAGAGTTGACCAAGAAACCGATGCTCTGAGAACGGCAATTAGAATCGAAACATGTTCGTTCCAAAGTAGTATTTAAAAGACGGAGAAAGAAAACGGAAATGAAAGTGAGGATGACTTGTTTGTCTGTTTCCTAATTCTCTTCCTCTTTTTTCCTTTGTTATATGCTTGTCTCTAATGAGCCGAATACAAAGCTGTTTGGAAAAATATTTTTTCTATGTCTTTCTATGTAATTCTTCTTGCATGAATTGAACTTCTTGAATATGTTTTTACATAACAACTGATTTTTGGATTCATAATATGTTTGAGCCTTTTCGTTCAAAAATAATTTCATGCACATATTGTCTTATTATTAGGGGAGAGTAGGGTAAAACCGGGTACTTTGTCTTTGATGGCATTTTGTGCAAAAACGAAAAGCTAAAAATCTTTTATTTGAAGTGAGAAGTTTTCTGTGACTCTTTAGCTACAAGAAAGTGAATTCAGATGTGCAATGAAAAATTTTCTTCATATTAAAAAAAAATGTTTGAAAAAAAACGGGAAATTCCCGGTTTTGCCCCGTGGGTAGGGTAAAACCGGGTACCTATGAAAATAATTAAAAAACTTATTAAAATTATGAAAACTTGAATTTATTGTAATCAAATATAATAAACATTAGTATGCTGAGTATCTTGGGTGCACTCACGAAGGGATTAATATGATTAAGACCATGATATTCAGCATCCTAGATGTACTGACGATGGATTTAGCAGTAATCACACATGAATTTGCCCTGTTTGACATTGCTGCTTGCTATTTAGGGTAAACAGTGCAATTCTGAATTCACCCCTTAGTCGATACAGATTAGAGCTCATTCCAAAAAATGCAAGCTTTATCAGTGCCTACTTCCGGTTCCTTTTCTGATGAAAAATCATCCTTCTTTCTCTTCTATGTCTTCGATGTGTTCGGTGCTTGAGGGCAGCTTTGCCTATCAGACTCACTTCTGTACATTAGTGACATCGTCAAATTAAAAAAGTTCATTATTAGAAATTATTAGAAAACGTATGAATAAATTCTGAAAGTCAGATATTATGTAACATTTTTCATGATTATTTTCTCCTGTGTGACAAAAACCAATGTTTTTTTTCTCAAAGGGGGCTATTACCGTTGATGACATAATACGCACATATAATAATAATGTACGATAACACTTATATAAAATTATAAACTACTTCTACGTTTTTTGGCAGTTTTTTGCCACTTTATGGCACTTTGGGTAAGGCCCAGTACTACCCGGTCTTACCCCTACCATCAGTACCCGGTTTTGCCCCCACATGCAATAAATAATGAAGCGTTGTGCTCACGTGGTTCTGAGCATAAGCAAATGATGATAACTATTGCTATATACTCTATAATAGGTACGGAATCAAGTGCTATAAGCTATACAGTTTCTGTACGATTGCGAGAACCACGGTAACGTACTTGTCACTAAAAATTGTAACGTTCAACCACAAAAAATTTGGTATTGTCTCCTGAGACAAAAAACACATGTGGCTAGACACTTTTTACGAAAATATGGTCAGGGCATCTAAATAAACAAAATATATCAAACTAGACCCAGGGGGCAGCACGATACACGAGATATAGGGGGTACCCGGTTTCACCCGCAACCCGGTTTTACCCTACTCTCCCCTATTATGTCTTTAATATTCCACTTCAAAAATCTTGATCTACTGTAGTAGAAATTTGTTCTCATAAATCATAATGAGATAACATTGTTTGACCTAAAAAATTGCTCTGTAGCATGTCCAAACATACCCGAGGCATAGATTACAGGTTAATAATACACAATGAAATATACAATGACTTATTCTTAAATATATGCTCAATGGCCTTGAAACTGATCTCAAAAGGTACAATTTCCATCACAAATATTTTAATTCAAGTATAATATAGTATAATAATATGTACTGAAATATGATTGTCCCTGAAAATCTTCGTGTGGTTCGATGTTGCTGCTAAGTTGGAGAAAAAATATCTTACTACTTAATGGCCAAGTTTCAATTTTGAAAATTCAGAACTTTCATAAAAAAGTCTAATAAAACATTGTATATTGTAATTAGAATCCATGGACCTAACTGGTAATAACTTCCATATTTGGGAATAAAACTACAATAATAAATGATAAAAATATAGGGGGTCATTCAAAAAATACGTAACGCCTCCAGGGGGGGGGGGGGTCACCTCAAGCTTAACGCTAATGTTAAACTTACACATACTTACTATAGAATAAGCGTAACGCAGGGTGGGGGGTGGGGCGTCAAAAAATTTCAGGAAAAAGCGTTACGTATTTTTTGAACGGCTTCTAAATGAGAGCGTGATAACAAAAGTTCTCGGAAGGACTTTGAGATGCCTTCTATTTCAAAACTATGGGATAAGCAAACAAAATATGAAAATATGATAAATCCGCTATTTCAAATTATATTATTTATGCATGGTTTCAGCATTCACAGGGATCGAGAAATATACTCTCAGTTCCCCAAAAATTCTAATCCCTTAAAATTGCTTTTTAAAAACGTTGTAACCTTCAAAATATATGAATTACAATCCGTAAACATAAAACCTGCATTGATCTAAGCTAATAGATTCAAATATTTGATTAATATTAGACAACCAGCTAGATAATTCACTCTATATGATCCAATTTGAATTTTTCTTCTATCTTTCCAGTTTTTGAAATACAGCATTTGTCTAATTACTAAGGAATTAATTTGAATGGATTCATCATGTTTGCATTTGCTGCTAGTTTGGAATAGTTCTTTTGATAATTTCAACTTTTTCATAATAATTGACAATAGTCTTAACATAATAACGAAATAAAACCTTAAAAAAATGTTATTTATAGTTTTTTTAAGGTAGCCTTCAATCTCTTCAACGTTTCATTAAATTTTATTTATTACTTTAATCAATTATTATGTACTTGTAACTATGCTAAATTCTATATCTATATCTTATTATTCCTTGTTGTACATAAACATGTTCCATCCCATAATTTATCCAGAGAAATTTGATGAAATTTTTCTTATTATTCCAGATTTTAACTTTCAGCTTTCAGCTAAAGCAGCTTTATTATTGGATGAATCTATGACTACCTAGATTGAATTTTCCAATCTTGAACTCCACTAAGATTGACTGATATGGAGTGAATACATACATACATCATACAAGCTTGCTACTCTTTTTCACATTCTCGACTTCCGGTAGCTAATTTTGAGAACAGAATTTCGCATAATCTCTGAGCAAATCGTTGCTGTTCGTGCCCTCCGGTAAAACACTCGTGTTCTCGTTATCGCTCTGAATATTGGACAAGGGTTTACGACCGAGGTTGTACAGAAACAGTGTTGGAGAATAAATTGGGTGAACGTGTTTCATTTTTCAATTTGGAAAAGAAACAAGTTTTCGATTAAAATTGAAGAAAAATATCCGAATGATTTATGCATAATATTCTCGCTTCTTTTTTCAATTTTTTTGCTATTAGTTGTCAATTTGAAACTGAAAACGCAAATTTTCATTTTATGACTTTAAAATGTGTTTGAAACTGAAAATTGTATGCTTTTTCCGAATTCTTAGATATAAAGTTATCATAAATTATCAAACCTTCAAACCTGTTTTTTTTTATATTTGGGAAGATTCTATCAAGGAACTAACCTTTTTCACTTTGACTTTCGAAAATGTATCAAATTCACTTATATGAGTTTCAAGCAAACATGAAACATTTTAGAGAGAAATAAATTTTCCTTAAAGAATGTGTTCCAAAAATGTTAAAAACTGTCAAATCGAGTTGGTTTTACACTTTTTTCATAGGAAATGAGGTGAGGTGTATTATTTCGACTTGAGAAGAAGAAAACAATTTCCATGAGAGTAGGGTGCCTAATTTTTTTTTAACGCCTTATTTTACTGAAATTTGTTGCTATACAATTAAGAAGTCATTTTTATCACATCGCCATCATAAGTACGATTTTAGGTACTGCAAACGATACCTAAAATACCCCGTTTTAGCATAGGCCGTAAAATTTCTATTCAGGGTATTCAGGGTATTCACAGGGTATTTATTTAGGGTACTGAGGGTACTTAGGGTATTTTAGTAACAACTTCTCAACCCACGCGCATCACCGGACTTCGTCTCTGGACCACTCGGGTTTTTAGATTAGGACTTCATGCAACCTAATTGCACTTATGATTGACTGGTGTGATGAAAAATAGTATGTGACACTCGGATATCAAAATGCATGCTCTATAATTTCCTGTAACAAAATCGCTTATATTATTCTTTAAACTGAGCGATAAATTTCTGGGCACCACATTACACATTTGCCCTATGATTATTTTGATTTTAAACATAGTTCAGCTCGCACTTAGCTAATAAGATATTGCTTGCATTACATTAAAAATTCGACAAAAGAATTAGCCAAAAATATGAATCGTGTTTGGTAATATTATCTGCCAATGATTAAAATTTATCGGAAGTTTATTTAATTTGAAATCAATTGTTTGTAAATTCTGATCATAATTCCCTCTTCTTGTTACGTACCTGCCAGCTTTGTTTCATTTGAATTATACTATGTACACTATCGTAAGTTATAAAGGAGCACAGTCGCAGGTTGTAATTTGAAAGGTTCTCGACTGTTGAGTGCATACTATTTGAAGCAACTCATTCAGGAAATTCGAAATTAACTTCACCGGAAGGTGAATATTTTGGGTTTGATACGATCGTCTTCAACAGGAGGGAAATTAACATAATGAAGTGCTTTAAATTTGTGTAGCAAGATGAGATCATTTCTACTGAACTTAGTACAAATGAGTAAGGCAAAAAGTTCTAGCCTACATACAACTTTCAATTAACTTACATTGCGACTTTGTTTATAACAATCACATTTTTCATAAAATGTCAATGTGCTGTCTCTGAATACTACTGGTAAACCAATTAAAATGAATTTTCAAAAAAAGTACCTTAGAATTTAAAACATTGCACAAGCAGCGAATTCCTTTCTGTCATTTGTTTATAACTATCAAATGTTTGTGAAATGTCAATGTAATGCTCCAGAATATCCCTGTCAAACCAATCAAAACAAATGCGAGAACAAATGTACAAGAAAAGTTCCTCATACTTTGAAAAAATTTACGAAAAGCGAATTTGTTTATGCTATTTGTTTATAACAATAAGATCTTTTATAAAATATGAATGTACTGATCCAAAATGTCACTGACAACTCAATTGAAAGAAATGACTCAAGAAAAGTACCTCAAACTTTCAAAAATGGCTCAAGTTCTGCATTTATTAATATTATTCGCTTATAATAATAACAAATACTTCTATTCATTTTCATAATGCTTGTACATGACTTCAAATTCAATGACAGAAAAGTCACTTTAGAAATATTCAGAATCATTACGAAACTCAGACTGCTGTTTTTAACAGTATAATTGTTCATAACGAATTATTCATTCATTATCTGGTTCATTATTTATTCAATTAGTATTTTGCGAATCTTCATTTATCGGTTATACATTAATTTCACTCAAACTGAACAATGTATGCACTGTCATCGCATCGGAAACATAAAATGTTTATTTTTGCTAAGTTTATACCTGAATAAAAAAAAAATGTATCAACATTTTCCAAAAATTGGCTCTCACAGACCCTGTAAGAATTTATTTATCTTCGGAATATAATTCTTAACATTTTTCATCCAATGTTCACAGTGTGAACAATTTAAAGTTCTGCATTTTAAAATGATTGATTACACTAATAAAAAAATATCTATATATTTCAGAAATAATTGCTAATAATAATCGACAAGTCATCTCAGCTAATACATTCTGTTGGCAAAATGCAATTGTTTTTGTTAGCAGCATGAGGTTGATTCGTAGTGATGCTGTTATTTTTCATTATTTTATTTTAATATTGGTGTCTATCTGAAAGTGACAGGTGATGTCATGTTGACTTCTCAATAATATCTACAAAATTAAAAATATTGGTGTATCTGATAATTTTTCAATATGCAAATGAAGTGTGACAGTAAAGAATAAGATAAGTAACAAAATTGGAATTTTCCAGGAGAACGAAAAAAAATTGAGTAAAATCGAAATCACCATTTCAAAATAAGACAATGAATTAAAATAGACCACATTTTCAAATCTGGAAAAATTTTATCGCTTGGAAATAATAATTTTTTAATTATAAAATATGAGTTTTTTGTAATAAGTTTCTCATGATAATTTTCTATAATCGTGAAAAAATTATAGGAAATCCATTATGGGAAATTATTATAGGCCTTTACTGAATCTCCTATAATATTTGTTCATAAGGGTGATACAAAGTTATTTTACCAGTGATTAACAATGCACAGCATCGAAATCGTACTTTTCAGTTTGAATGCAAGCTCAAAATTGAACAATTTTGAATAAGAAGCTTGAAATAGTTGAATAAATTTGAGTTCAAAGTTATTGATATAACAAAACATGTAAATGAGGGATGCTTAAAATTGTAACCTTGTTAGAACTCTAGAGCGTTTGAAATTGACAAATTTTCAATTTACAAGTGGCAAAAATTATTTAAATATTTAATTTACATATATATATTTCGAATTAAGATCTTTATATTTAGAGTAATAAGAAATTGACGGATTCAAAATGAATTAACAAAAATTGTACATGCGATTGAAGTATTTAAAATTACTTATTTAATACTGACACATATTTTAAAATAAACTTTTTCACTGCATAATAACTTGAAATTAAAATCCTGCCAACTGAAAAATTCCGTGAAAGCATTAAAAACTAAATAGTTTCAAAACAGCTTTGCAATTTTCCAATAAAAAAAATGAGTACTTTTCTGAATAAATCTGTGAACATTTCTAAAATAATAAAATCGTGCAAGAACTAGTCATTCACAATTGAATTATTTCCACTTTGATAATGTTCGTAAATGCACAGTTCATACTCAATGCTCAAATTATTATTTTTTTTTCACAAAAAATGAAATTAATAATTGCAAGCTAACATTTTTGATAAAAATATAATTGACGTTTTACTTGCTAGGGTTTAAAAATTGTATTTTCCAGTTAATAACTTTTTAATTTTTTCATCAGTTAAAATACTTCATATTGGTTTTAGTAGAGATAATTGAATTGCTAAATTCTATTACAAATTCAATTCTTTAATTTCAAACATGATCGAGTGGAGTCTTTAACCTTCTCAGTTTATTATATAAAAAAGTCAGAATGATTTCGAATATAATAAGTCTTTATCAGTTTTTCCAAAATGGTTTGATTGCATTTTTGAATCTTTGAAAATTGTATCGTTTGAAGAGAATAATATTTCATATATGAAAAAATAATTGAAACTATGATTAGAGAATATATTTTAAAATTACAGCTTTCTGAACCTAGAATAAAAAATTTCATTTCTTGTTTTGAAACCAAGATTTTATATCTAGAGCAACGAGAATTTCACAGATTCCCTGAAATCCTGCAAATCTCTAAATTTCTTTACTTCTCTCGAAGTTTGGATTTCTCTGAATTCCCCAAATTCCTTGAATAATCTGAATTCGGGAAGAGATTGAATTTCCTGAATTCCTGAAATATTCGGAATTCCGTAAATCCTTTGAATTCATTAAAACGTCTGAATTCCTCTAATTCTTCGGAATTCCTTAATTATTCCGAATTTTCTGAATTCTTCAAATTTCCTACATGCCCTGAAGTTTTTTGAATTTCCGTTAATCCTTGAATATCCTGAATTTTTTGAATATTAGGAATTCCTTCAATATTTGGGATTATGTGAAATCCTCAAATATACTAAATTTCCTAAATCCCTTGAATATTCTAAATTTATTAAATTCTCTGATTTCTCGGAATTATTTCAATTCCTTGAATTCATAAAATTTTGTGAATTCCTGCAATTATTCTGAATTCCTTTGAATTCTTTGCATTATTTTAAAGTCCTTGGAATTCAGGGACTTCTCGGAATTCAGCAAATGTCACGTTTTAAAGGAATTCGGATAAATACATATATTTCTGGAAATTCGGAGGAATTCAGAATATTTCAAGGAAGTTAAAATAATTCGAACGGCTTTGAAAGAGTTTTGAAGCTCTACAAATTTTCAAGACCCTTCTTACATTCTTCTGTAAAAGAAATAAAAAAAAATTGCCTGAAAAATAAAACCATGCCTCCTGATTTTTGTTTTTTGAAAATCGGAATCGTAGTCATATTGTTGTATATTTATATACAGTAAATTGACAATGCAAAAGTCTCCGCGCACTGTAGCACGCGTATAATATTGCTTGTAAAATATATAAAGTACTCCTGAATTTATATTTGTGTCGATTACAGAAATATTAAAACCAGTTAGAAATGTCGAAGTTCAACAAGCATTTCCAAATTTTGTACTGCTCAGCTAAAATTTTTTAGCTTTTCGAGGGGAAAAAATTACAAGCCAAAAACGTCGCACTTTGTGTAATTTATTGCCTCAACATTTCAAATCGGTTAGTAAAGGTCAAAAAACCAACAACTCCTCCACTTTCCTCGTAACTTGATATTCCTCACCACAACTTTCTGACTTCTGTTTCATTTTTCATGAGGGAAACTTATATTTTTCCACCTTCCAACGAGAAACGAATTCCACGTAGGAAGTGCGAAAGAAATTCTCGTAGATTCGAAGAAGTTCTTGGGAAAGTGTAGTTCTTTCTAGTTGAGACGTGTGAATTTATGAGGAAAAATATTAAATTATATTTGGTGGATAACATTACCTAAAAATATACGTGAAAAAAAATTTGATCATGAACTTTCTGCCTGGAATAAAAAGTGTAGTATTCAGATTATTTGATATATCTAGCATTTCAATCCTGCGATTCAGCGTGGCTCAAGTGTTAACATGCTTTGATTATGCATCAATATCACTTTGTCGCGGGTTCGAATCCTAGTGCAAGTAACCTGGAAACTATCTCATCTCCATGGATTTTTGTGTTCCTATTCTCGATGATCATATTAAAGACAATTAATTTTGTGGTAAGAATTCATTGCCATAATATCTCATTTTATTCAAGCAATTCATAGAATATTATTTGATTTATTCACTATCTCTTCCATTATTTTTTACAATAATGACATACATTTCCATTCTGTTTGTCTTTTCTCGGTCGATATTATTGTCAATCAGAATCTATTCTAAATAGCTATATTCTATTCCATCCATTTTAATCCTTCACTATTGTAGCTCATTCTATTCTTTTGGATGTATTATTTTCTTATTTTTTTCTAGATTAAAAGCTGATAAAACTTTGTATACAAAAAATAGGATGGAAAGTGATAAGACGGGCTCTAGAATAATAGAAATATAATGAGGACATGGTTGCAAAGTTATAAAAGTGGATAGTAAACGTTAGAAATATTAAAATTGGAAATTGGATAGAAAGTTGTCAAACAGGGTAGAATTCGCTGAAAGATGAAAAGATTGCAAAATTATAAAACGGGATAACAAGTGATACAGTTTTTAAAAAGGAAGTATAAAGTTCAGACTGTGATGCAGAATGTTCCGAAAAAGGTGGTCTATGTACCACTGCCCGTTTTTTAAATAGTAATTAAGTACATTTCTGTCAATCCATTTTCAAAAATTTTAAACCCATTATGTTTCACTAGCAAAAATAGTGCTCTTCGTAATAAGGTGTTCTTAAAAGACATTCTGGAATTCTGAGTCTCACTGATATTTCTCATTGCCGTCACTGATCCATTTTGAACATATTTACAATGTGAAATTTGCCATCTTCTTTAGTTTTGAATGTTTGTAGTTTCGAATCATAATTTTTTAAACATCTTTTTAAAATAGTTCTATTTTGAAGATCCTTCAGTTTTTAAGATTTTTTAAGATGAATTTAAAATGATGTTGTTTTGAATGCTCTTTCTAAATAGTTCAATTTTGAATATTTTCCATTAAAAACTCTTCAATTTTAAGGAGGTATAAAGAGAAATTCTTAAATTTGGATGATTTCGAAAATCGAAAGTCAAGTTTCGAATGTAAAGCTACAAAATTACAGAATTTTTAATTGGAAAATTTACAACTTGCATACTTTTTAAAAGCAAATTGTCAAAATTAGAAACTGTTTAGGTTTAACACTTTAAAATTGAAAGTCCTACATTTTTAAAGAGTTAAAATTGAGTACTGTTCAATTTGAGAAATGTTTAAATAAAAATTTATGAATTTCCACGATTTTGAAGATCAAAAGTCAAGTTTTATATTCCAAAGCTTCCAAACTGAAGAAAATAAAAAAATTTAATCACCAAAATGACAACTTTTGTAATTGTCAAACTTAAAACTTGCAACATTTTCAATTGTAAATTGTTTGAACTAAGAACTCATTAATTTTACCAATTTACAATTCAAAGTTCTATAATTTTGCAGAGTTAAAATTGAAAACTCTCTAAAAACTCTAAATCTTTTAAGTTGAAGGAATTTAAAAATGTAAATCATAAAAATTACAGATTTTCAATTGTAAAACTCAAAACTTGCAAAATTTTCAAAATTAGAAGCGCTTGAATTTTGATGATGTACGATTGAAAACTCTCAAATTTTGATCATTTTGAAGATCAGAAGTAAAGAAATCAAATCTGAATTATCGAAATTGAGGAAATTTCTAATGTAAATCATCATGATTACAGATATTTTGATGGTAGAACTTAACACTCGAGTTATCTTTAATTCAATATTGAAAGCTCTTTTATGTTAAGCATTTACGATTCGAAGTTCTATAATTTTGAAGAGTTAAAATTGAAAGCTTTCGAATTTTAAAGATGCATAAAATAATACACATTCTTGAATTTTGATATCTTTAGAAATCGAAAGTCAAGTTTCCATTTCTGAATCTTCCAAACTGGAGAAATTTCGAATGTAAAGCATCATATTTGCAGAATTTTTTCATTGTCAAACTTGCACAAATTTTAATTGCAAATTATCGAAAATAAGAGATCTTCAATTTCAACGGTTTAGAATTGAAGGTTGACCAATTTTGAAGAATTATAATTGAGAACTCTCGAATTGTAAATATGTATAAGTAAAAAATTCTCAAATTTTTGATGATTTTGAAATCGAAAGTCAAGTCTTCAATTCTGAATCTTCTAAATTCAAGAAATTTCAATGTTGATCATCAAAATGATAGAATTTTTAATTATAAAGCTTGAAAGATGCATGATTTGTAACTGTGAATCCTCATAATCGGAAACATTTCAATTTTGAAGATTTATAATTTATGTAAAAATAAAAATTTTTGAATTGTGATGATTTGGAACAAATTTGAAGATTATTACACGACTACACGTACATAATTCTCATTCAACTTGAGATTCATGTAAAAAAGCTGCAAAATCTTTTGAGTAAATAAGAAAATGGCTATAACGACATCACATATATTTCAGAAATAGAAAACGTCGAACGTTACTTTCTGAGAGAGAAAATGGGAGCAGACACGAAAAAGTACCCAAAGGAGAAGTTGGCTCGAACGACGATCTGTCTTCGGGAATAAGCCCAAGCTGTACAAGCACAATGAATCTTTGCGTCTGGAGGCGTTTCTGCAGATAGAAAAGAAAGTTAAAGAAAAAAGAAAAGAACAAAGAAAAGGGTAAATAGCAAATAGAAAAAGTGGCAAAAAGAAGGAAAATAAGAAGTAGAAGAGGAAGAAGTTTTTCGATAACCTGAGCCATGACAATTCCTTAGTAAACGGTACAATTAAATGAGCTACAGGGAGTTCACTAACTATACAATCTATCAATGCCTGACTCGGCGGGATTGATCTACTTCGCAAATAAGAACCTGAAAAAAAAAAAGAAAAAAAAAACAACTTAAGAATGCCTGTCACACAGGTAAAGAGAAAAAATCTTCGATTCCGGGAATAGAAACTTAAAAATAAATCAATTGGATCTCGTGACATTCTCTTACAATATAATTTATTTCAAACGATATATCTTGGATTTTTTGTGTGTTAAAAATTGCAAACATTTTCTTACTCTTCCGAGTGGTTGGTTCGTTTTGATTGAAAGATAGCGTGAATATGTAAACAAGATGATTTTCAGAGGATAAAATAAGATTTTAAATGAGCCCTCGTCGAAGTTTCTGCAACATCTCATTTAATTTATAATGAATTTTCATTGTTTGCAAAATAAATATATTGACTTTATCTTCGTAGGTTTTTTTCTTTGAACGATTATATTTTTTAAAGCTACACTCTTAGTGAGTTCTCATGCGGTAAAGCAACTCACGGAATAGTGCTTTTTCAAGAAAAAGCTGTTGTTGAATTGAACCTTTTTATAAAATCTTTAGCAATAAATTGTTATGAACAATAATTTTTCTCATTCTTACACTTGTTTAACAAATCTGATAAAATAAGGAATAACCGAGGGCCGACAAAGAAGTAGATTTTTTTTATACGAATTTTCCATCTGCAATAGTTTCGTGGTAGAAAAATATTGTTTGAACATTGTTCATAATCATTATTCAATGATAGCCCTAAATGATGACAGAAATTGTAAAAGAATATGGAACATAATTTTGTGGTCATGAATTGTGAATGTTATATTTATTTTTAGCTACTGCTTGTTTAAAATTAAATTTAATGCTTATAGCTCAACAGAATATCATGAGTCTATTTATTGTTATTGAATTTTCTTGTGTATTGCAAATTGACAAAAGTAAGATCAATATATCAGTTGCCAAGTGACACCGAGAGAAATACAATATCTTAATTGGTTTCCGAGTTAGGACTTAATTTGTTCATTCGTGGACGACAGATTGTCGCTTTGAAAATTTTTCTGTTGAACAAATCAAGCTAACTCGGAAACCAATTGAGATTTTTCATAGTATTGTGTCAATTATTTTATATTGTTCATGAGAATTGTTTGAACAATATTTTTTACAACGTAACTATTGCGCTCTCTTCTATTTCTTTTCTAAAAGCATGAAATTCATATATTTCATTCGACAAAAGGTGGATTTTTATTCTAAAATTTCTTCAGTCGAAACTCCAGGTCGTCGCATACCACTTCACATTCGGAAAAGTAACGTACCGATGGATTCCTTAGAATGTCTTTTTGATGAAGGGCTACGCCTTTTTGCGCCTTTTCTGTTCTGATGAAAAAACAAAAAATAATTCTGCGCGTACGCAATGGAGCCCACTATGGACCAAGAACTATCAAAATTGGCAAAAATTTAATTTTACTTCGAATTAGTCTGAAACTTGGTATAAGTGAGTTTTCGGGGTTCCTTATTTCGATTTTAACGTCAAAAATCACAAATATATGGCAAACAAAATTGAAAAATTTTATACATTTTTTTGAAACTTGGTATAAGGGGGGGTTTTTGGGGTTGCTGATTTCGAATTTGTCGTCAGAGATTACGAAAGAATTAAAAAAAGAATTAAAAGTGGAGTCTCTGAAAGCCAAGAACAAGTTCATTGAGATATAAATCACTTTATACGTCAAATTTGAAATTAAGTACACCAAAAACACCCTTATACCATGTTTCAGAGAAATATATAAGAACTTTCAATTTTGGTCTCGATATTGGATCCACCATGTTGAATTTGTTATTTTTTACGCCAAATTTGAAATCAGCTATCTCAAAAACCATCTTATATCAAGTTTCAGACAAATATATAAAATTCTGCAATTTTGGTCGTCATATTGGATCCTCTTTTTTTAATTTTTCATTTCTGAAGTCACATTCGATATCAGATATTCCAGAAACCCCTTTATACCAAATTTCAGTCAAATATGTAAAATTGATAAATTTTGTTCTACATATTGGATCCGCCATTTTTAATTTATGAATTTTGACGTCAAATTTGGAATCAGGGACCCCGAAGACCCATTTATACTAGGTTAGGTTTAATACGGGCGGGAAATCCATTAGAGAACTCCCCTGGCGCTCAAGCTATAAAGCCTATTGTGCCACCACTCCCCTTTATACTAAGTTTCAGACAAATTCGACGTAAAATCGAGTTCTGGCCACTTTTGCTGGTTCCTGGCCCACAATGAAGTGTGAGCACGGAAAAAAATGATTGCTTATAACAATTTCTTGCAAAAATAGAAAAAAAATTTTATACCGAAAAGACTTTTTCTTGGAGAAGCACTATCTCTTAGTAGATTCACCAAACGAGAACTCACTAAAACTGTAACTTTGAACCAATTATTGTTTAAACAAGAAAAATCACACCTCCCCCCCCCCCCCGTCGGGGTTGGTTTTGGGTTTTCAATACTAAAAAAAAAATCATTTCATGTTTAGCAGACCTTCAACCTTACGGTTCAATAAAGAGAAGGTGGATATATTCATATTTTATAAACAATTAGTCATGAAAGGTTTGATGAGGGTTCATATTTGTGTGTAACAATAAAAATGCATTGCATATGATGCATACTCAGCGAAGGTGCACCCTTAATTAACAAATTAATATTTCATGAAGAATTAGTCGTAAAAGATTTTATGATGGTTCAATTGAAAGCTTATTTTATTTACTAAAAATAATCTGGGGTACATATTCACAATATTTTGTGCCCGGAACAAAAAAATCCACGCGTTTCTGAGCTTCATAAGTACATCTATCTGAACTTTTAAAGCAAAAATGCCGTCGTAGATGTCGTAGATATTAATAAATCAATAATTAAAATAAATATAAAAGCTAAATTAACATGGAAAAGTCTTGTCTTTTTTATTGTTGTTGTTGTTAAACGATCGATAACTTCCAGTTTCTGGATTCCCATGAGATCGGAAAAATGGACTCATAAAATCCGGGTAATGTGCATGCGAAAATCACAAAATTAAATTTTAATGAATGGTCATTGGCTATTATTTGGCTCATAATACATATGAAATATCCCATAATATCATATTCCTCAGAGATCAGTTAATGTCCCACATCCTCGAATAAAATATAACTGAATTTTACTCTGGTAAATTATACTTAACATGCCGCGATAACAACATTGAATGTAAAAAATCATAATATTAATAACCATATCTATTTTTTAAATATTTTATTTTTTTACATTTCTACATATTTTTAATCTGAAAAATCTCACAGAATAAATGAAGTTGCAAGAAAGTTGCCACCCAGTTCGATTAACTTTTGTGGAAGAAGATGTACATTCTGAATGGTTATACCTTCTACAGATAAAAGCTATTTCCGTTCAAAAAAATGAACTCAATATTTTCAAACATATATGTACCACTGGGTAGAATTATTTTTCACGTATTCATTTTGGACATTTAAATGTAATAGAAACCGGGCTATAAAATATAATGAGGGCATAATATTTTTCTTAAACTTTACTTGACTAACACCTCACTTAAATAGAGTTACTTGATCACAATATTTTCCATGGATTCCAATTCGTATTCTCTCGCATATTTGCAATGACCAGGGATCGGCTTACAGCTCATTTTTTGACATAATTTGTCAATAAAATTTTGGCTTCCCTTTTTTAATCAAGCGTCTACTTCCTCTACCCATTTCTTTTCTATTTGAATTCTCGCTGTTTCACACACCCACATGTGTTCCATATTCTCCTCCATTTCCCTACAAAATCTGCAATCTAAATTTTCGTAGCCTTTATTCCCTGCCTTTCCCACATTTCTGCAATGAAATCCTGCCCACTGAATTTTATCACTGAAGTCAAACTCCTGTATCTTCCAGTTCCTTTTTTTTAGAGCTTTTCTGACAGGCTGAGCGTAACCTAAAATAACCTGAACATTTTAAAAAACGTTTGCGATCATAATAAACTTCAATAAAATGTAAAATGAAATGAGATTATAGAATTTAGAAGATCGAAACTCTTTATCAAAGGTTTTTAATATTTTTACTTTCTGTTTAATCTTGTCAAATCTAGAAAAGTAGATCATCAAATCTGAAGATGTATTCAATATTCAGTGCAAATCCCAATAAACTTGAAAAATTTTCAATAATTTTGTTGGTCGTAGTAATTTCAAAAATTGTAAATTAATATCTCTTCAAATCCTTAAAATTCTTTTCAATCCCTCAATTCTTGTAGATAAATTCTCTGAAATTTTATTGAAATATTACAAATTTCTTAAAATCCCATAAAGATACATGAAATCTGATATTTCTTCAAAAGCCTTAAGATTTTTTTAATCTCTTGAAATTTCCTATTTTGCTTGGAATCCTCTAAAATAGGTGCCCCAAAATATTTTCAACCCTTTGAAATTTTTCAATATACTTCGGGATTTTTTAACGATTTTGAAAATTCCATGAAATCTTCAAAAAATGTCTTGAAAAGTATCGAAATTCATTGGAATAATTTTAAGTATATACTGAACTCTTTAAAATTCTTTAAAATTTTCCAAATTTTTCCAAATCTTAAGAAATACCTTGAAACATAGAAAATCTCTTTGAACCTGTTGAAGCAATCAATTTTTGTGAATTAATTATCTGAAGTTCCGTCAAAATATTATAAAAAACCTTAAAATCCAGTAAAGCTGCTTGAAATATGATATATCTTAAAATTTATTTAAATCCCTTGAAGTACTTCAGGTCCAATAAAATCATTAAAAACTTGTTATATATTTCTGAAGTTCCATGAAATTATGTGTGTTTCCCGAAAAATCATTAAAATACATTATTGAGAGATTTTAAAATCGATGAAAATTAATAAAATCCTTTGAAATCACATAACAGTTCGTGAAAATCCGTTGAAATTCCTTAAAAATCCTTCGAAATATTTGAAAAGTTTGGAAATTTTCTAATATCGCTTACAATCTTTTTAACTATCTTAGCTTAATGTTGAATGATTTTGCGGGTAGTACTAATTAAAAATATTATGAACAAAATTTGTTTTTATGGATATTTTACTACAATGTTATATACAATAATTTTGTATATGGGTAATTGTCAAATTGAAGGCAAACTTGATGTCCCAGTAATATAACATTAACTTAGAAAGTCGTCCTGATTTTTTTTTTAATATTAATAAACACTTATTTTCATCCTCTTTAAAATCGTCAGTTCTTTTTTTTTTCATTTCTGTTCCTATTTACTTTAATTTAATAGAAGAACACCTGAAACGTCATTATCGTACGGCGTCCCAACCTCACTTTGTACAATGATAAACTGATTTTCTCCTTTTTTTTTTTAGTCAGTAACCTGAAAAACGCTCAACGTATTAAGTTTGTAAACTTCACATGAACATAAATTTAATGTATGCACATTTTTTAAGTCCAATAAATAATATTGTAAAAGCCTTAAAGTCTGTCCTTCAATTTTTGTAATTTCAAACGTCATTACCATACGTCTTTCTTTCTAATAAAATATTGTAGATTCAGTTGAGTATTAAATACAGGAATATTAGGCGTATTGTTTTATACAAGATTTTACGAAATTTAGCTTGAAATATTAACTCTCTTTTTTTGTGAATCTGATATTAAAACTGAAATGTGCATCTTGACAACAAAAACGTCATTCCCGTACGTGCGTTCAAAACCATTTTTGGGGTGAAAAAAATTTATAAAAACCATTCCGTTACTTGCTTGGCCGTTTTTTCTTTCATAAGTAGGTGACTTTTCATAACTAAAATTTTTTTTTTTATAAACATTCAAAGAGGTTGAACTTTAACATTTTTCTCGCATCATTACCGTACGGTACAATAGAACAGCGTACGACTGATTATATGCGCGCGCGCATGGATTCATTATTATTTCTTATTTTCATAACTGCCCCTTTTTGATTAAAAATTTTTTACATGTGATAAGATCGATTTCCGTTATTAAATATTCAATTTCTAATAATATGATTGCCACTGTAGGTGCTAAAATTTGCCTATAATTTGACAATGACCCATATATGGTCTGGATTCCCTATAAAGTTGATTTGTTGAAAATATTACGTAACATTTTCCCGAGCCCTCTCCCTCAAAAGCTGTTACGTAATTTATGGATGGCTCTTGATCTGAAATCAATCATATATTTAAAAATAGAAAATAATTAGAAATAGATTATAATCTCTAACTAAAGGTGTTCATACAACGAAGAGTTGTAGACCTTCTACACAAAGGAAATGCTAGTATTTCTATAATATTTTAAAAATTTAATGAGCTTATTTGCTTCTTGTAATTACAGAATATTTATTCAAAGGATATATTTTATATTGCAATTCGGCATATTTTTAAATATAGACCGAGAGCAATATTTTGAAAAAAATTACTATCAGTACAAAGATATCATGACCAGAAATATTTCTAAGAAACTGTTAGTATAAGAAAGTTCTCAAATATTGCCTCAAGTATTTTCAAATTATGCAAAGATTTTAGCACGCTGTTTCTATTTTTGGTTTTATTCGTAGCGCAGCTCAACCTTACGAGAGAAAGGCTTTTGGTAGCCTTGAGCTTATTTTTTTAGAATTATAATAAAAAGTCGATACGCGGGTAAGAAAGCGGATCCAAATGTGGAAGAGTGTAAAGTTATAAGCTTTAGAGAGAAAGAAATTAATAGAGTCTCTGGCCATCATCCCAAACTTATATCACTATATAAATTACTTATTAGTAACTGAAAGACTGATACGGTACCTACAGAAAATTGAAATGAGTGAGAGAATGATATCATGAATATGATACAAAAATGTACACATTATTAGCCCAAACAATTAACATTTTACAGATAATTTTTATTTTTCTAGTAAGTAGTTTTATAATTTCTATATTTTTGAGAAGAAAATGTTGGTAATAGTAGATGAGCTGATTTTGGTTACAAAAAGGCTCAGGAAGAAATTAGTAACTAGAGACAATACAAATTGTTGAAAAAGTCACGCTTTTTATACAAAATAATTCAATTATTGAAGCCAGTTTTGCTTTTTGATTTTTATATCAGATATTTATTGGGGAAAAAATAGTTATACTTTTTCTCATTCCCAAAATATCTTTTAAAAAAATTAGCTACCTTTCCATGACTCTTGATGTAATACATTGTCTCATCTAAGAATTCGATGAAGGATAATTCTAGTACGAAAATTATATTAGAGTTTTTCTTTTACATTTTTCCTTTTACACAATACTACACGAATTATTTTTATTTTCTTCAGTGTCTTAAAGAGTTCTTTGATATCTGTTTCATTACTCGAAGATGCGGACATTCTTTTACTAAACTTATTTTCAGTATCGAAACTTATTGGCAGATTCTCACATAAAACGCAGTCTTGCGTGTGAAGTCCCTGAGCAACTAGACGAAACGTTTCCACCTTGCCGGAAGGAAGAATGATTTATTTTGAAATTGAACTTCGGCGGTTGCGGAAGAAATGCAAAAAAGGGAAAAAGAAAGCGATTGCGAAACCAAGACAAGAGAGTTCGGTCTGAGCTTTTGTTCCTTTATTAGATTTCTGTCCAAGTTCCTGCACAGAGAAAATTTGTTCAGTAACCATTTCAATAAAATTGTTTAAAATTCGGACACACTAGCGAATTTGTAAATCTTCTTATCCAGAAATGCAACGTAAGGTTTTCTGGCGTTCCCTGCGAAACAATAAGAATTAATAGAAGTAAGCAGCATGTGCCTGCAAAAGAGGGTTTCCAGATTATTTAAATTTATTATCTGTAATATTAAAATTTTATATTTGTATTCCAAATTATTCTTCTGGAAGCCTAACGATTTCAATAGATTGATGATGGAATCAAAAATGGACAAAATTTCCTAAATTTGTTTATTGACATCCATATCGTAAAGCCTCGGCTTGAGTCACGCATACAATTTTTCATCATGTCGATGAGCGAAAATTCGACTTGAGATACCTCTGGAGCGGGTCGACAATCGAATTTTCTACCCTAGGGAAGAAAGTGACAGATCAATGTAAATGGCGGTGTGTCGATGAATGTAAACTTACTACAGTTGAAATGTCCTTTTTCGATTTTGAATTCTCGAAACCAATTCTAACTTCTGTAATTATTGTTAATTATTTGGATAATATAAGTAGATACTGAGAAACTACTTACTAAAATTCAAATCAATTCTTTGGGTGTCACTTATACAACGTTAGGTACTTTTCATCAAAAGATTTTTTGTATTATGGTTTGTAAAAATAATTTTAATGAAGGGAATGTTACTTCATATTTTTAGTTTCTTAAATATTGAGGTGCAAAGTATTCATTCTTATGGAGAATATTGATACTTTCATATTGAAAATTGAATTAAAATTTGCACCTGCTCCCAGCGAAATCGCGGTAAAATTTCAGCTGTAACCAGGTCTCACGACCGATAGATAGGTGAATACAGTCTGCGGTTAATTCAATACAATGATCCGGCATGAGTTTCGTGTACCCTGAGTACACGGAGCGACTCAAGGACGTCCGCCTTCCGCATTTTCCCACAAGAATAAGTACTCTGCACCTTGATATTTACGATACTAAAAATTTGAGGTGACATCCTCTTCATTGAAATTATTTTTAGATACTTTAATGCAAAAAATCTTAAGAAGAAAAGCATCTAACTTTGTATAATTGACTGAATTGATTGATTTGAATTTAAGAATCGAAAAAGGACATGTCACCTGTAGTAAGTTTACCTTTATCGAAGTATAAACTTCACAAACATTCGGCGGTTATTTATTTCTTTACTGTTTCATTTTTTCATTCTCGTTAATTGAATATTACAATCAAAAGAACCATTCGAATTATTTCTGGTCCATATAGTGCATCCCGAGGATCTTTAATGCTCGATGCCTATAATATTAAAAATTGCGCGATTGAAAATTCTGCATGAAACTTATATTTTGAATGAGCAAGTCCGGCTGGATAAGGCCAATCTTGGGAAGGAATTCACCACACTCCACACTTATGAGCTGGATTCATTGTGGATCCTACAGGACAATTGAAATCTTTTGAAAATTCTGGCCTGTTGGAAAATGCACCCCGAATTCTGAATTCCGCAGGACTATGATTGTCACTCGTGACGATGTATTTTAATTCCTCTGGTTTGTGTACGGTACACCAAGTTTGAGCTGCATTGATCCAGAAAAGCTGTGATTGGGAATAGTTTAATCCAGGCAATTTAGCTTCGGGACCATTTCCTTTCACCCATTCTTGATAAGCCAAGTATGATTCTTTGACTCCTCCATTGTATGCAATGTTTTCTAATTGCGTATTGTAACCGTCCAACTGAAAATAATTAAATAATGTTTACTCTAATTCATAAATTTTCTCTTATTACGTAAGCCTGAAATTGAACATCCTTTTTTGTATAGCATCTAACGTACTTCTAATCCGACTTCTTTGACAGTATAATTGCTATACTGTTGAATAATGCAATCAGCTTTCGCAAGATAATCTGTTTTCGTTTCTTCACTCCACCAGTCCATATCGTTTCCTTCTTTATCAAATTGACTACCCTCCAGGCCAAAACCATTAGTAATTTGGTGTGCAATAATTGAACCAATCGCAGCGTAGTTGAGATATTGAGGATGTTCTTCACTAAAGAAATTGTCTTGTAGAATGCCAGCGGGGATATCTAAAAAATTTTGAGTTTTATTTAGAATTAACAAAAATTTCCAATAATTTCAATACTTTTCGATTCAGGTAACTCTGCAAACGACATAGACTTACCGATGCTGTTCTCTTCAGTATGGTAGGCAACGTTTACAACAGCGGCATTACCGTAAAAGTACCAATCCAAATTCTCTACAGGTTTTCTTAGTTGACTGAAGGAATTTTCCTGCATGAAAATCGACATATTTGCAGCTGCTGTAAAGTAATCGACTGGAGTTATCTCCAGGTTTTGGTAGAATTGTTCAAGTTTCTCGTCATCAAAAAATTCCTCGGGATAAGCAATGTGGCTCTGTAGGGCATCAGCTTTCTCCAAAGCAATCTTCTGTGTTTTTGGGCCCATCCAATCGAGCTAAAAGCAAAACGGACAAATAAAAATAGAAATCATGAAACAACAAATATTTCTGAACATTAAATATTTTAATAATCAACTCACCTCGGTCACACTTTTCTTGAACTGTTGGAAAATATTAGTGAATAATTTCACTACACTCTGCTTGGAAGCTTTTTTGACGAATTTTCTAACATACTGAGCATTGACACTCAATCCTAGACTTTTCATTGTCATATCAAAGCATTCCGCTGCTCTTTGAGTCATTTCAGTAACAGTACCACTGACTTCCGCGAAGAATCTAAGTTTTCGGCTTCTAATTTCATTAGTCAGATAAACGGAGTTCTCTTCAACAGCTCTTTGGAAAAAGTAATTAGCCAGTACCCTCTTTGGAGTTGCCTTTATTAGCTTGTCAAATTCCTGGAAGAACGGGGGCATGTCGACTCTTATCAATTCACTATCATCAATCTCAAGGATTGGTGCGAGAACTGCATTGAACAATTTTATCCAGGGGATATTTGGATATTTTCGTGAGAGTTCTCGAACTGTTAATTGAGTAGCAAATTCACTTATATCACGTTGTTCTCTGTTTGGTAATGAAATCTAGAATATATTTTATAATTTGTTAGCTCCTATAAACATTTTTTTTACCATTATGAGAATAAGAGGAACAGCTATCGTGGATTATATTTTTTATCCCTTCTTATTAAATTATGACATTTAGTCTTATGTCATTTGAAAAATTAGTTTAATAAATTTTATATATATATATATAAATATTATTATATATAAATTTTGATAAATTTTTGTTTCTGAATTCTTTTATTCTTTCTTTATTCTACTCTGTTCTATTTTCTTTTTGCATATATTCTTTTAATATCCCATTTTGTTATTTTTACTATCTTATTCTTTCCTTCAAAAATGTGACCGTCTGAAAGGGTTTATCACTCCATCCTGTTTGTTTTTCTCAACATTTTATTTGTATACCTTTTCATATTTCCATCCTATTATTCTCTTCAATAATTATATCCAATTTTTCAAACCTCCTTTCCAGTTATTCTGCGGATCGTAAACAAAAACTCAAAGATGTCTTTAGATTCGGGCATGAAGATCAAAAACGAAAGTTTGGAAAATGAAAATTGTGCTCATATTATTTTATACAGTTTTCTTATTAATTAACATGAAAAGTATGTCAATAGTCTAAAAGCTACCATAATTTATTTCTATTACAAATTTAATTTACGAGCTACGCTCGCGTATGGGTTTTCGATTTGAGGGGAAAAATCATTTTTAATGAAAAATAAAAATTTTGAATAACTAATTATTCTTTTAAACTTTCTGAAAACTTAAATTCGAGCTGAGATTAGATTCTGAGATCTAAAAGCAAGGAAATAAGTCTTTTCAGTTTGATTTTTAAATTATATTCATATAATTTTTCTAAAATTCTTGAGGATATTCAAACAGTTTTTGAAGATTCCAGATGTGTTGAAGAAGAATCTAGCAAATCTTAAACAACTTTGGTTTATTTTACCGAATTTTAAAAAATATTAGGGAAAATTTGAGTCAGTTCAAAAGATATTAATTTAGAACTTCTAGAAGTTTGGTAGAAATTAAAAAACAAAAATTTAATTTTTGGAACCCTTTTCCAGTTCTGAAATACTAATTTTCAATGTCTTTTCAATTTAAAAACTTCTGAAATTACTAAATATCGTTTAAAATCATACAATTTTTTTGTGAATTCTGAAAAATTAAACAAAAATTGCCTTGAAATCTTCCAAGTTCTTGTTTGACAATTTTAGAAATCTTTTGAAATATTTTGACATTTCTTTACATTTTCTTCAAAAATTAATTTTTTTAAATAAAAATAATTTCCTTTTTGAATATTGAGAAACATTTTTTATTTACCTAAAGCCCTTCAGAATTAGCATGAAGCTTCCAAAGTTTTTTTCGGAATTATCAAAAATCTACATTTTGCTTTACAATTTTTGAGGTCTTCAAAATTAAAAATTCTGAAATATTTAAAATTATTTTAGAAATTGATAAAAGATAGAGATGAGTCTAATTCATAGAAAGAATGAAGAAATAAATATGGATAGGATACAATATGTTTCAAACAACTTTAGGCTAAACATTATCTTAAAGCTAATACTTACATTAGCGAGTTTCATTTCGAAGTCGAGTGTGTCCTTCAAATCTTTTTCAGCGATAGCTCTATTTGCGCCGTGAAGAACAGCAACGTCAACTGAATATTTGTAATAGGCCTTCACGACCGGATTATTGAAGCCTTGGATTAAATATTGACGTACCACACCGAGGGATGTTTCGTCAACCTTGACAAAATATTTTTTTAACACAAAGTATTAAACTGTAATTCAATATTTTAATTTATGCTTATTATATAATAATACTTTGTTTGCAAGAGTAATAACGTACATAAATTACTCGCTTCGTATCATCTTTCAAATTATCTCCAACACCGAGAGTGAAAAAGTAATCTGTTGAATATCCGAATTTTCTGAATTTATAGACCGTTTGTACCCAGTCAAACGCTTTCTCTTTCCACGATTTTCCTTCCACGACAGGCCAACCACCTACTGCCTTCAATTCATATAATACTGTGCGCAACCCTTGTTTCTCAATTCCAGCTAAATGAAAGAAAATAATTATATAGCCAGCGGGAATTATCAATTTTTTTAAATAATCAAAAAATATGGTTTCCTTTTTTGGCTCTGTTCAGCAAACTTTATAGGTATATTTTAATTCTCATTGATAAATAAGATCTTCAAAACTTTGAGCATTCATTCTTCAAACTGCCGTAAAAGGAAAAATGATTATATTTTATCACTGTTTCCTCTCATTTGATATAGAGTCATACATAAACACCTGGAGGACTCTTTGAAATCATACCTTTTTGGTTGTAATGTATTGCATTATTTTAATTGATATTATTATTATTATAAAAAAATGAGGAAGCTCATTTTTGTCTTAGGCTCAAGATGGTTACAGCTCAAAATTTCTGAGGCATTGTTTTTAAGAGTTGGATTTTTTGTAATAATCTGCCCGGGTCTATTCCAGTATATATCAACAGTTAGGGACGCATTTTTGAAATGAAATCAAATGATCTGATAAGAGCAGTATGCCTCATTTGACTTGATTGATTGAAACAACCAGAACCTCAGTAAAAGCACATAGAAGCATTTTCAGAGGTACCGGCTCAGGGATCGAACCCCGGAGTTCTCACGTTGAATCCTAGCGCCTAAACGCCAGAGCCAACGAGCGCTATATATTAATTATTATTATTATCATTATTTCAGAATGCTTTACCTGTGTTCATGCAAGCTTTATAATAGTTCTTTGCCAGTCTAAATGCTTTTAGATCATTAGGTTTAATTTCTTCTTCGACGATGCTTCTTAATTTCTGTTCAAGTTTCTTGCTTGCGAGGCGGAATTTGTCGACATATGTTTCACCTTTAGGAATTACTGTAGTCTTTAGAAAGCTTCCACAAGCGAATTTGTAAAAGTCATCGCACGGTGATACCTTAGGGTCCATATCTTTCAGGATTAGGGATGCTTTAAAATAAAATAATCTTGAGTTCTAGATCCCGATTTCAATTTACCTCTAAATGAAATGATTAATATTCGATAATGTCTCTTTTTTCAAATTAACTATGCATGAGATAAATTACATGAAAAATAGATTGAACATAATTGAACAAACCTGCTTCTTTGCATGCTGGAGTTGTACAAATTTTCTTAGAAGTTGGTTGTAAATTTGCTTCTGTAACTTTTGAGATACAAAATAAATAAAAATAATACCTTCTTTCCATAAATTACCATTTCTATAAAAACTTACGTGTTGAAGCTTTTGAAGTTCTAGTAGGTGATTTTATGGCACCAAAAATTTCACAGTTAAGAAAAATACAGAAGAGAAAAATAAAAACTAAAATTCGCATTTTTATAATATTTTCTCTATAGTATTGCCCAATGCGAAGAATAAGTTTAAAATTCATAAAATCAGAGATCATCATTTTTCTTCGCTTTATATACCAAATTATTCAGTCAACACAGAACAAACATGAAGAATATACGTACAATTTAGACCATATATTAGTCTAATTAATTTTACAAATCATTCGTGCTTGAAAATGTAACTTATCTCTGGTGTTGTGAAATCATAAGTCTCTTGAACACCGCACGTGCTACTAATACCTGCGTCAACAATGATAATTGCGTCTTTTATTCTTTTTGTTTTCAAAATATTTTTTAATTTTTAAAACTAGATATGTTATTATATTTAAATTAAATTTTAGGCATGAAAAAAGCATTCAAGTACATGTCAATCATTATAATTATAAAATAAAATCATTCAAATCAGTTATTAGTAAAATTTACTGCTGAAAAATTTGGGTACGTCCGCACAAAAACATGAATTCATTACCTTTGGTTAAATATATGACGTCAGCGTAATTCGTACATAAATCAGTAAGTAAATCTTTATAAGGTCAAATACCGCAGTTTTGATATCTCCAGATAACCCTGGCATTCATTTGGTAACTGGTTATGAAAACATGAAGGTGAATTATGATTTCTTTTAAAGGCCGTGTCTAAACGTCCAGACAGTTCGAACGTTTCTGTACTTTTATAACACGGTCGAGTCTAAGCGTACGGACCTGATAAGGGATAGGATGGGTTTGAAAAAGGAAGGGGGCGTGGCTTGTGTCTGGGCGAATAAACACTGCCTTTTTTAAATGTAAATTTATTGCAAGTATCTAGAGAAATGAAATCAACATAGGATTATAGGTAATTACTATTTTCTGAACTTCTAAATATGAACATTAACATTTTATGAAAATTCTAATTATGAAGAAAATATGATAACATATTTATTGTATACATAGAAAAAAGTTGCAATTCGTATCGTTCATTTCCTGTTTCTTATTGTTGCGGTAATTTCACTCCATTGTTCTAAAAAAAAAGAATAAGCTTAAAATTTCTACTCAGTTTCTTTATATCGAAGAGCTAGTGAACGAAAATAGAGTTCTATATAACTGGAAAAAACACACGACTTTCTTGTCTCACAGAATTTTTAAATTGAAGTACCCGTGCAGAAATTTTGAAGGGGTCCTGGTGGGGTTCTCGCCAGTTTTCCCTAGTTCTAGTGTGGTCCTGGTCTGAAAGGCTGACAAGGACCCTACAAGGAACGTCACGCTTACACTTGCAAACGCCCTATGTAGGGCAAACTCGTCCGGCCCTTGGATGGTCTTCGTAGATTTACCCTAGGTTAATTTTTCTTTCCCCCAATTTTCAGTGAAAATTAAATCTTTATTTCCGAAAAGTACTCTGTTAGTACAGACCTAGTACTGGCTGAACCAATAATGGAACAAGTTCATTACTGGGCCAGTACTGCAGATTAGTAGCACCCACTACTGCTATACTCTAACGATATGACAAAAAGGTATTTAAAAAATAAATATTAATTGATTGCAAGTATTTTGACTTTGAATATGAATGGTCCTGTGTAGAGTGAATACATATATTACAATTTTAAATATTATATCACAAATAAAATTTCTAACGCTACGGGGTTTCGAACCTACATCTATACCTGAATCTATCGCTCAGCAGTCGGGAGTCTTAACCATTGCGCTAAACTTACAAGTTGAAATCCTATGAAAAAGCCATCCTCATAAGGTACAGCTCAAAATGTTAAAACACCAAATTTTAAACTTTTGTTTTCTAATCAAATATTTGTTATTATGCGACGATATGTGAATGTGAAATATATGAACTGGGCAAGATTACGATATCCGTGGCGACAAAATTTTGAAGCGGATTCCTATAGAATTTTTGGCGAGAAACACGAATCTGAAAGTTTTAAATCGATATCTCGAATAGTTTTCGAGATATATCGATTTTTTAAGCTTTTTTTCAAATGTATATATATATATATATAGGGGTGTTACCTTACATTATTTTTGTGAACAGTCACAGGGATGCCTTCCCGCCCCACAAGGCGTTGGAAAAGGGGTAGGGGTTTTACCTTACATTATTTTTGTGACCTATCACTGGGGTGCCTCCCGCCCCCACGAGGCGTTGGAAACGGGGTAGGGGTGTGACCTTTCCTTATTTCTGTGACCAATCACAGGGGAGCTTTCCCGTACCGCACTAGACATTGGAAAGAGATAGGGGTGACACCTGTATTATTCGATTATTCAATTTAACAGAAAAAATCGATATATCGAAAACTATTTCAGATATCGATTTAAAAATGTCAGATCCGTGTTTCTCGCAAAAAATCACATCGAAATCAATATTTAGAACTTATATTAATCAAAAATAAAAGTCAATAATTTTAACATGAAAAATCGTTATATCGAAAACTATTCGAGATATCGATTTAACAATCATAGATCCGTGTTTCTCGCAAAAAATCTCATAGAAATCGATATTCAGAAAATATGTTAATCAAAAACAAAAGAAAATAATTTTAACATAAAGAAATCGATATCTCGAAAACTATTCGAGATATCGATTTAAAAATTGCAGATTCGTGTTTCTCGCTAAAAATCCTATAGGAATCCACATAAAAACTTTGTCGCCACGGATATCGTAATTTCCCCATGAACTGTTAACAGGAATATCAATAAAATAATTTTTAAATAAATAATGTAAATCGATTACAATTTTTCTTCGTGTAATATTTTGTTTTTTGGCAATGTGGACTACTTTACAACTTTCTAAAATGACAGGAAATTTAATGTTTTATGAACATTTAAACTTTTTAACGACGGAGCTTCGAAATTTGATCGTGAACTATAAAAATTTTTTAATAACAAATTTTTTGAAACTTTCGTGTAACCCCGAAAGGGAAATCGCTTAACGGAATTCAAAGAGTTTAAACCATGCATTCCACGAATTTTTTCAATTTCATGAGTTCCGTGAATTCATTCAATTCCATGAAGAAAGACTATTATATGATTTGCAAAATTGAACGCACAACGCAAATTATAATTTTTTGAAATTAATGTTGCATTTCTTGCAATTCGTCTCATAGAATTCCTGCAAGAATTACAAATGTTGCGTTTTTGGATAGCAAATGTTGGAAATCAGGTATTTTGTTAAACTAGCAAAAAAATACAAACATTTCGCAAATCGTACTGAGTTATAATTAACTTACTACTTTTTTCTTTTTAAGGAGGATTCAGATATGCTTTATGCACTGACCACATTCGAACTTTAGGGACGAATCCTTAAGGAACGAAGGTGAGTGTCGGACTGACCTAAAAAAGCGGTCTTACCGACTAAACGAACTCCTTCATACCTGCCAACCCATGTTCCCGGAATCCGCTTTCGCATTACTTCAGGAACATGGGTTATAGGCATTCTACGCCATATTTCAGCGTCCCGCTGTTTGTCGCCAACCTGGTCTTCTTCCTCTTCTCTCGGCCGCCCAGCCATGATGCACGCATCGTCCTCAGCAGTGTGTTGTTACCCCACATCGGGCTCTTCGGCCTTCGGCATCATGGTTGGGCCTTTCCTAATTTCGCCTTTTTTGACTCTTCTTTTCTGCTCGTCCTAATCCATGTCGTTCTTTAAGGGTGTTCCGCGTCAGTCTCAGTAGTGTGCAACACCTCGGACCGTCGGCCTTCGACACCCTTTGGGCGATTTTTAGATATTTAGTCTATCAGCAGCTTTTTCCTCCTGTTTTTTCTGCCGTAGGATCTTTTCTGAGTATTTGGTAACGGCTTCCCATTTGGTTATACTCTCGAGTAGCGCTCTTCCGACATTTTCGGGTGTTAGGACCACTCCGAGTTCACTCCTGAGGGAACTCCTTTCTGCTGCCCAGCGTTCGCACCTGAAAAAGGTATGGTCCGGGTCATCCCTTTCACCCTCGTAGTAGTCACAGTCCGGACTTCTTTTCTTATTCATCTTGTTCGAATATGCATTGAATTGCCCATGTCCTGTGAGAAACTGCGTAAGATAGTAAGTTGGCTCACCATGCCTCCTATTTAACCATGTTGTAACCTCGCTGATGATCTTATGGGTCCATCTCCCCTTTTCCTCTAATCTCCACCTTTCTTCCCACTTAATAAGTGTTTGTACTCTCTCTCTTTCTTCGACTCCTCTGCTAAAACCTTTTTGCTTATATTCATATATTCGTTTCCGCTCTTCTGCTAGAAGGTCAATGGGGATTATGCCTGCTATGACAGCAATAGCTGCAATAGCTAACATCATATTAGATTTGCAAACTGTTTACCACGTGGCAACATTGATAATGATAAACAATCTTATATTTTCTTTAATTATTTTCCAGATTAAGCTCTCAGGGTGTTGCAAAAGGATTTTTTCTCTTTACAATAACAATACAATAACTGCCAGTGTAGAAAATAAAGGAAAAATTTGAAGAAACAAAACGAGTGACAATATGCAATTCAGGAATTACGTGAAAATTCTTAATTCATTTTAAAAATTAAGACAATTTGAGAGACAGTTGTATACTATAAGACAAGTGTGAATGAATAACGATGTTGCCTTTCCTCCCATGTAACTATTTAGTGTATTGTATATCGAGGGACGAGAGACGACAATATTTATAACGCATCTACCGAAATTTTGATTTGATATATCTGTGGAAAAAGTCAAGAAGAGCATTTTTGCTCTAAAGGTTTGAAACTCTATACTTTAACGCACTCCATCAAGCATCAAAAGTCTAACTTCCGAAAACTGTGTTATGAAAAAGAAATTTCTATTATAATATTCAAAAACTGAAAATTTTTAAAAATTTAGTTTCGCCGTTAATGATTGAGATATTTTACCGTTTTTAATTTATCAAGAGCCATTCGTGAGTTCTTGATTTTTTCTGAATTTTCACTGTTTGGTAACTGTTTTGTTTGGACATTAAAAATGAACTATTATTTTCATTAATTCTTCTCTTTGAATTCCTGTAAGAAACAAAAGACATTGGGAGGTTCCTTTTGCAACACCTTTAGAATTTAATCTGGGGAATAATTTAGAAAAATATAAGTTTGTTTGTCATTGTAAATGTTGCTGAGTAGTAAACAGTTTGAAAGTCCAATATGATTTGAGTACTAAGTTAATTATCAATCAGTACGGTTTGCAAAACATTTGTATTTTTTGACTAATTTAACAAAGTACCTAATTTGTTTGATTGCAATTTTAATATTGTTGCCGGTCGTGTAACGTTTTGAAAATTTAATATTTTAAAAATTTTGACATTTCCAACATTCTCTACCCAAAAACGCATCATTTACAATTCTCGCAGGAATTTCATGAGTCGAATTGCAAACAAATGGAATGGAAAACTAACTTCAAAAACGATAATTTGCGTTATGCATACAGTTTTTGAAGTAGTATGATAATAATATAATTGTCTCTTTTCAATGGAAAGAAGCAGAAACAATATTTTGCAAAACCTTCGGTATTTTAGCCAAGGAGTGATAAACAAAATAATAATTTTCTTATAATTAATAATGTTGCCAAGTTGTAAACACTTTGAAAATATAATATAACTTTGGCAATAAGTTCTTTATCACTCAGTTTTTTTTTTCAAAATTTTTGTAATTTTTGTCTAGTTTACAAAGGTAACGAATTTGTTTACTTGCAATTTTAATATTATTCCCGGACGATGTTGTTGACCCTGCATCGTTTCAAGAAAGCTAAAGATGTTAGTAGCTTAGCTTGAGAAAATCTGAGCTTACCAAAAGTGTTAGTTTCAGTAAAAAAATTCTACCCGTAGAGTTTTTTAATAATAAATTTAATGCTTTCACGGTGATTCATTATACTAAATTGAAAGGAGGTGCTTCGAGCTTCAATCGTGTGCAAAACTACGGATATTGCCGACGTCTCATGAACATTGCAGTGCACTTCTCCCGGGCTAACCTGAAACTTAAGTTTTAGATTATGTTAATCTTATATATACATATATACTGTACTCTCTACAATGCCTGTAATTGGCCAGAGCGCCCGACTGTGGGGACAGGTCGAACTTGATTTTCCAATCAAGTCTTTTTTGAAAAGCAAAGTATATATTTTAAAAATCCGGGAGAGCGGTGAGCCAACGTGTAAAGGAACATGAGACTAAATTCAGGCTAAAACATTCCACGAAATCAGCACTAGCTAAGCATCATATCGAAATAAGACCAAACCCCACGGTGGGACGCTCTTGCTAATCACAGGCATTGTAGAGAATATATATATATATATATATAAGAATAACATAACCTGAAACTTCAGTTTCAGTTTAGCCCTGTAGAAGTGAACTGCAGTGCTCACGAAACGTCCCTGCAAGAAACGTAAAATTCAAAAGTATTGTTTCGCATTCACGATTTGTTTCCGTAAAGTCTGTTATGTGTCAGTTTCGCATTGAAAGTTAGCCGAAAACGTTTAAATACGATACTTCTTATATAACATTAAATTCCGGAATGCATTTGAATACGAAAGATATAAATTTTCGCACGCAATGCTTTTCAATGCGAGACTTCACATTCGTTTTAGTGTTTTCTAATACGACCGAATGAGAGAAACTTTCAGAGCGAAATGAAAACTATTCAAATCGAGAGTTCGCATTACTTTGAATCCTTTTGAATGCGAAAGAATGAGACTCATTTTTTGAGCAAGGTAAAAACTTTTCAATGCGAAAGTTCACATATGTTTGAATACTTTTCAATGCGATAGAATGAGACGAAATTTTTTATCAAGTTAAAACTTTTTAATGCGAAAGTTCGCATTAGCTTTAATGATTTTAAATGCGATCGAAAAAAAAGAATGTTGTGCGTGAATTGAAAACTTCTTAATGCGAAATATCGCATTGGTTTAAATTTTGCAAATTCCAAAAGTTATTGGAATACTTTTGAATGCGTAACCGCGGATTAAAATTGTATTCAATATTTTATAAAGTGTTTATTTATTTATTAATATTTATATATTTATTTTACATTATTTTAACAATGTTTTACAATAAACAGGAAACGCTTGATTTTTTTATAATTTCATAATATTTACATGTCGCATTCGGCGTCTTGAAGTTTAATGCGAACCAATACTTTGTAATGCGAATCATCGACACTGTCGTCTCGCATTCAGCGTAATGAAGTGTAATGCGAACCAGTACGAACTAATACTTTTAAAATCTTTTTTTCGGAACAGAAAACAGAATTGAATCGCATTCAAAATGTCAATACATTTTAATACTTTTCAATACGACGTTTTTTGCAGGGGTCGATAAGATACGTAGTTTTGCGGAAGGTTGAAACCAGAAACACCTCCTTTTAATTTGTTATAAGGAATTTCAATTTTTCATTCTGTACTTCAGGGATCAGTAGGTACAAAGGATTCCCACTGACCGTTGCGGAGGAATTGTCCTCTGTCCCTCCAAACGACTGTGAGTTTCTGTGTATGCTACGCAATAGGGAGTTCAAACATGTTATTCGTCGTTTGCAAATAAGGCGGTTTTTTCAAAACAATGTTATATTTGAATTAATGGACATAGGTTTTCCCGAGTAGAGAAAAGACTAGAGGAGTGTGCTGGTGGTGGGGAGCGTCTGCCGCCACCACGCCACGGGGGGCACACGAGGGTTCTAAAATAAGGGTGAGGGCAAATCACAGATCGCTCCTTCATTAAAACGGTTACCAACAAATTGTTCACCATATATAAAGCGAGGAAACTCTTGCGGAAAGTAGACTGGACCACAAAACTTGATCGTAAGTAAAATACCAAGATAGTCGAGAAGTGACAGAAACTCTTTATGCTTTAGCGTTAAATCGATATACAATAGTTGTCCAACTGGAAACAAATTTATCTTGCATTCCCCCTTATTCCCCTCTTTACCTAACCCCCTCGCCAACAGAATGTATACGAAACTTATGTTAGCAAACTAACTTAGATTTACCACCTACCGTTGCTAACTCTGTCAACGGATTAATTCCTACTGTTTCTCGCGGTTTTAGAGATAGTTTCCACTAAGATCGAACTTTCCCATCGCCTACGAAAATCAGGTCGCACTTGCGCGTACTAATTAATTGTTGGACCTCTTAGTTATATTTGCTTAACAAATAAAGCAAAATAGAGAGACACAATTTACGAACAGATTGCGATGGAGCACATTCTATTAGAATAAATAATAACAATAATGAATAAAAGTTTTGTGATATTTAAAAAATATTCGCAGTTAATATTAAATTATATCAGGAATTTATAAATTAGGGAAGAATAATTGCAGAATCCATGAGTAAAAAATAGAAAGTTAATTTCCCTCTTTCATTTCCATTTTCATTTTTATCTACTTTTTGAAGACATGATAATTTGAATCCTCGACCAGAAAAGAATAATTTTCTAGTCAATTAAGAAAAAAATGTCATCAAAAATTATGAAAGTACAAGATATTTAGATGATTTTCTTTCAAAAAGGTGCACTTTCAGCCCAGAAAATACATTTTCTTCGAAGGAAACGAATCTTCAACAAAATACACTTATTTGTAACCAAATAGTTAATTCTTCATAAAAAAAGAAGTTTCTAAAAAAAATTAAATTTACTAACACATCGTGTCATTTTCAAGCCAAAAAGATAAATTTTCCAGAAAACAGTTTGAATTTTCTACCCAAAAGTGAAAGTTTTCGACAAGCAGTTAATTTTCAACTGAATAGTTGAATTTGAAATCAAATAGATAAATTCGATCAAATACCAATAATAATTCCATTTCATTTGATTCCAATAAAAAAATATTTCAATCAAAAATATAACAGTAGGATTTCCAGAAAAAAAATTACTGACCAAAGAGATGAATTTAAAAAAAAATTACGAATCTTCAACGAAAAATGTTCATTTTTAAGAAAGTAGTTCAACTTTCAATCAAAAAAAATTTTGATGTTGAATAAAAAACAGTTGAATTTAATAATAAAAGACAAACTTTCAACAAAATAGTAAAATCTTAAACTGAAATGGATTATTTTGAATCAAACACTTCCTAGCATTATCAGGAAAATTAATTTCCTTCCAGAACAGCTGAATTTCGTACATTACACATAGATTTTCAAACAAATAATTGAATTCGTAAGTGAAAATGATAAATTTCAAACCAAGAATGGAATAGCTGAACTTGCAACTAAAAATTTAATTTACAACCAAAGTGAGGGATTTTTGACCAAAATGATGTGTCGTCAAGTAAAAAAACTGTTTGCTGCGCGGGCACATTCTCATCCCGTCTTCAAAAGTTCGTCAAAAGATCAGCCCACGCGTCTCGAAGACTCCAACAATTACATAAAATGCAGAAATGTTATATTCATAATATGAAAAAATCCTTCCATAAACAAGGGAACTAATTTTGTTGACAATTTTAAAAACGATATTTGTACGTTTTGGTAGATCATGAAAAGTTCTCAGTTTTGGCAATTAATGCGTCTCGAAGACGCGAAAAAATATATTATATACATTATAGTTGTATTACAAATATTGAAAACGTTTTCCTCATGTCAAAAAGATAGAAAACAAATTTGTTTCAATTTATAAATCGTTCTTGCTGGATTATAAGGGGTTATAAAAGGTTTTTCCATACGTCATTCGACGTGTCTCTATCACTCAAACAAACATGTTAAATACAGTACTCTAGTACTTTTAATATAAAAAAAGTATTTATCATATAAACAGAACACAAATTGTTATTAAAACTTCATAAATCGGTACTGGTCGGTCAAGAAAAATTTCTCATATAAACAGAATGAGCCATTTTCTTTTAAATTTATAAATAGGTACAGGTGGGTCATAAGAGTTTTATCAATAGATCAATCAATGCGTCTCAGGGAGGCGAACAAATATACTGGATATAATATTGTCGTATTTTGAATATCAATAAAGTTTTTTTCACATGAATAGAATAAACCACTTCTTGAAACTTCATAAATCGGTACTGATAGGTCATACAAGTTTCAACAATAGGTCGATCGATGCACCTTTGAGACGCGAACAAATGCGCCAGATATCGTATTGTTGTATTTCGAATATCAAAAAAAGTTCTATTATATAAACAAGGTAAAATTTTTCTTATTGAATCTCTAAACGCATGAAAAAACGACTTATAAATGGCTGATTTAGCGAAAACTCTTATCCGATCTGGATGTCAATCGGAGTTACACTTCTTCCAAATTTCATCTCTTTTATTTTCTTAGGTCTGGTGAACAAAAAAGTTACAAACACAAGCATTTTAAAAATTGTTATTTTTAAGTTTCTGGGGTGAAATAATATCAAAATATGTCAAAAAGTATATTTAAAAATGTAGGTAATTACAAACCTCTCTCTATGAGGAAGCAATTAATTTGAAATCAAAAAAGATTAATTTCTAACCAGACAGCTGCATTTAAACAAAAAAAAGATGGCATTAACCAATAACAAATAATTTAACAGTAGACTTTTCAACAGAAAAAAATGAACATTCAAGCGAAAACATTGAATTTTCTTATTAGTTTTATTAACATATTCTGCATACAAGTGGAAAAACTCGAAAAAAAGGAAAGATTGTGAATCCTAAGATAAATAAATAGAAAGTTTGATAATTTATAGACTAAAGTGTGATAGTGTAAATCATCATTAAAGTTAATTTTTAATACTCTCAAAATACTAGAAATTAGGATGATGAACTTAAAATTTTCTGAAAAAATAAATTAAATATTCCATTGCAGACTTTTGATTTCCAGCTTCACATTTTTTAACTCGGACTACACAAACTTTGCCGAACTACCCACTTTTAGTCCCTGATGAAATTATAAAATTGTA
>CAKNXH010000059.1:223214-318478 GCA_932178445.1 Andricus quercusramuli | reverse complement strand
TCCTCGGGTTGCGGATAGAGGGTCCCTGTACCAAGGGCTTCTGCTGAATATGGTTACAATAATTAATAAGCAGTCGCGGACAATTGTCCAGGGATGTCACCTGGGTGAGGTGTCTTTAACGGTGACTCTGGGATACCGGGCGACCTCTCCGAGTATCAGCCTTCTACTTGCACGCGGGGCTCTACAAGGATGGACGAACATTTTCCCTAGCTGCTCTTGGGAAAAAAAAATGAAACCACCAAAACACCAAAATGTTGTAGATGCGGTTCAAAACGATCGAATGCGCAGAGCACCCGAGAATGGATCGGACAACAATGCAGATCATCCTAGAGTTCGGGGTGCTGAAAATAATTTAGATGGAAACACGACGACGAACCGGCGAAACGCCCATATTGAGTGGACGGATTAACTTAAGAATGACGTGCTAGACTGCTACGATGCCAGTATTGTCCTTGTTCGCGGCGGCTTTATGGCGCGTATGCACACTCTGCGGTGCCAGAAACATCAAAGAGCTTCAGCACGTTTCGCAACAGTCTTTGCGAAATCAAGCCGACAACCTCCGGAAAAATGGACATGTACGCCCTTCCCCAACCGCTGCTTGATCAAGCTGCAGACGAAGATGAAGAAGCGACATTGAAAGCAACCGCAGAAAACAGGCACCTTCTAAGAGATGATCGCAATTTCAGTACAAGGAGGAAAATCAACATGTAAGTTCCTCTCAAGCCCCAAGATGTGGCTGGAATGGATGCCTCCCTTCGTGGAGATATCTCGCAAGAGTCTGATCTCCGGACCATCAATTGCTCAGTTTATTGTGCTGCGAGAGCTTTGGCGGATTCAAATCGAAGGCTAAAACCAACAATGGATCAAAAGACTAGATTCACTATCTCATCTAGAAATTATCGTCTGAAATCGAACAACGTCACCTTCCAGAGGGGCGTCTGCCATGAGCCCTTTGCTTTTGTGCATCACACTTTTGCCTCTATCTCTCGCACTACGAAATTCTCCTGGATACCTCTGTGGCGACACTAATCAGCGCGAGCATAAGGTCACTCATGTATTTTATATGGATGGCTTGAAGCTCTATGCCTCTGGTAAAAGCCAAATTCAATCTGCTATAAATATCTTCAAGAACTACACAGGAGAGATTGGAATGGACTTTGGTTTGTACAAGTGCGCCAAAATTCATCTGAAGAAAGGAAAGTTTACTGGCGTTCCCAAGGACCTTGCGCTTGTGGATATAAGTGTTATTAGACATCTTAACACTGGAGAGACCTATACATACCTGGGCGCGCCTCAAAGCCGCATTCAGGACGTAACATCAGTGAAGGAGTCTCTCCGAAGCAGATACAAGCATCTTCTTCGACAGATTTGGTCACCACACGTGAGATCATGCATATGCACATATGCATAAGAGCTTGCATATAAATTCGTCAGTTCCGCGATTATACATTTCACGCCGTCAAGGCGGAGGCGGACTTCTGAATCTCCAATGTCTTCATAACCGAATTGTTTTAAGTACAGCTTACATAGTTGCGAATGGCAGAGATCCTCTCCTAAAGATGGTCAGAAACCACGAGATGATTGGCGAAGGAGCGTTCCTTTACAAAGCCGCGGAGCAAGCTGCCGAGGCCCTTGGCCTGAATTTCAACATCAGAAGTGAGGAAAGTGCTTTACTCCATCTAGATGCTTCACTTCTAAAAGCCGAAGTAAAGAAAGCAGAGGTTAGAAAATTTCACCAAGAGCTACTCGACAAGCATATGCACGGAAACTTTCACAGAAATGTTGAAAAACAGTCCTTGTCAAAGGAGCAAACTTTTGCTTTCCTCAAATCATCAGGGCTCAATTCAGGTACAGAGGGCTTCATTTTCGCATGCCAGGACGGTGTAATCTCCACCTTAGCATACCGCGCCCGCATTTTATGTCAAGAAGTTCCCAGTGATAGGTGCAGAGCGTGTCATGCACACGTTGAGTACCTAGAACACATACTATCGGGGTGTCCGACCCACGCAGGAACGACGTACATTTATAGACATAATGCGGCCCTGAAAGTACTTTATTACCACCTTTGTCGCTCTTACGGTGTAGAGGTATCAAGACCTTAAAAGAGAGCTGCAACGACTGTACCCAAAATATTCGGTACGAGTAATTGTCCTTGTGATAGGTGCTCTCGGAGGTGCTGAATTATCACTGGTTCGTAACCTTGAAGCCATACCCGCGTGCCAAAAATATGCCAAGGCACTTGCGAGATGGATGCAGAAAGCTATCATCCTTGGGTCACTTCGTGTCCTCAAGACACACGAGGGTTTCGCCGGCCTGTCATTGTGATTTCGTCGAGCCCTGTGACCACCCATCCCACGGATGTGAGACGTGGCCATAGGTGTATTTTACCGCGGTTCTACTGGGGGCTATTGACATTTTTTTTTTAGATGGCAGTTGCTCTTAGTGGTACCCTGCGGTGGTTGTTTAACTTTTTTTTTAATTATATATATATATACCATTCAGTTTCGGTTTTGGTTCCTTGGGAATCAAACCGAAGGGCCTATGACAAAGCTACCGAACGCGTCCTCGGGTTGTGAATAGAGGGTCCATGTACCAAGGGTTTCTGCTGAATATGGTTACAATAATGAATAACCAGTTGCGGAGAAATGTCCAGGGATGGTCCTGAAGGAACAAACCCTAAGCGAAGGCGCCACCACCGTCCCGAAAGCTGAATGACACCTGGGTGAGGTGTCTCAAACGGTGACCTGAGATACCGGGCGATCTCTCAGAGTATCAGCCTTATCCTTGCACGCGGGGCTCTACAAGGATGGACGAACCCATTCCCTAGCTGCTCGTGGGAACAACAATGACAACACCAAACATAGTTGCAGTAAGTGCGGTTCAAAACAATCGAACGCGCACTTCCGACAATGGGTCGGACAACAATGCCGACTACCCTAGAGTTGGGGAGCCAATCAAGACGGAGTCAATGCGATGGACCGGCGGAATCTCAATACTTTTGGGTGTAAGGATCGACTCAATGACGACCTATTACAGTGCTAGGATAGCAGTATGACCCCCGAGCAAGAAGGTTACATGGCACGACTGCAAGTTCTGTGGTGCGAGAAACACCCAGAGCTCTCGCACTTTTCACGTCAATGTCTTTGAAACCATGCCGAACAACTCCGAAAAAGGGGCTATGTAAGCGGAGCACCTACTCTACCGCAGCCAGAACAAGCCGGCAACACAGAAAGAGTGGTGACACTGAGACCAACCGCGAATAGGCATCCAATAGACGAAGAACGATGCTTCAGGACTCGGAGGAACATTAGCATTAAGGTTTCTCCCAAGCCCAAAGATCTGACTGAACTGGATGATGAGCTTCGTGGAGATTTTTACGAAGAATCCGACCCCTGGACTATCAATTGTGGTGTGTACACTGCAGCGAGAACTTTGGCAGATGCAAACCGTGAAACAAAATCAACGGTTGATCTTAAGACCAAAAGACGAATGCATCAACTCGGCATAAAGATAGGCTGAGGAAGACAGTATGCGTCCCGTATTCAGTGTGTGATTGACTACATAACATCCGGAAAGACTTTCACTGCCAAGGTTCGAAAGTTCGCGCGCGAACTGCGTATCCGTCATCACACAATCAACAAGTCAAAGCTACTGACCATCAGGCAGCATATTGTTGACAGAATACGAGTACTATCTAACGCTAAGAGAAGTCTAGAGCGGAGGGAGAGGTGGGTCAGAGAAAATCAACAGTTTTTGTCTGACCCATCTCGACTCTTCCAAGATCCTCCAGTTACTGTCGACCATCCGCCCATTTCCTGACCACTTTTTATTTGCACATTATAAGAAAGAGTTCAAAAAAAGCTACATGGAAATTTTTTTTCAAAGTATGGTTTTTTTCAAAAAATCAATTTCAATTTTGATTTTTGAGGGAAAAAATGAAAAATACAGAAAAAAAGTATGTATATCGTTATTATAGCCTCAAAGTACATGAGAAGAGCTTTCCAAAACACCACAATGAAAGTCCAATCGGATCATCCTAAAAGAAGTTACACCAACGTGAATATAGGGCAGAAAACGTTCAAGTGTTCCCACCTGAAATTCTCACTTTTTAGTGCATTTCCTTACGTTCACGTTAGCGTAACTCCTTCAGGATGATCCGATTGGACTTTTATGACAGTGTTTTGGAAAACTCTTTTCATGTACTTTAAGACAATAATAACGATATATATATGTACGTACTTTTTCTGCATTTTTTGAAAATGAAAATTGAAATAGATTTTCTGAAAAAAAAGTTTTCAAAAAATAGCTTGCTTTAAGCTCTTTTTATTCTCAATGATTTGAAAGAGTTTAAAGGAAGCTATTTTTTGAAATATATTTTTTTTTTGCAAAAATTAATAATTTTGAAATGAGGAATTTACCTAATCTTGATTCAATTCTAGAAACAGGTTTTTATGTTTTATTTATCTAAGAGTCGTTTCAAGTTTGTTTCGAATGTACTAATGACTGTGGTTATCACATATCAACTAAAAAAGTGATTGTATTTCAAGTTTATTTCATGGACAATGTTTCGAAACTCTTCCTACACATACAACAGTTTGTAAAATTCGTTTATTCAATTTTTGAGAAACGAATTTTCAACTAAGTTGAAGCCCAACAAAATGTCTACAAAATTTTCGTGGAAGATTAGCAAAACATTTCAAAAAAACTTCCACGAATTTTGAGCAAATTCAAATATATTATTATTATTATTATAGATTAGCAGTTCGAACTCGAATGTTCATTGCCTCACTAAACCGAGACCGCCACACGTCTCTATCCTGTGCATCCTCCATCCAGTTTGAGTAATCATGTCCTAGTTCTTTTAGATCATTAATATTTGCTGACCCGTGGAGAGCACACTGTAAAAACTAGGATTAGATTTAGAACATAATTCGGTATTAAAACAGTTCACGCAACAAAACAATCCCACTTCAGTTTGATCCGCCAATCTAATAAGATAAGGTCGATTTGTGGATTGAAATAGGCTCGAAATGAGGATCATCTGTCAATAACTAAATCTGATAAAACAAATTCTAATCTGTCAAGTTTAGAAACCAACGTAACCCATAGGGCTGAAGTTCGCGACGTCATAGTGTGACGGTTCGATACTAATTTTTACGAATTTTAAATTTCATCTATTTTTTTTTTTGTAAGAGTGAAGTTTTGAACAATTGAAACAATGCACCCTCTGAATTAATTTAGTTCGCTATCTCGGATCATTTATCAATCTGAAGTTAGCAAACTAAACAAGACAGAAACTGGTACTAAAATAAGACTATTTGTGAGATCATATTAGAACGCCCAAAAAAGGATCCCAGATAAAAATGAATGCCTAGTTTTTACTGTGCATGCAGCTCATTATTATGCTGTTTTCTCCATTCACCTGTCTCTTTGTCCCTTTTTGGACCATGGATTTTTCTAAGTACTTTATTCTCAAAAACTCTAAACCTATTCTCCTCTCCTTTCGTCAGCGCACACGTTTCACATCCGTACATGACGAACGGCATTATTATCGTTTTGTAAATTCTCACTTTGATGTTTCCAGATAGCGATCGCGATTTTAGTAGCGTGTTTGCTGCATAATAGCACCCATTGCCAGCGTGCAGCCGCGCGTTGATTTCCGTTCAAATCTTATTTTCGCTAGTTATAATAGACCCGGTGTATGTAAACTCGCTTACCCTTTCGAATTTCATATTTCCGGCCATTAGATCCCCGTCTTGATTACTTTGTTCGGATCTGACGACGGTCACATATTTTGTCTTCGATTCGCTAACTTCCAACCCAATATCTGGCTTGTGTGATCAAGATTTCTGCATTTTTAGCTACCGTTTCTTTATCATCCCCTAGTGAGTCAAGATCATCCGCATATCCAAGAATTTGTATTATCCCATTGAGGGTAGCACCGGTCAGATTCGCCTGCACTTGTCAGACCACGTATTCTAAAACTAAGTTAAAAAGGACGCACGGAAGTGCATCGCCCTGTTTCAGGCCATCGCGGATCGTGAACTCTTCAGATAAACTTCCGTTTACGCGTATTCTACCCCTGCTGCCGCGTAAGCAAATTTCGATAAGTCTAACTCATTTTCTTGGTACACCCAAGAACTCTAGGATCCAGTACATACGTGCGCGTATAATAGAGTCGTAAGATTTTTTGAAATCGATAGGTAGCTGATGCACTACTTCTTTAAATTCCCATTTTTCTTTCTAGCAGCTGTCTAATTGTGAACATCTGATCGCTTGTAGGTCGGTTTCAGCGGAATCCACACTGGTAATCCCTAATGATTTCCTCGGCGAAAGGAGTTAGTCTACCTAAGATTACATTGGACAGGATCTTATAACACGAAGGCACAAGAGAAATTGCCCGATAATTGTTACAGTTCGTTTTATCGCCTTTTTTTAAGATAGGAATAATAATAGAGGTATTTCATTCCTCCGGCATGTGTTCTTCTTTTCAAACTGCGCGTGTTAATTTACAAATTTGCCTTGTGAGGCATGCGCCTCCATTTTTCATCAGTTCTGACGGTAGGTCGTCGGTGCCCGCGGCTTTGTTATTTTTCAACTTCTTTATGGCCATTTCTATTTCTATATCAGCAGGGTCATCAATTAATAGATCAGCAGTGTGGATTTCGCCGAGATTACCTTCAACGGGGGCTTCGCGTACATTTAATAGTTTATCGAAATAGTCTTTCCATAAATTTAGTCTCTCTGTCGCATCGGCTACAAGATTGCCATTTTCGCCCCTCATTACTTCCGTTCTACTTTGAAAGCCTTTCCTTATAAAATTAATTCCCCTGTACATTTCGCGCGGGTTATTTTGTTCATCATGTGTTTCTATTGCTAGTATTTTATTCTTTTCCCACTCCCTTTTCTTGGATCTATAAAGCCTATTTGTACTTTTACTAATCTCGAGGTATTATTACAGTACACAAATTCTGAAAGATTTGAAATGTATTGATATAAGAAAGCAGTTGTAGGATGTTTACTATTCAACACATCAAGAATTGTTGGGTTCTTCGAAGCTTCTTTTTTATTTTTTGTACTATTTTGTCATTCAAATCATGTTCAAAAAATTGGATGCGTATATTATGCTCATGGAATGTCAATGAACAACTGTTTGTCATAGCCGGATTTTAATTATCAAAATAAATCATTGTTTGACCCAACCTAAAAGTATTCTTGAGAGAAATACGTTGAATTTTTTTTTTAAATTACTTCTCGCAAATTATGAAGTTTCAAAAGAGGCTCGCGGAAAAATCTACATTAATCTTTTCAATATTGAGGTGAAGTATTGTGGGAATGAAAATTAATATTTAGCAAATATTTTCCTAATGAGAAGGCTTCTACAAGAAATCTTACGCATCATTTATATACGAATATAGATACTCAAAATACTTCTTTATAAGTCTCTGGTTTGCCCCAAGATTCTAAAGTTTAGAAGAAAATTGCGTATTTGAAAAGAATTCAGAATATGAATATTAAAAATCCAAGAAATTAAAGAAATTGATTGATTAGTTATCTACTTTACTTTGTGTCATTTACGTCAGTTTCCTAATATATGTTTGACTTAAGTAGTTGATTTCCAGCCGTTTAGTTATTACCATCTCTTCAAAAATAATTCAATAAAATTTCACTCTATATTAGAGAAATTCTACTAATTTAATTAAAGAAGACTACTAACAGCTTAGTGGAACTATTTAGAGCTATATGTATCAATTAAAAAAAAAAATTTAAGTGAGAAACGTGACAAATAAAAACTTTAAAAAAAGAACGCGATTGTGTATGAAATTCTAAACTTCATTGAAGTAAATATTCTGAAAAAACAGAAAAAATGAAAAATAGAAAAACTATAATTGTTTGCACATTTTATCTGTTTCCCTTTTATCAGTTTGGAAATACTCACAGAAACGCTACACAGTTTGATAGAGCATAACAGCACGTGTCACACGTTGAGTCGTTCACTTCACGTTTACCATTTCATATCTAAAACAAGCTACAAGAAAGCGCACTAAGTAATCAGTAACTGAATTCGCTAAAGAATTAGTCAATATTTGCACTGATTGACATTAGTTAAATAAATTTTTGATTTGTTCACTATTCTATGAGTGGAAGGCTAAAATATTACTATTCCATTAGTCGAAAACACAACTACCAATTCAATTAGTAAAATGATCACTAACTCAGATTTTTGAATTCCAGAATGATAGTCACTTTGTTGTTCCTAGTAGTGGTATTAGTGAGTTTTCACTATTTTGTTCATCACGATAGAAGAGGCAAGCTCGTCAACAAAATACCTGGACCACAGCCGCTTCCCATTTTTGGAAATGTTTTGAGCTTCCTAGTACCACGAGGTAAGAATTTCTTCAAAAGAATGTCTACTTTTTTAATCATTACTTATTTGGATGAAATGATACTAGTTTTTTGTTTAGAAATATGAAGGTATTGCTCGGGAAACGTTTCATTTCGCAATAGCTTTAGTAATATTTTAAATTGAAAAATGACTATTAGTCGGTTTATTGAAGAATTGATCACATCTTTACATAAATCAAATAATAAGTTCAATTTAGAAAAATCATTCCGAACAGAATATTGAAAAATGTCGAGGGGTGATTAATTCTGAAATCTCACAGAGTTTGATCATCGTTTCTTCTCGCTGTCTCTAATTGCGAGTCAGCATAAAATCAGGTGGAATCAGCGTTCTTGGAAAATATAGACGTATGGAGATGAACTTCAATTTATTTTTTGTTAAATTTAATTAATTTGAAAAAATGATTGATTTTGAAAGTACATGAATGCGATTACTTGTGAACTTCAATTTATTTTTTGTTAAATTTAATTAATTTGAAAAAATGATTGATTTTGAAAGTACATGAATGCGATTACTTGTGAAAAATGTTCAACTTCATTTGGACATCAGTAAGAGTAATTATCTTTTCCATTATTAATAAATTATATTCATACTCCATGATTACATCAGAAAAATTATGGTATATGAGAAGAAAACTCAACCAGGAATACTACCCAATATACAAGACATGGAATTTTTCGATCCCATTCATCCACATTTGTCACCCTGACGATGCAGAGGTAAGACTTTCTTTCTATCAATTTTCCATTAATTCATTATTTTTCCTCATACATATGTATGCGTCGTGGGCATTTAGAAAATCTAGGCAGCCGGCTGACTGCTGGCGTTCAGAAGAATTTGAGACGAAATCTTTACCTGGCGTCTGAGTGCCTGTGTTTTAGAATATTAGAAAAAACCAACTATAGAGCATTGAATATACACTAAATGCCATCTAAAATTTTATTTTCATTTAATTATTAAAATTTTTTTACAGAATAATAAGAACAACAATTATATGTCATATATTCGAGAAGTCTAATTTCCAAGCAAAAAAGAATAATTGTTCACAAAACAGGCAAATTTTCCGCCAGGGAATATGAATTTTCGAAAAAAGTTAATTTCAAACCAATCAGTTACATGTTCAACAAAATATTTGAATTTTCGGTTAGAAAAAGGAATACTTTTTGGAGAAAAAAAAAACGAATTTTAACGAAACCGATCAATTTTCAACCAAATAGTAGAGGGTTGCACCGACCGACATTTGACCGGCGGCGGCGATTTGAGCAATTTTCATCAGCGGCGCGCCGACTTCTTCGCTTCTTGGCTGCGGCTGGCGTGACGGTCTAATTTAGTATTTTTTTAAATACAGCTTGGAAAATATAAGAATAAGTAGAAACAAAAGATCAATTTTCAGCATAGGATATTTATTTAAATCGGTTAACTTTAAATCCTAATTCATCACAGGAATTTTCGCAACCAATCAAAAGCCACCGGATTATCCAGCGGGAAGAAATCCGGTACCATGTAAATATACTTAAGATGACGTCGGCGCGCCGATACTTCGCCGCGCCGCGCCGCCGTGCTGACGGCGCCGAATTCTAATCAGCAGTGGCGCCGTTTTGAATCAAATTGGCCGTCGGCTTGGCGTGGCGGCGCGACCCTCTACCAAATAGTTAAATTTTCTACAAAGAATATTACTTCTCTACCAAAAAGACGAATTTACAACAAATTACACAGCGTGGTTCAATTTTCATTCCAGAGAATTAATTTTCAAGCCAAACAAAATTTCAACGAAACAGTTTAATTTTGTTACAAATAGTTGAATTTTCTATCCAAGTATTGAATTGTCTACAAAACATTTGAATTTTCAAGCGCAGAATATGAATTCTCAGCAAAAAAGTTAATTTTCAATGAATAAGATGGATGTTTAACAAAACAGGTAAATTTTCAGTTAAAAAAATTAATATTCAAACAAAAAAAACGAATATTTAGCTAATATTATGAATCTTCCACCAAAAAAATTAACATTTAAGGAAGCATTTCGTTTTTAGCCAAGAAGTGGACATTCCAATGTAAACAGATGAATTTTTGAAGCAAAATGTAATTGTTGATGTTTGAAAGAAAACATGTTTTAATTAAAAAAAAAAAAAACATTTGGATTTAACCAGCAAAAGCGAACTTCTGTCAGAATACTTGTATCCTCAAGTAAAAAAGAATAATTTTAACCAAGAATTCGATTTTTAACCAAAAAATAGATTTTTTACCAAATAAAAATAAATTTTCAACAAAATACCTAAAGTTTCAACCCAACAGTTCAACTTTCTACCAAATCATTCAATTTTTGAGTCTAAAACAAAATTTGTCTACAAAACAGTGGAATTTTCCACAAAAAAGTTCACTTTCTACCGAAACGAATGCAAAAGATGGAAAGAGACGAATTTTCAACAAAATTGTTGAATTTCCAATCAAGAAGTTTGGCCAATTTTTTATTTTCTAGTGAATGACTAAATCTATTATTTCACATGCAGTTGAGCTCAGACTTTTTTCCTGGAATTTAATCAATTTTACTATTCCAAATTGTAACTGGTGCAAGGGAAATCATTGGGGCGGCTATATTACATTGTAATATATACTGAACACCACAAAAATGCTTCAGAGTACAAATTATGCAAGTTGTGGTAAATTTAGCCATTTAATTTTTGTCCGGAACCAAATTGTAAACCAAAAATAAAATGTTTACATTTGTAAATGTAATACATGAATCTAAATTAAAAGCCTTTTTGAATATATGACATAAAATCAGCATTTCTTTTATTTTTCAAAGGTTTATTTCATAATAAGATGAATATTGAAACAACAATAAAATGTTAGATAGCCATTTATTGTGTGTTTTTATGCTCCATAGTTACTTTCTTCTACACAGAAAAAACTGAGAATAAAATTTGTTGCAGGAAATTTTTTAGAGAGATAAAGTTTTGTTCAGCCAACTTCGCGTCTTTCAAAATACATCTGTTTGTCATGGAATAAAAAAGAAAGTTTAACCGATATTTGTGTAAAGTTTATCCTGTGAAGTTAATTTTTATTGCAAAGAATCTTTCGTCGGAAATCGATGTAAAGTTTATCTTCTGTTTTTTCCGTGTAATTGTCTAAAACGCGTCAAGCGTTTACGAGATAAGATTTGTTGCGTATTTCTCTGAACACCCAAATAAACCAGGCACTTGGAAGCCAGGTGAATATTTCGTACCAAGTTTTTCTCAACGCTGGCACTCGGTCGGCTGCCTAAAACTTCTAAATGTCCATGACATATATGAAGGGTATATAAAAGATTTTGGTAAAATATCACTTTTCCTATTCAAAGAATTTAACATCAATTGTATTTTATAAGAAACTGTTTGGTATGTTCCAACTCTTTTGAACGGTTTTTTCGATATACATTTCGCTGAGAAGCAAGAGATTTTACTGAAAAGTTTTTACACGTTTTTGGTATAATATATGGCGTCATAGTCAATATTTGCACTAATTCACATTATTAAAATAAATTTTTGATTTGTTTACTATTCTATCAGTGAAAGGCTAAAATATTATTATATATAAATACATACATACATACATACAATACACACACATATATATATATATATATAATATATAAATACATATTACTCATTTTTTAAATTAGCAATACCTAATTTGATTACAACTTTGAAAATGTCTTTTTTATTGAAAAAGTTATTAATTATTTTTACATAATATGAAAAACTTATTGAAAAAATTGTACACACAAGTTTTAAATCTAATTTTTCTAATTTTTTTAACAAATAAATATATATTATTCCTGGTTATAACAATAATAGAAATTGAGATTATTTATAAGATTTCATTTCATAACAAATTCAAAAACATTGAAGGAAAATGTTACTTTTCTAAATTTTATATGTTTTCCAGAAACTTCTGACAAGTGTGAATATAGAAAAAGGCAATTTCTACCGAATGCTGCAACCTTGGTTAGGCACTGGACTATTAACCAGCACTGGTAAGAATTTTGAACATTTTTAAAAACATAAATGCTTCCAGTTTGACATAAAAGTAATAATTAAATTATTTTTAAAAAACAGCAACATTTGAAAAATATTATATTTCATTCGTTCAAAAAGTATCAAATACGGGTCAATTTCTTTAGATATTGTAACAGAATTTCTGGTGGCAGAATTTTTAACTCATTTGAAACTTCAAGCCTTCAATTGCAACAATCGTCAAATAGTGTTAGTTTTTCCAGTTTCACATTTTTGATACTTTTTCCAAATAAACTAAGCACGCTTTTCCATTTTTGGATACAACATTTTTTGAAGTTGAGTCATAACACAAAATATTCTATAAGGCGTTTCTTTAACAAGTTAAATAATCATTTTAGGGAATAAATGGCAGAAAAGAAGAAAATTGCTAACACCAGCTTTTCATTTCAATATCTTGCTGAAATTCGTAGGTATTTTTGTAGAACACGGAGAGGATCTTGTTAAAGATCTTAAAGCTGAAGAAGGTGAAACTGTTAAAAATCTTACTCCATTTTTGACGAAATACACTCTTAAAGCAATTTGTGGTAAACAAAATCCTGTTTTTTTTTTATCAAGAAAAGTGTTCCAAAATACTATTTTATATCAAAACTAATATAAATTTATTGTCTTCATTCAGAAACTGCAGTGGGTAATTACACGGATACCACGGATTATAGATCAGCTGTTCAAGAAATAGTAGATACCATTGTTTATAGGTAAAATTGATCATCATTTTCTTTTAATTTTAATAAAAATGAAATCCTCGAAAAATACTAATTTTTTTTTAGAACTTTAAGACCTTGGCTGCACTCAGAGAAAATATTCTCGTTAACTTCTTGTGGAGGCAAGCAGTCAAAATTATTGAATATTCTGCATAATTTTACTAATACCGTAAGTTATAAAATACACTCAATAATTTAATAAATTATTATTCTTCATGTTTCTTAATTATTTCTTCCCGTATTTCACTGCAGTTTGTTCTAAAACCCCTTTGCAATTTAATTGCAAAAATCTTTTATTTTTTAGATAATTCAGGATAAGAAGAAGTATCATGAAAAATTGGATGAGAACACTGTCGATATGAATGGGAATTCGAATGAACCATTAGATGAGAATGTGAAATTCAGTAATTATAACGATATTCTATGAGACCTAATGAATTACGGACATGCGATACTTACCCTATCCTTAGCTTACCGACATTTTTTTGTAAAAATTTCCGGAAAAAATTGTATATCCTCAATTTCAAGAAAAACAAAAGAAAAATTCCGAAAACTTCCAATAAATATATTTCTTTTTGCAAATTCATAATTAAGGACGATACATAAAAAAGCAGGAATCCGGTTGATATTACTACAAAAACTGTCCATAAGTACAAATAAAATCATTTTTTAGAACTTTACTTTTTAAAATTTTTAAATGTTCAATTTTAGAGAGCAAGAAGAGAATGGCTATGTTGGATACTCTTATTTCTGCACATAGAGAGGGTGACATCGATGACGAGGGTATTAGGGAAGAAGTTGATACTTTCGTTTTTGAGGTAATAATTACACACATTAGTGATAAGATTTTCATTTTTCACTCCTGAATAAGTATTTTTAACCGACGGCATTAGCACTGGTTATGAATAAATTTATACAGAAAAAAATCAAAGAATGATTAATTCATTGTCATAAATTTTGATAGAAATTCTTATTTTTAGTTTAGGCTTCAGATATCCTCCTTTCAAATAAATAGAAAAAAATGCTTTTTTTTTTGTTTCAGGGGCATGACACGACTGCAACAGCTATGTGCTTCACGTTATCACTACTTGCTTCACACAAAGAAATTCAGGTGAGCATCAATTAATTTGATATTTAAAACATATGTAAAATGTTGCCTTTTTTATATTTCTCTAATAATAATTAACAGTTTTTCTAAATGACAATGAATAATATTTTACACTATAACAAACACCGACGATTTTGAAAGGAGCATGCCAGAAATGAAGTTAACGGAGTATTAAGTGTTAGTAACGGAAAAATGGGATTGGCCGAAATTCAAGAATTCAAATACCTCGAACGATGCATCAAAGAAGCTTTGCGATTATATCCGAGCGTCCCATTTATATCAAGAAAGATTCAACAGGATTTACAATTAAGTAAGCAATTTCCACCATCAAACATCTTTTGAAATTAGTTTCACGTAAAATTTTGTGAATTTATAAATTTTCGAAATTTCAGAAGCCACCATTGAACTTCAAGTTAATTCTAATAATTTTGTTTCTCTTTATCCTAGGAAATTTTGTGGCACCTGCTGGTGCTAACGTTCACCTCTACATCTATGATCTCCAAAGAGATCCAAGCTTCTGGCCAAATCCTCACAAATTTGAACCAGATAGGTTTTTGCCTGAACGAATTCAAGGCAGACATCCATATTCGTATATTCCATTCAGTGCAGGAGTCAGGAATTGCATAGGTAGGTCGTGTTTTACACATAATATAAATTTCTTATACTTAAAAATGAGAAACCATTTTAAAAAGTTATTGAAAAATATTTTAAACTCTATGATAATAAAAATAATTTATTAATCAAATCATATAAATAATTATGATAAAAATTCAGGTCAGAAATTCGCATTGCTGGAACTGAAGACTCTTATTGCACACATACTTCACAATTTTGAAATGGAAGCAGTAGACTTGGTACACGAAACAAATATCATTTCTGATTTGGTAATGAGACCTGGTCAACCCCTTCGAGTGAAATTCATTCCAAGAGTAAAATAAATCACTCTGAAGATGTACAGTAGGCAATAGGTTGATCTAATTTTTTCAAACTTTTGTGCATATTTTCGGAAATTTGTTCGAATCCACCAAAAAATAAATGCATTAGAAACAAATTATATAAAGAGGTTTCGCAAGCCGGCATCAAGCTTAATACGTATTCCCCACAAGAAAAAGGAAAATTAGCCATGGAATGGGTTTTGCGAGAATTTCACGTTAATTATGATTCTTTTTGTTTTTTTGAAAACAAATGGTTGATAATACATGAAATACTACTTTCTACTGATAAATAGTATGTGTAGATAAGTTGTTTAAGTAATTCATTATTATTTTCAACAATTTTCTCTTAGAATCGGGTTAGAAAGTTGCCGTTTTCCCGAATTTGTCAACTTATTATCAACTTTTCAGTTCGAGTGAAACAACAATGAGGAAAATTAAGCATAAATAATTGTTCAAACAATTTACCATACTATTATTGGTCTCAATATTCACTTAGAATAATGCTAGAAAGTTGCAGATTTTTCTATATTTTTCCACTTTATATGCATTTTTAAATTAGTGTGAGGTTACAATTATTGAAATTCAACAAATCTAATTGTTTATAAAAATTATTATTATTGATGACTTTCTTCTCCAATAAAAATGCTAGAAAGTTGCGGGTTTTTCTCTGAAATTTGTAACTTTGTCTACTTTTCACTTAGAAGGAACCCTTACGAAGTGTCCGCCTCTGATTTTGACGAAACTGAAATATGTTGTAAAGCGTCAAAAGCTAAGAGACATGTATTTTTTTATCTGCGGAAAAACGCTCCATGGAGTTGAAATCACTCTTCAAAAGGGGGGGTATCACGTAACGATTTGATTGATTAATGTACTGCAACACCATATTTTTTAACGAAACCAGTTGTAAGAATTTCCTTATAATAAGAGATAAAAATCAAATGCCCCCGATTTGAAGAACAATTTATGCGGGGAAACGAGTCCCAAGCATGTCTACAACCATATAAAAAATGGCCCAATAAATCTAAATTTGAGCCAAAAAAATAGAAGAGAATATGTTACACATCTGCACGGAAGTAAGTTTACGTGCTTTGTGATTTCTGGAAAAACTCACATTTCTGGAAGTAACAACCCTTTTCAGAATTTAATGTTATTTTGTGTGGTAATATGAAGCTGTTGCGCCGGAAACCAATTCGAGATGGTCTCTCAAAATAAGAAAAGAAAAATAGCATTTTGTAAGTCTATTACAATATTTGCATGGGTAAACTACACCAAAATTTAATAAAGATAGCATAAATTGAAGTCGAAAAATTAAAAAATAAAAATATTATATATATTTGCACAAAAATAAGTTGACGTGTTTTGCGATTTCCGGAAAAATTTATATTTCAGGGGGTAACTGCCCTTAAAAACATTGAATATTATTTTGTGTAATAAAATGGAATTTGTGCTCACAAAACCAGTCACAGCGATTAGATATCGCTAAGTTAATATAATAAAGTAAAATTTACTCTTGTAAGTTGGGCAGAATGAATGTAATTGTTCTTGATCTCTCGAGCAGCAAAGAGATCTAGAATTTTTGGGAACTTGCTTGGACCGAAGAGTTAAGACTCACCTGGATTTCTTTATGTAATGAAGGAAAATGGATTTGGGTAACAAAAGGGGTAAATGAAGAGGTACGTTTGGATAAAAAATATTTATTATCTTAGTTATTAGCTGGCTGAGTACACATTTGCCTCGATTAGGGGGTCCGTTTCCACACTACGTTACAATCGCTGAATTCCAACTTTTGACCCGGGAAAGCGTTTTCAGCTCTAGTTAAGATTGCTGAATCTGGATAAGTAGTCACTGACTTGCTGGGTAGGGCCTGGAGGACCTCCTAGTCAAATCGATGTTATACCCAAGCTCGCCAAATAGCAACTACCGTACACGTACCCCAGACAATCAGCAATCAGTCCCCGTGACGTCAGAGGCCTCCACCCCACTCGAGGGTGACTTGAACCCAGGGGGTCGGTCGTAACTCATCCGACCTTCCTATTGTTACAGCGTGACAAGATTTGAGCTGCTTGAACGAAATTGATAATTATTAAAATATTCAGAAATTGAATTTTAATATGCTGCATTAGGTTTATTACATAATGCCGAGACGATTAAAAAAGATAGAAAAAAATCGGTTAACCCGTTCAATTTCTGTTGGGAGTTTTGGTCATTTTACATTTTATTTAAGATTACCTTCAATACTGAGAATAATTATCGATTTTCCGAATCCTTACTTTTTATTCATTTTTTTCAAATTATATCATTCTCAAATTTTATCATCTAATGAAAATTTCATCAAACTATGTTTCGCGCAAGTTTAGATATTGTAACAGTATTCATTCTCGGCGGGTAATTTACTTTGGTCTTTATCGAAAGGCAAAAGCAGAGTGAAGGATGATTATTCAATTAATTGAATATTCAATTAAGTAACGCGACGCCGCCGCGGCGTAACTTGCTTCAAAACGCCGGTCAGCTTGATTCAAGCGCCGGCCAACTTGCTTCAAAAACGCGAGGAAAATGAGAATTTGTTGTATGGGATAATTTGATTGTTTTAAAAATAAATTATGGAAACAAATTCATAGTTTTTTATTCATTCATGGAAGAAGGTAATAGTTTTTTTTCACAATCATCTTCAAGTTACACAAGGGGTGATGTTTATTGGCGAAGAATTGTCAATCGATAAACTTGAACGGCTTATCCGATTTTTTCCTATCTTTTTTTAATTGTCTCATAATCATGTAATGAACCTAATGCAGCATATTAAAATTAAATTTCTGAATATTTTGATTATTATCAATTTCGTTCAAGCAGCTCGAATCGTGTCACGCTGTAACAATAGGAAGGTCGGATGAGTTACGAACGGCCCCCTGGGTTCAAGTATCGTCGAAAAACTTCATGCTATAATATCGTGCTGTGCACTTGAAATTTGATGTGCCTGTTTTCGGTGGGTGCTTTCTTGGCGGCGGATTGCTCGTTTCCAGGCGCATAAATAAAGCACATTTTCGATTAATTAAAAAAAAACAAGACCATATTCTTCAAAAAGAGAGACAAGCTAGATGGATATTATGCCCTTGAGATTATGTGGTTAAAATATTACATCGAACAATTTATCCTTGTAGAAGGAAACATGTCAAAACTAATACATGGGTTAAAATCAAGCCTGAAGAAACGCCTTAATTGACCGTTTATTAGGGTATTTCTAGAGCAAAATCACGAAGACAACCTTTTTGAGAATCTTTGAAACCCGATGGGATTGAGTCCGGCTAATCCGGCGCACATTGCGCCAGCGGTCAACCACCCTACCAAACTGAAACCTGAACTGCACCAGAGGTAAAAGGTAGGTAGTTTTCAGCTAGCACGAATTGCGCCCGAGGTATCTTCAGGTACTCCTCCCATGAGAATAGGACAATGGGCAAGGTCTCTTAATATACTCTTCCCGTAAAAAACAATAGAAATACTATAAATATAAATATGAATACTATGTTCTAGAATCTATCTAGATGTGAAAGTGCAATAAATTTATTAATTTTTCTGCATTGAACATATAATTATTATCATTATTTAAAAATGTATGTGGTGACAATGAGAAATGGATGCATAGGGGAATCGTTAGCCTAAAATAGTCTTTCTATGAAACAATAAGAATTTCAGTTTTAGTTAAAGGGCAGTGACAAAGAATGTCATATTTATGTGCATGATAAAACTTTCTTTGAAAAAAAAAAAATAATTGAGAACAAATGAATTTTCCACCAAACAAACTGAATTTTTAACACAGTAGTTGAATTTTCAATCAAAAAGATGAATAAGTCACCAAGAAGATTAATATTCTACCACAAAAGACGAAGTTTTAAGAAAATATATATTAAAATTATTATTATTAATATTATAATATTTAGTTGGTGTAATATTTGTTGGGAATTGAGTACATATTTTAAGATTGAACTAAAATTAAAATCGGAATATAAAATAATCCTAAAAATTCCAATTAAATTTAAATATGCTAATTTCTTGACACCCCCCTTTTTGAAGAGTGATTTTAACCTCGTGAACCGTTTCTCCACAAATAAAAAAAAACATACCTCTTTTTTTGGTTTTTGATACTCTGCAACATATTTCAGTTTCATCAAAATCCGAGGTGGAATTGGAAGCATTCATGATTGCTCATACCTATCTCTTACAGTAATGCCACACAGTTGTGCTTTTTTGAATCTTCAATTTTGCTCCGACCATTTAATTATGAAAAAATAATAAAAAACGGCTATCTGTAAAAAAAGCTATCTTAAAGTAGAGATGAAAAAAAAATGAAAAAATGAGGAATAGGTAGGGGATTAGGTCTGTAAATAACTTGTAAAAATTTTGTCTTGGATTCCAATACGAAATTTTATGCGAAGCGTAAAAGAAAAATTTGAAATGATTAATTGATTATAACATCTCACGGGACAAGGTAGACATTTTCAGTCAGGGTTTTGCTGCTGGTACTCCATTACCACTTGTAGTGAATATTGTTTCTGCCTTCTTTCTAAAAAAATATTCACACAAAAAAAAGATTGTTAAAAAATTGATTCTCTCTAATGCTTATTCATCATTTGTTCATAACACAAAAGCCAAAGCAAAGTTGAAAATTTAGCAAAGAACCACAACTTTCTAGCAATTATCTATGAGAAGATAGTTCAGACCAATAATAAATCGTTTAAACAACGAGGTTTGTTAACTTTCATTAATTATTACCTCAGTAAGTGAAAAGTGGAACAAAAGTTGAAAATTCGAGAAAAAACTGCAACTATCTAGCATTACATTACGAGAAGACAGCTATAAGCCATAATAATTTTTTTTAGCGATTAGCTTTGTTGAATTTCAATAATTATTACCTTACTCTGAGCAAAAAGTGGAAAAAATGTGGAATATTTCAGAAAAAACTGCAACTTTGTAGAATTATTCAAAGACAATGATATCAAAAATAATACTTAATTGTTTAAACAATTAAATTTGTTGTCTTGAATTAATTATCACCTTACTCTAATTGAAGAGTTGAATAATTCGGGAAAAATCGCGCCTTTCTAACATTATACTAAGAGGAAATTGTTAAAAACAATATTATTAAATTGTCCAAGCAATATAAACATCTCATTATGTATTATAAGCAATTGATATTAAATAAACCCTAAAAAATCATAATTATCGCTAGAAACTCGCGAAGCCCAATTTTTCACTTTTGGGTTTTTTTGGGATCCTATAAAACAGACTTATGTGGGCTATATTTTGAACAAAATGTACAAAAACGTATTTTTTTCGTATGGGAAATACATGTTAAACTTCATGGGACAGAATCTCTAAATATCATTAAAAAAACTATTCTTTTTTGCATTCGAAGAAATTTTCAGATAATATGCATTAAAATTGAAAAAAAATTCTAATGCATTCTTGGATCACCCTAGTGTGGGCGATAGGTACTCTAAAAGTATTAAACAATTTGATCATGAAGTCTTATTAATAAAAATGACAGAACCAATATCTAATAAATTTTAAAAGGTTCAAAATTAATATATATCATAATATAAGAAGTGCAAGTGATTTTTATTATTATCCTTACTATTAGACAAAAATGTAAAAATATTTTAAATATCTACACGCAGCTAAATGTTGGAAATTGCTACATGCATACACTCATGCTAAATAGTATTCATGCTATGATCAATTTTCTTAAATATTTTCCTAATTAAAACTGGAAACATTTTTTTTAATTTTGTGAGGTTTATAGAACAATTCATTGAATTTTTTAGCACGGTATAATGTCTTCTATTTAAATATGACACTGCACAGTGGGCTGGGAGACCACCGAAAGTGGCCAAAAGTCAAATTTTGTTTGGATTCACATGAAAATTAGTATAAGGGGGTTTTTGAGGTCGCTGATTTCGAATTTGACGTCAAAATTAATAAATTCAAAATGGCGGATCCAATATGGTGCCTGAAATTTCTAAATGTTTACTTATTTATATGAAACTTGGTGTAAGCAAGTTTCTGAGGTCGCTGATTTCGAATTTGACGTCAAAATCCTAAAATTCAAAATGTAGGATCCAATATGGCGCCTAAAATTTCGAAATTTTTTTTTCATTTGTATTTGTATTCGTATTTTTACATATTTGTATCAAACTTTGAAATGAGTTTTCTCGCCTCTCATTACATATCTCCGTCCACGTCAAACTTTTCTTCGTCGGTTAATTCAAGTTCGCCTAAGTAAAAATTTAGAAAGGTCAGGCGCCATATTGGAACCGCCATTTTAAATTTATGAATTTTGACGTCAAATTCGAAATCAGAGACTTCAGAAACTCCCTCATCCCAATTTCATATTAATATGTAAAATTTTAGTAATTTCAGGCGCCATATTGGATCCGATATTTTGAATTTAGGCATTTTGATGTCAGATTTGAAATTAGCGACCTCAGAAACCTCCTTAAACCAAGTTTCATCTAAATAAGTGAAAATTTATAAATTTCAGGCGCCATATTAGATCCTCCATTTTTAATTTATTAATTTTGACGTCAAATTCGAAACCAGCGACCTCAAAAACCCCATTATACCAAGCTTCATATAAATCCAAACAAAAATTTGACTTTTGGCCACTTTCGGGGAGGGAGAGGGAGAGAGAGAGAGAGACCTTGATTTTAATGTATATGAATAAGCATAACAATGTATTCCATTCGTTAAGTTTATTTCCTTGAGTCTTTTTGCTATAGTTTTACATTAATAATAATATTAATATTCTGTTTCCTGTACACAAAAAATAGTTCAGCACAAAATGGTGACGTGAGTTTACAAAAAACACAGAAAGATTCTATTTATAATTATAAAAACTTAAAATGAGTTTCCATTGAATTAAACAAATTGAAGCATTAAGGTCATCTTAGTCTAAATTTAAGGCCTATAAATATCTCAATTTCAGAATTAGGTCTTAAATTAAGGCAGCTAAATTCGAAGTTCAACCACTTTAATGTGTAAAAGTTTAAAGCATTTGTATTCAGTTTAAAATGTATTGTTTTTTAATATTACCAAAACAGTATAAACAATGTATATATCACGATATTCGTAGAAAATGAATTTAAAAAATAAATTTAATTCAAATTTATGATGTAATATAGAGAATCAAATGACTCTCCAAATAAAATCAATGAAATCCTGTTAACCTATAAATATTTATACCTCATTTATAATAAAACTTAATCTGCTCAATACTAACTACCATACAAAAATATTAAAACTGAGGTCAAAGTTTATTTTATGAAAGACTACTAATCTCGATGATCGATCTACCTGTAGTTAAAGTATCGACTTGGTCCCGAGGTCGAAAAGTTGTACATAGAAACAGCATACAGAAATATGTCTGTGTACAATTTTTCCACCGTGGTCATTATTTATCAAACAATTAATCGAATTCAACTAAATCGAGTGTTAAAAACTTAATTGCTATTGGCTACGTGTAATTACAGGAATTGCGCAGTGTGTCATGATGAATCGAGTTAATGAAAATAAACGTGTAGAGATCGGATAATGTTTGTAGATATGGTCTGTCCAAACCATAGCAATTTCAGTAGATAAAAGCGGATTTGGTCAGCCAGTATTTCGAACTGGTCATTCATGCGATACGAAGCGTGTAAAAAATAACTGAAAAATGATCTCAATTTTGAATAAGAATTTGTACCTGATTTCTAATATTATTTCAGAAATACTACTCATTTTAGTTCATCAACACCTGCCGCATTTACTGATGTGGAGATTTATAGTAAAATAGAATTTGCAATTTGAAAGAAGTTTATTCTCTATTCTATTTCTTATATTTATTTATATTTTTCGAATTATTGTCTTATACGTCGATATAAATCTTAGTTAGTTTCATAATAAATAAAGGGCAGTGACATAACCAGGAATTTTTCGTTGGGCATATCACTAACTTCCAGGGCATTAAAAAATAAGTACTCTATCTTAATAAAGTAAGAATTTCTCTTCTATACTTTCTTCTTTCACGACGTAATTGATGGTATTTTAAGTTGATTGAATGGAATATAAGTTATACGTGGAAGTGAGTATTTTTTCGTACTTTGTATAAAAATGAACTTATAATGAATTTTCCGATAAAAAATTCGATTCTTTGCAATCGAAACTTTCTAACTCTTTTTTATTCCACGACTTCTTGTAGTCCTAAAAATAGACACAAAGGGTAACTAAGTGACCATTTTCTCAGAAAAGCTAAGATTTTGATACATTAATTTTTTTCTAGTCTTTGTAGTTTTTGTTATCTTGAGACAGTGGCGAACTCGTTGGTTTGTCTCTGTCATTCGAGTCTGGTTTGGTGGATGATTCAGGTCGATCGTAGAGATAACTTGTGCCTCGAGATCCTCCTGGAGCGGCAGTGCTGTCATAAAAATAATCTCTCGGGCGATAGAAGCTGAAACAAGAGACGTTGAATTTTTGAGTGCTCGTTAAAATGTTATATCTACTTCCCTGTCTCTGGTTATTGAATCTATATTGACTAACTAAGGGCTCTAAATTCAGTTCATGGGTGCATCTTTGCAATTCACGTCCTAATTAATGGATGAATTATTGCGTTTATCAAAAACATATATAAGGAAAACTTGAACGACCAAACTGGCAATCACGTCATTATTATAGATTATAATAATAATCGACATAATTTTAATTTTATAAGTAAATTGTAAAAAAAGTGGCGAAGTTTAAAATAATTCTGCAAATTTACATACTGATCATACATTTTAAATTTTAAACAATTTTTCAGATTGACCTACAAGTCAGTACACTCATAAAATTATCAAAAGGTTATAAATTTTCTGCATGAATAATTTTTTTTCGGAAATAATTCAAATTTAATATCGTGCTTGAAATAAAATCATTTAGAATTTATGTGTAAACTATAAATCCTCTCAGATTATGGGAACAATTTTATTTCTAATAGAAAGCTTTAATGTATGAACGATGTGAAAGTAAAAATTTCCCACACAGAATAATTCTTAAATATTTTCAAATAAAAATATTAAAGTGGAACATTAGATGCCTTAGTATTTAATGTTTAGAAGTATTACAGTTTTTAAACACGTTTAAAGCGAAATGATTTTAAATTGATAATATATGTAATTGCGATCAGTTTTAAATCCTCGAAATTGTGAAACAACATGAATTTGTCAATTGGAAGGTAATACTTTTTAAATTAATACATTTGACGTTGAACTTAGATTTTTCAATTTTTCTTTTAGTAACATGTTTTTCATTTTGTATGACCTGAAATACTTGGAATAAAGAAGAAGCCTGCAACCTTCCTGATTTGTGATATTAGTTTTAGTGAAATACCTAAATTAATCAAATTCATCACTTTAGCAATTTTTTTAATTTAAAAAAAACTGGAGTCCCTAAACTTCTCATTTTTTCATATAAAAAAGTCAGAATTATCTCAAATTGTATACAATTTAGATCACTTTTTCCTTTTATATCTTACAAACCTGAAAATTAACAAAATTTCAATCTCATTTCTGGATCAGCGATCAGCTTGAAACTTTTGACAAGAATTATTTCGAATTGGAATTATTTCAAAATGAAATGATTTAATATGGAACTACTTTGAATTGAAAGAATTTGTGGGCATTCGCATAAAAAGATTCCTTATAGCCGGTTCTGATTTAGGAGATATTCGCGTTTTTATAAACTGAGGTTAAAATTATTATTTTTGGGTTAGAGCAAGTGATAATTCTGGCAACTATAATAAATAAATTAGGACTATACTCATATGGGTGATTCTCCACATACAGGGCACTTTTGTGTCTCGGATCTCTAGTAACTAAAGTAAGTAGTGTTTCTTTATAAAACTTGGCTAACTTCTTCATTTTAGGATGATACAAGACCTCCGTAAAGAAAAATCAAGTCACATCATCGTATGTCTTAGCAAAATGCTCCCAAATACTCAAAAAATGCCTTTTTGGGATGTCTCTACGTACATGGCGCCAAGTTTAGAGACGTGTATTTAATACATAGTGAATTATCTTTGAAATTATAATTGATAGTTCGAAAGTCTGACTCAAAAGCTATCAAATTCATAACAAATATTTTAATTTATTTGATATATTAGAAGAGAAAATTTAATTATACACGTGTCTCCCTAAATGTTTCCGATGTTTACGGTAAACGAATCTCCCATACCTTTCATCAACTTTTGATCATTTTTAAAGTCTTATCTTCTCACAATTTTCGAACAAACGTCACACTACTCATTCGTCAAAACTTCATAACAAAAAAGTAAGAACTTTTTTTGCAAAGTGAAAGAATGTAACCTAAAATGTAGCGTATTTTTATTAGTATCGGATACCGTACCTGATAAGAACTTTCATATTTCGTAATAAATATCAATGAAAAGATGACAATTCCGTGTAGCAAATAATAAAGGAGTTTTTGTCAGGAGGATTTATTAATTACTTTTGTTTTCAAAGCGTAAAAAGTAATTTTGTATGGTTTTCGGTTACCGTAACATCGGATACCATAACCTGTTTTTCGCTGTCAGGGACGAAATGGAGGTAATCGAACCCCTCTTCCAAATAATTTTATTAAAAATTAACGTCAATCGAGCATTAGTTAATAAATGTAAGAGAAATGTAAGAAAAATCTAATTTGAAAAAAAATTTCAAATTTGAAAAAAATATATAATTTTGGAAAAACTTTGAATTTTTTAAAGAAAACTATTCTTCCCTGCCATGTTACGTTTAATGTGTGAATATTTCACAGTATTGTTTTACTTTACATACCATCAGAGAAAATCACCCGCAAAATCAAAAATTGAAAACGTTTTTATGTGCTACAGGTCCTTCAAGTGAGAATTAAGCGTGAATAATTTATAGGATCCCTTTCTTAAAGACCAATGAACCTAACCATTATGAAAAAAAAATTTTTGAAACATTTTTCCAAAAAAAGTTGCCCTTGCCAAAAGTTCCCTGTCTGTGGAGAATCACCCATATCCGGATAGTAAGCGGAAGTAGGTATAATTCATGTTCGAAGAAGAAATATAACATGTGTGCTTATGGCACACAGTGGGGAAAAAATGAATGTCTTGGTTCGAAATAACGTACAGCCCACAAATATTGACTGGTTTAGACCAAAAAAGTTTGAAAAAAGCTGTTAAGATTTCTAAGAGAGTTGTTGAGCCTAATTCTTAAATTAGGCTTTAATTTTTTTTATAAATAAACAAATATGAAGAAAAAAATAACCATTTTTTCTACTTAACAGAAAAAAGGTTGAAATCGACTCCCTTTGATTCATGATTAGCTGATAAATTTTATGATTTTTTAAAACAAATTCAACAAGCAAATGCATTATTCGGGCATTTTTCGGTAGAAAAATTAGTTTTTTTTTCGATGTCCGTCTCTTTAATTTGGCTCTTCATGTTAATTTCAGCAAAAGTAAAAATTGGTTGATAAATCTTATATTTTTTCAAAAACAAATTTAATAAACAAATGCACTATTCGGGCATCTATCGATGGAAATTTTTTTTTTCTTTCCGATGTCAGTTTCGGGTGTTTGTATACTAAATTAAGGTAACTGAAGTAGAAATTGGAAAAAGAATCGACCACTTTGCAAAAGATTATAAAAAATTTCATTGATTGAGAAAAAAGAGGAAGACTTTCTATGTAATTTTTAATGTACCGGAACTTCAAGTTTGGCGCCGATTAGACAATTACCCTTAAGATTTTTCTTGGAAGCTACATATCGATTCCAAATTTTCATATTTCCTGAATATTTCATTGTTAGATTGATATTTAGAGTATTATTACATTTTGCTTGTTTTTCATTTCATGCTCTGGGTCTTGAAGTTCATTATATATTAGTCTGATAATTATTGAATTGTATAAACTAAACGAAACAAATTAAAAAAGGCAAAAGTTTGAAGTAGAACCGGATGCTTCTAGGACCTTTCGAAACCTTTTAATTATTCTTTTTATGGCCATTAGTTTCTCTAGATAGTCGTCTTTTCTTCCAAGCAGTAACTCGTAACTCCGTAGCCCGCTTTCGAGAGGATCGTTTGATTACTAACAGTAAATCGCAATCAACGACCGTCTTTTGCAACAAAGACCTAAGGACTCGAGGGTTCATTTAATTAGTGACTGAAATAATCCATTTGATTATCAGAACTTATCGACCAGTAATTATTTGATTTAAGAGAGTAACCATTTCTTAAAGTTTTTTTTAATGTTGTAGAAAATTCATCAAATGACGCAGAAAATACTGTTTAGCAAAGTCAATAAAACTTGTGATTGTTATAGAATCGACAAAATATTGTTCTTTACTTTAAAAAAATTTCCGCTCATCCGAAATCGACATAGACGAACTATCAGGAAAGAAGTAAAAGGGAACAGGGAAAGGAGGAGCGCTGGATCAATGGAGGAGAAAGTTAAAGAGAGGACCTAGTATAAAAGAGATTGAGGAAGAGTCAGAGCGTTGAGAGGGGTGAAGAGTTTAGGAGGAGCAGGAGGATGAGTAGTAGGGTGGGAGGAGATGTACTGATAGAGTTTGATGAAGGGAACGGAACAGCAGTGGAAGGGAGGGGGGGGATGCAAAAGGGTATATATAATAAGATTCATGGGGATATGGGATAATAGGGTTGAGCCTGATGGGATGGGAGAAGCGTTCAGAAATAAGGGGATAGTAAGAATATTATATATAGGAGAGAGAGAAAGGAGGCAGGTGTTGAGAGGATTAAGAGTTGCAAGAGTGTTTATGGTTGATGCGGTTTAAAGCTTTAGAGATTGAGAAAGAAAGGAGAGGAGAGCGTTTGTGGATGAAAAGAATAGGGATGATGAGTTTGAGAGGGCGATCGTTAATCTCTGGCAGCTACCTGCCTTCTCTTTCCCCACTATTGCACTCATTAGATTTAAGTTCCCCTCCTGCACAGCTGGCACGCCACCGATGAGTTCAATAGTGGAGGAAGAGGCTGCAGATAGCTGCCGGCGAATTGACGGCTGTACGTTTAATACGAGTGGAGGAGCGAGAAATTTTGGATGAGCAGATGTACAAGGTTGTAGTGAGCTGGGAAAAGGTTACTATGAGATTTTGACGAAGATAGGAAAATAGTATGCGGAGCGAGAGTGGAGATGATTGACATAGGCCACTTATATAAGGTGACTAGAAGAAGAGTACAGAGAAGAGAGGGTAGAGGACAGAGGAGTGAGGGGTATATTAGTAGAAGAGATGGGCAGGATGACGAAGTGATAGTAGTGGGGAGATAGGAGATGAAAGAGGTAGAGGTTTGAGATTTTTGGGAGAGGGGGGTGTGTAGGGATGTAGTGGGAATAAAAAGAAGGTCGCGAAATAGGGCAAGCTGATGAAAATGAGGGAGAAGGGGAATAAGGGAGAGAAAAAAGAGCGGAAAGTATCTAGAAGTAGGTTAAGTTGAGGAAGAGAGACATGAAGGAGAGAAGGAACTGATAACAGAAAAAAAGAGAGAGGAAAAGAAGAGAGGTGTATAGGAGAGGTTTGATGATGAAAGGGGAAAATGACAGTTAGTACACAAACTGATGTTCACTTTCCTTGTTAGAGACAATATGGAGCCATAATTTTATAATTGAGTAAACACTAACCCATCACGTTCGCGATCTCGATCTCTGCTATTGTCCCTCCAGTTATCGCGATTTCCGCCATAATTCCAAGCACTGGCATAGCCTCTATCGTATCCTGGCCCCCATGCACCGGAAGAGTAGTATCCTCTGGAGTCTGGAGCAGGATCTCTTCCGCCGTATCTATCGGATCGATCGTCATACGGTCTTCTCCATCCAGACTTCTCATAAGGGTCGTAGGCATCGTATCTGTTCATGTAGTTGCGATTGTAACGCTCGTATCTGGGATAGTAAGGATCATCTGATGGTCTTCGAGGTGTATTGTAACGATCATATCTGTCATCAGGTGGAAATCGTCTGTCCATATTGTCGTAGCCATTTCCTCGCTCATAAGGACGTTCGTAGTAAGGACGTTCAACTGGGCGATCGACAGGAACTGGACGCTCAATAGGACGTTCAATTGGACGTTCGTAAGGACGCTCTAAACCGCGATCGTAATAACGATCACGGTCGTACGTCGACTCATATCTACGAATTGAATGAAAGTTAAGTTATTTAAGTGGTTTTTAATTATTTCAACGATTTTATTCAAATATTCAGTTTCAGATTGTATTTTATGTATGAAATTCAACCATTTCAGTTTTAGGCACTTGTCGCATTTGACTTTGTTCCGTTTTGAATATTTCATTATTTAAATTTCCAACCAAACCTTTTTTAATGTTATAAATGATAGCAACTTTTTATAATATCGAATATCACAGGTAAAATAAATTATTATGTTATGGAAACTAAATATAATAATATTCCGAAATAGCATCACCTGTCATTGTAGTATTGTGGCCTCATTAAATCATTCCTCCCGTACGGGTCGTAACGATCATAATCATTATTGGGACCCCTTGCTCTCTCGTAATAATCATAGCGGTCTCTGTACCTCCGATCTTCAAGATCATCATCGTAAGGATCATACCTTGACCTAGGTCTCCACCTAGAACTGTAAGATTTGGAAAAATATTTTCTTTATTTTTGGAAAATTCGTTTCAATTTCAATACAAAAAGGCATAAATATAATAGGTATGCCGTCTGAACAAACTATGTATTATCTACTGAAAACATTTAAATATTATAAGATGCAATTTTAACCAATTTTTCTTATAGTTATCAGTTAAAAGTAGCTACTAGTAGGCTGAATCTATGAATAATTCTTTAATTTATTCATTAAAGAACCCACAAGTTCGAAATTAATCAAATAAAATCCTAAACGTTTTTTTTTTAACGAATGTAAATTTTTTCAAATTTTCATGCTCCCATCCCTAAATTTCGTTGGGGTTCGAACAGAAAAATAAACACGTGAAGCTAAACTCACATCTACCATAATAAAAGAAGATGATCTTGTAAATTTAGGACACAATCGTCAATATTAGGCTTATTGCGTTGAAATTCGACATTTCTCACCAAAGTAAAAAAGTCGGGTTTTCTAGTTTTTGGCGCTGATTCTTATTTTTAAGCGGTTTTTTGTGGTGAAAGTTGTTTCTAGTAGATAAAATATTGGTACTAACTAGAATTAGGAAATTTTGCTTGAAACTCACTGGTCATGTATAGGGCTAGTATGTCCAAATTTTCTGCTAGAAAAGCTGAAAAGTTGTTAGTCTTACAGAATATTCTGTAACGGCAGACAGGTCGTAAAATATTACCTACTATTGATGATAAGCTGTTTCAAGAATCTTTCAAAACAATTTATTATTATTCATTTAAATATTCTCATAGTTAATACTGGATGGTTGCGGTTTCTTCTGAAATTTCCAGATTTTTGTAAACTTTTCAGTTAGAGTGTGGTAATAATTGATACAAGTTCAAGAAATATTTTTTAAAATAATTTATCATTGTTTGAGATTCGCAACTTTTCTTTGGCATCATAGTTGTAAACGAATAATAAATTATTATCAAAGAGAATCATTTCCAAAATGGTATCCTCTTCTTTTTCTGAATAAATTAATTTCATTATTTTTCCTAATGTTAAAAATAAATTAATTGAAGAAGGCTATCTGACAGTAGAGATAAAAACAAAGATAGGTGTGATTCTGTCAATAACCTGTTAAAAATTTGTTTTGAATATTAATAGGAAGTTTAATGTAGGGCACAAATGAAATTAAAAAGGTCTCAAGAAAAGTTGAAAATTGCAGAAAACCCCGAACCTTTCTAGCATCACTCTGAGAGAAATTTCTATAAACTAACCGCAAACAATCAGAATTAGCGTCAAAAGCTCACAAAACCAAATTTTTCACTTTTGGGGTTTTTCGAGACCCTACGAAACAGCCAGTGAACTTTAGAAAAGTACTTTTGATTCATGTTCTGAGGTTGATTATGAAGAAAAATGTTGAGGAACAACTCAATGCGTCTAATATTGACGATTCTGTCGAAAAATTACGATAAGGTATTTTTTTCCAATGGAAAAAACGTATTAAACCTTATGGGGTTGGCGGAACACTCACTATAGTTATTTTTGATACAAGTGCGCAAAATAGGTGATTGTGTGCGCGTGTGAATTTTGCAGCATAAGCCGAAGGTTCGAAGCATGAGTCAGTGGTTAGCGCACGAACGAAGCGAGTGCGAAAACGTAAACGAGTTCTTCGAGCCGTAGGCGAATAATGCAATCACAAGAGTTACCAATCACCTACGCGCACGTGTATCACATGCTATTTTTTGCAACGCCCGTCCGAAAAAGTTGTTAGGAGGTGGTAACGAAAAATACTAATTTTAAATTGCATAGAGTGGAGTAGCGAAATTTGTTTGAAAAAATTTTCGGTAATTCTACACTGTAATACCAATTCAAAAAATGTCCTATACAATCATGATACTTGGGTCAATCAAAAACCGATACATTCCAAAAAATCAGCCAAGTTGTAACTTAACTACATTCATGTAAAATTTCCACTTCAAGTAGATATTACTTTTGCCACAAGAAAAAATAATAAAACTGATGTTTCTTTCTTGAATATTGTGAAACTTTTGCAATAACGGGCGAATTCTTGGTCATATTGTCTCTTCCACGGCTGAATATATGCGTTTCTGTGGGTGTAAATATACGGATATTTCCACCTCTGATGTGTTTACTCACCCTCGGTCCACTATAGCAGGTTTGTTGGGGTCGCAGGTGATGCAGCGAGATTCGTAGTAAGCGGCATCCCTGTGTTCGACAGCATCCGACCTAATGCCAACAATGCCGGAAGTTAGTGGTGCATTGTCATTGCCGTATCTACCGGCATAATACTGGTCCGAACGGGCTTGACGATAGAGAGTACCAAGTGTACTGGCAGCTGATGGCGTGACAGCTGGAGTTATGGTCTCCTGAGTTACTTCATCTGGAGTTGGATCGGTTGATGATCCAATTTGAAAAAGTAGCAGCAGCACAGCTATCGTGCTATAAAACTGAAGAAAAAAATTAATTTCTTTAATATTTGAATGAATACAGATTCAGAACCTTCAAATTTAATTAGATGAAGTATCTGAGGATAGTATTAGGCATACCTGTCCAGTGGGAAGAATTTTCCGACCGAAGCAGATGTTGTAATTGTACTTCCATTTCTTCTGAAGAGCAGGTCATCTCTCGTTCTAGCGATGAAGCCTAGTTCTTGAGATACGAGCTTTTCAGAAGAAATGAAAGTGGAAATGCAACTTCTGCTTCGGTAGTGAATTTCTTCTTGCTGGGCAGGTCTGGTATAGGGGAGACCATCCTACAGTAGATAACACTGCGAGACCCTAGAACCACAGAGTGCTATCTTTGATTTTGCCAACTTTACAGGAGAGGCTTCTCACAATTGGGTAGTTTTTACTCGTAGGCGTCCACTGATAAAAAGAAGCAAAATTATCAGATAGAACTTTGTGCCTCTGCAAGATCAATATAAGGTTGTTTTGCTCTTCAATTGTTTTATATTAAAAATAAATGTAAAAGTGTACAACACTGGTATACATTATTTTATCATTATTTTGACGTTGAAGTTGTCTTCAATTTCGGACTGATTGTCATATTTTCTTATCAGGATGATTGTAATCGCAACATGGAAGTAAATAGTACGTTTTGGTTTTACAATTCTTTTGTCCATATTTTATTTTACATACTTTACATATTTCAGCAATGCAATTTACAATAAAATTAATCTCACGCGAAGAGATTAAACTAACATTGAATCAACTTATGGTATCATTAATTCATTTTTGCCAAAAAAGTAATAGCGCCCTATGGTTTGAGTTTCACGATCTGGACAACAAAATGTCACCTTTGTATCTGTGGAATAAAATACCATTTTAACACTGAATCCAATGACCACCACATTTTTTTGACCGAATATTGATTCCACTGTTTTTATTTGTAGTGACGGTGTTCTTAAATTTGAAAATGAATAAAGTCATGTCTAGGAGATGAGATCATTTCGCATTTTATTTAAGAAAGTTTTCTGATGATCAAATTCGTCAGAAACCCTCCCCAACCTCCACTTGTACACGTGACGTTATAGCTTTTGAACGGCCCCTTATGCTATTTTCTAAATGTATTTAAAATTAAAATTCGTGAGGGTGAAATGCATTTTTAAACAGAAAATTAATTTTCATTCTCGTTAAAAGACTCATTTATTCTCTACGGTGTATCACCACCAGGGCTTTAGGACGTAGGTACTACGTTTGACTGAGTAAACTTCCTTCTTCATCAACGACATAATTTCTCTGGTCTGCAATTTCAAGGCTAGCGTGAAAATTATGCACAATGCATTATGCATTTCGTTACGCAAAAGCAGCCTCCAAAGGAAAATATTGTAGCTGCGTTCGTCCTTCAATTTCACTTTTTACGACAGAGCCCATTTCATATTGACGATCTACTCTATGTTCTCTTCTCTCCATCGTTTAGTTTTCAAGTCTGAGTTTATAATATGAATATAGTTTATAAAAACAAGAATATCATAAATTCTTGAAACATAGTGCTAGAAAATTGTACTGTACTCTTGCATTTACAATTTGATGGTAACAAGACTAATACGTAGATTTGACGCCAAGATCAGTTGACAATTGGGCCGTTAATCCAAGAAAAGATGAAAACTCTTATTTCTCTCGAGAAAATAGATTTGCAGTTTTTTTTTTTAAATCAAATTTTTTTCTTCATCTTGTAAATCTTATCAATTCGACAAAAGATAGGATGTGGAAAAAAGTATAAAAAAATGATCAAAACTTCTTCTCATGGAGGTTTGAAATCAATACTGTATCACTTTCGCTTTGAGGGAACCACGAACCTGGAATTCGCTTGTAAAATTTTCCTCGTGCGAGAATTTCATTTGCGGCGTTTCGCACGATTATTGGACCATTGTGACCGCGCCTTTAATGTGCCTGTTCGACTCTAGAGTTAACGCGTTTCCCACGTCCCTTTGAGGCCATTGGCTTTTGTCATCCGTCTACGACGATTCACGAAATTCTCGAACGACGATTTATTTTCAGGTACCGTGATTCAATGATACTCGTCCAATTCACTTATCAAGCCACCTATTAGCCGAAATGTCCGTTCCATTTCACTGGGGACATCTGCCAATAGAATTTTTCAACAGACAGGACATTTTATTCTGAATTTATGAGCTGATATCTTTTTAACAAGATTAATAGACAAGCAGACAGTAAATTCTAATGTGATATATTCGGCTTATAACGGGCAGCCGTTTTTATTAAGTCGATACACCGACTTGTTAAAAAAACCTTTCTTGAAGCGATTGTCTAAAACCATCACTCGGGCATTGGTCGACTAGAAGAACCACTATAATATAATTGATGTAAGAATGTCGCTTTTTTATTAACACGATAATTTAAGACCATTGTAGACAAATTGATAAACTATGGTGGGTCTATTTCAAACACTGATATCTCAAAACTGATACCAGAATTAAAAAAAAATGTATTATATTTAGTTTTAGCACTTTATGATGTTTAAATATCGGGTTTGTCAGCAAAACTTTTTTTATTAACACAATTCCAAGTTCATGTACAAACATAAAAGATTTATTGGCTGGAGGCAAATCGATTAGACTATATTATTAATACATTTTATGAGAAATTCAGGAAGTTATGTTCAATTATAATATTTGAAAAATGAGTTTCCTAGTAAAACTTTTTTCATTGATATAATTAAAAGTGAATGTACAAGATGTGCAAGATTGGGAAAGATCACTTGAGTTTCTTTGAATTCACATGAATTACAGTCAAAATCGGTGATAGTGCCGGTTTTGGGACTGATCTTGGACTTTGCACCCTGGAAATAGCTCCACTCCGAACGTAAACAGTCAGTGGCGTATGAACCGTTTCCGGTGAATTTTACTGCGTGGTGAAAAATATTTTGAAATTTCTTTTTCTAATACGAAGACAAGGGATATATTAAATTGAAATGAGGAAGAAATTTTTCGGTTAACTTTTAGAATAAATGTTCTTCTTGCTTATGTACTTTAAACGTTTGCGGGCCGTCAAGCATGTCGTTTGAAAGGAAAGTATTCTCTTGAATAATCGAACCAAATTCTCTGTCGATCACTTGATTAAACCAATCAAACAAAAAGTAACATCCAAAAGCACGGAACTTATTTTTCAACTATGTATGCATAAGCAAAACACTTCACGTCAACACTTCAAGGGGGAAGCACGCACTTTTGCTTATAGCGCATAATATGCGCATTATGCGCCACAACGGAGAAGTTATTCAACAGAAAATCGCTCACTTTTATAAATATTAAATTAACAATCCAGAAACAATACAGTTTTCACAATTCTTACGTCAACACTAAACAGTTTGACAGTATAAAACACTACAGTGGGACTCGCAAAGTTTGAAGCCAATTGGACCTCTCTTTCTGTCATGTGTGATAAACAGATAAGAGCCAAATGTGTTGCAATGACTGCTCACACTTTTCGTTTCGAAACGATCATTTTCTCTCTCACTGTCTATCCAATACTTCTTCTTTGTTTTCATTGTCAGATCGTAGAGCCTATTGGGTAGCTATGAAAGCGCCACCAATACAGAAAAAATTTGAATTTGAATTGAATATTAACAAGGAATCTTGTAGTAAATAATTAATATTAGACCGCAGTATAACACTTTTGAATAAAATGAAATGATATTCACTGTTTTTTTTTCATGACCATTTCTCCAATTACTTCAAGATACTGCTTCGCGATATATGTTCGCGTGTCAGATGGCGCTATTGTCAATGTGAAGGACATTGGCTTCAGTTGGCTTACGGCATTGAACACCCTCTGCTGGTCGACGCGAGCTCGTCATCGTGCTTATTACCTATGTGTGTGCTTCCCGCTTCGACGCAGTTACACATGTAGGTCTTTAGGGTACTGCGCCTTAGTGCGACGCTCCTGTTTTGTCACGCCTGAATGAGCACCACAATGCCGCCGCAGCTCCTGTCACCTATACCCGCGGCGCAGCGTCAATTCTCGGAAGGGATATATCCGTGTGCGCTATGTTAAATAGTTTGACTGCACTTGGAATTCACATCCTTTGAATTCCCATCGAATTATTTTAAATTGTTTTAAGTTTTGACGAATTCTATATATATTCTTCTTAATTCTTTTGAATAGAGTAGAATTCCGCCATAATCTCTGAATTATCTGAATTCCTTGAATTCTTCTAAGCTTCATGAACTCGTGTAAATTCCCTGAATCACTTTCATTATTTTAAAGTCCCTGGAATTCAATTAATTCAGATGATTGGAGGAATTCAAGGATTCAGCGAATCCCCTGAATTCTGTGAATTCCTTGATTTCTGTTAATACCTTGATTCCTGTGAATTCCTTGAATTTGGTGAATTATCTGAATTGTGTGAATTCCCTGAATTCTCTGAATTCCTCTACATTCTCTGAATTCCTTTACATTCTCTGATTATCTAAATTCTTGTAATTTTTCTGAATTCCTTCCATTTGTCTAATTTCGTGGAATTCCCTGAATTATCTGAATTCTCTGAGTTACCTGAATTCTGTTAAATTCTTGAATTCTGTGGGATCGCTAAATTCTGTGAATTCCCTAAATTCTGTAAATGCCCCGAATTCTGTCAGATACCTGAATTCTGAGAATTCCATGAATTCCCTGAATTCTTTGTGTTTCCCGAATTCGTTGGACCGAATCCATTTCAAATCTGGCAGATTCTACACTTAAAGTCGCAAAATATCTCGGAGACGAAATATGTTGTTGTTTGAAGGAAATTAGGTCATTCGAATCATATAACTTTTTTAGAGATTCGCAAATTTAAATCGAGGGGTCATTTACACCTGCAATATGGTGTACACTCTTTCTGCAATCTTATGTGATCTCATGCAACCCCATGCAATCTCTTAAAATCTCTTGTGAAAATATAGGAAATTCTGTATATGTCTATAATGAATTTATTATCAACAAATTTCAACAAATGACAAGAAATTTCAGGGAATTCCAGAGAATTGAGATTCAGATTTCATCACAATTTCAAGGGATTTTGAAGATTTCCAAAGTATCAGGCTAAAGGATTTCAACTGATTTTAAGGAACTATTTTATGGGATTTCCAAACATTCCAACTAATTTGAGAAGATCTCATCGGTTTTCAAGAACACTGGAAATATGTCCTCGGATTAAAAAATTTTTTTTAGCATGTTTAGAAATTTTGGGAATTTTAAAGATTTCCAAACATTTACGGGTATTTTGAAAAATGTCCTAAGATTTAAATATATTTCTTGTCAACTTTGGAACATAAGTGGGATAAAATGAAATTTTAAATGATTTCTAGTGATCCCAAAATATCAAGAGAGTTCAAATGATTTATACCTCCTTTTTGAAATTGATTTTCTCGTTCTCCAAGGATTTCAAGAGATATCGAAAACTGCAAGGGATTTTAAAGACGTTTGTGGGATTTTCAAAGCTTCCTTGGGTTTTAAGGTGTTTCTAGGAGTTTCACAAAATTTAAAGGACTTTGATGAATCTCCAAGGATTTCCATAGATTTGAAAGATTACGAGAGATTTAAATGTTTTTTTCTTCAAGAGAACTTTGATAAATAAGTTTAATTGAATTTATATTTAAGAGATTCCAAATAATTTATATCTTCTTTTAAAAATGGATTTTTCCTTTTTTCGAAGATTTCATGGGATCTCAGAGGATTCCAAGAGATTTAAAAAACTGCAAGGCATTTCGAAGAACTTTATAGGATTTCCAAAGATTTCAAAGATTTTTAAGATTTTCCCAAGATTTAAATTATTCTAGTAAATCGCCAATGATTTCAAGGGATTTGAAAGAATTTTAGAGATTTAAGCAAAATTAATTTTATTTGCATTCAAGGGATCTCAAATGATTTCTACTTTACGGAATAAGCTAAATTTCAATTTAAGAGATTTTCACGTATTTCAAGAATTTCAAGGGATATGAACGAATTACAAAAATTTTGAAGGATTTTGAAGATTTTAAGTTATTTTAGAAAATTGCGAGGCAATTTAATTTATATCAAAAATTTCAAGGGATATCAACGAATTTGTAGTAATTTTCAAAGATTTTGAAGAATTTCAACGAATTTTATGAGTCATGTACATATCCGTCTTGTTGTGAACTCAATATAGATTTATTATTATTATTATTATTATTTCATATGACCTTCATCTGTTTTAACGATTCTAGGGGGTTTTACCAATTTTGAGGGATTTCAGCAAATTTTAACAGATTCCAAAGATAAATATAAATTAAACAATATTTCCAAAGGAATGAAGGGATTTCAAGAGATGTTTAAAGGCTTTCATTGATTTATATTACAATTTTTTAATTGATTTTAAAGATATCAAGGGAATTCACATTTTTTATGTGTTAAAGTTTATTTGTGCAGAATCGCTATGGTTGTGTTCTTTCATATGAAATTATAATTTGTCTAAAATAAATCGTTTCTTTGCAGTATACATACTTTTACAGTTAGATATATACAATCTTTTGCAATCCCATGCAATCTTGCAATCTCGCAATCATACAAGACTTACAAATGGTTTTGTACAATCGAAGTAATTTTACGTTAAGTAATTTTAATTTTGCGATTAGCCTGCACGTGTTATGTAGGATGGACTACAGTGCATATGTACCATATTTTTCACTCTCAATATATATTCCTCCTTTCTTTTCGTCATAGTATTTCGAACACAAATTTTGTGTATATTAGCCCAACTTTAGGGCGAAGTGTGAGGTCTGAGACCGCTGAATGAGTTAGGCTGGAAAGAATATTCGATGATTGAAGATTGTATTCTTGTTCCTCGAGTTTAATAAATGTTATACTCATTTTTTTATCCAGATAAATTATACGAAATCCTTCTTCTTAGCCATACAAAATTTGGGAAAGCACAGACATCAAAGTGTATATTTAACAGATCTAAATGACATTTTTCAATTTGACGCAAATTTAAAAAGTACTAGATAATTCATAATCAAGTGAATTATCTATAGTGAAATGATTTTTAATATCTTTTCCAATCTGTCTACAAATTGTTGTAGAGTTCAGTTAGAACCGAACTTTGAACGAGCGAAATCAGGGTCTATAGCCTAATGTTTACCTTTAGTAAATTATTTGAAAACTTATAGTTTGTAATAACATTATACGGAAAAATATACAACTTTCATATTTTATTCCATTTTTCTCTACATTGTTCAATTTTTCAAAGAGAATCGTCTGTTTAACCCAATTGTCGAGCGCGAAGCACGAGTGTCGCAATGCGAATATAACAATCAAAACCGCAGGTGCTGTCAAAACCGTCTTTAAAAGCAAATTGTAGAACAATTTCAGTTCTAATTTATGACTGCAGTTCATCAGGGTATCAAATCACAGTTTGCAATTTGAGTTAAAATATTTATAATATTTCAAAAAATGCAGTCGAAATGCATGCATTAAACGTATGCAATGAAAGTGTGCCCGCGGAGCAGGCATATTTTTTGTGGAGAATTCGCTATTTCGGTTTAAAAATTTCACAATCTGGTTGCAATTAATTTTCTTCTGAGTTTTTGATCTTTCCTGCTTAAAAATCTGTTCTTTTTTTGGTGATTTGTCTTTTGGGTTTGCAAATGTATTTTTTGTTTCGTAGCGGGACAGGAGAATTTTTCTCATAAAACTGAATTTTCACCTTTTTCTCGCAAACAATGGCAGATATGAAAAAATGCTAAGATGAAAGTTTGCACATCCAAAAAAGTTTTTGTTACTAAAAAATGGTTTGGCCTCCATAAAACTGATGAGATGCTTTTTTTATATTAGCAGAAACTTTTATTTTATATTGGAAAGAATAATAGAGGTAGGGTTTTTATGAAAATACTTTTTTTCAGGTTCTTAAAATTTGCAGGCAAAAATAAAAAAGATTTTCTGTAAAACTCCACCTTTTTATTACATCCCATATTTTTTAGAACAGTTGTTTAGCCCGCATACAACTTAAATTGTCAATTTGGATTATATAAAAATTTTACCCTAATATTTCTATCATCTTTTCTTTTCTTCTCCCTGTCAGAAAAATAGTAATAATAAATTCTACATATTTCACACCATAGTATTTAAACACGAAATGGAAAATTCCATAGTCATTATTAATTATAATTTGCGTCCCATGATACTCACTTAATGATAAAATCCAAGAATGGAACGTTCCTTAATCATTCATCTTCCCGGAGGAATAATTAATTTATTAAGATTTATCATATCATTAATTACCATAAATCTCAGGAACGATCTTGTCCTGAATGAATCACTTTTATTAACAAACTTTTTGTTTCTCTTTTTATTTGTAAGAGATTGTTCTTATCTCGAATAAAAGGAAAGAAGTTTATTAATTGACATAGCAAAGAGATTTCTTCAGTTTCTCAGCAATTAACTGCACGCCATTGCGTTAACGGACTTCTCTTTAAACTCAAAGGAGCTTCTGATTTATCGATCGACAAGACTTGGCAAGATGTTTAACGATTTCTTCGTTGCAACATTTCCGTTCTACTCGATTACGAATCGCTCATAGGTACATGCTCATCGCGCCAATGAATATTTAGAATAAAATCAAGGCCTCTCCTGAGCACATCCGGACTTGCTATCTGCGCTTTTACATTTCTCGCCCTTCTGCTCCTTTGTTATGATAATAACCCATCGCACTTTGATCAACTAACCTGACAAATAATGCGAATCACTCGAACGTGAGAGTCAGTTTCCTGTCGCATGTGAAGTGTACTTTCTCTTTTTCTTAGTCAAAATATGCTTTTTATGCAACAATTTAACGTTTTATCACAGGCGGAAAATTATATATAGTTCTTATACAGAGTGTGAGGTATTATATGTGATACTAATTTTTTTATACAAAAAATGTATAGAACAAATGAATATTATATAGTATATATTATACTATGTATAGACTATACATAATTTTTCCGCTTGGGATAGTGGTATATTTCTTACTGACGTGATTCACTTATTTTATTTTTTTCCTTTATTTTGTTGTGAGACTTCGACTTCGTTCAGAATTCTATTCAATTTAAATGATGTATTAACGCAATGGTTGAGTGAGGGGGGATTATCGAGACATTCTTGAGAAAAATTATTCAGATACCAAATACAATTTTTACAATCGGGTAGTGCAAATTTATATCAGTCAAAATTCGACTATTTATTTTTGTTGATCGCTCCCTCCCCCCTCCCCTCGATTTGATCGTTTTCCAGAAATGGAAATGCTGTAACTTTTATTTTTTTTAACCTCAACTCGTGTACTTCTTGTTTGACATATTTGGTCATTATTTAAGCAATTAATGGACGTTGAGATTAACATTTATTACTAAGGATATTTAGCAATTTTCAAAACAATTTTCATTTGTTTAAACAAATTTTTTCCCTTCAGATTGTTAAAAGGTATTCTTCTCTCCAATTAATAACACAATCAGCGAATGATAAAAGTTTTTTTAGGATATTCGGCAATTATTATTTGAATAATTAATAGTCTACTTTTTTCAAATCTCTCACTTTTTCCTTATCTTAGGAGCTATAACATATATTGCTTGAACAATTAAATTGAATTGCTCTAAGTGAAGTTTATTTTTTTTCTTAAATTCACTCCCGTGGCTTAATGGAATCTGTGAACTGAAAATAATTTGCATGTAGATCCTTCCTAAAGTTTACAAATGGAACAACAGAGAAGTAATTTTAAGGAAAAAAAGGACTATACTTTACTTAGGGCAATTGAATCCAATTTTTTAAATAGAGTATCATTGTTAAAAAAAATATAGGGTCTTAGAGCTGATAAGAATTTTTAGGGAATCGCTAGAGAGATTGATCAGCAACCTGGGTCGGAGCAGTGTTGTGGAACGAACGTGTTATTTAAATAAATAACACCAGAATTCTAGATCAATCTAAAAAATCTATACCTCCTACCTCACATTACTCTTTTCCTCGCCGAGAGAGTCACGCCTACCCCGAAAGGGAAACGGCTTAATGATATAAAAATAATAATGAGTTTGGATGTCATGTGATATTTTTATCCTTGAAAATCACATTGTTCGAAAAAAATTTAGGTAAATTTATTTTTAGATTTCAATTTGTAAAATGAGGTTATGATATGGTGTGCTTAAGCTGTCGATATCTGTCCGAAAGTTTACTTAATTTTTATCTCTTTTCATATAAATAATTTCTGAAGTTAATCTTTTGTCAAGGTTTTGTTCTGTTTAAAATTGTAATGTTTTGAATATCAAAATTAAAACTGCGAGAGTATGAGCAAGCATATTTAGCTAGAGCTAGCTGTGTTATTATTATTTATTATTTTCTACAGATTTCTTATGTTCTTTGACTCTTAGTTTTAAGTGCCTACAAGTTTTTCCGATATATGCCATATCACTACCAAACATTAGAGCTTGTCCCAGATGTTATATTACAACCAAATATGACATATTACAAATAATATCTACTTTGATCAATTAGGTCTTTGACATTTGAAAAAAAAAATTTTAATGTATTTTCAACAGAGAAAACATTTCGAATGTTTCTTTTTTACCAGAAATTCTGGATAGAACCTTGTCGAAACCATTAATGTATGGCATTGTAATAACTTTTTTTGGGGTTTGAAAATTTGTAATTTGATTATTTACATTTTCTGATTCTGTAATAGTTTTATAATGATCAGCTACCTTCACTTTTAGCATTCCTATTGGACAAACATTTTGAACTTTGATTTAAATTTAAATTTTTCTTGATTTCAATTAAATTGGGTGATGCGAAGCGAAATAAAAAACGGCTTTATCATATTCGTTTTCTATACCAATTAGAAACAAAAAAATTTCTATCCGTAGTGTTAAATCTAGGAAAATTATTTTGTTTTTCTCTGCTAATTCAATAATGAATTTTAATTTGTCATTTCCAGAGTTAAGGTTGTGAAGAATATCTCTTTATTTTTTGAAAGGCAAACTAATGTGCCATCATATTTCGGAAATAAAAGATAATATGATAATTTAAGTTGCTTAAAACTTCTTTTTCAATATTTTCCATTACAATATTAGCAACTACGGAAGAAATTGGTGAGCCCGTGAAGAGGCCGGAAGTTTGTTTGTAAAATGCACCATTGAATTTACAATAAGAAGACTGTATGCGTAAGGTGAGAGCTGCACGAAAATTTTTTCTTTTCAAAAAGATATGTTGTTTTAGTTATTTTTTTTAAATTATCTTTTTTTAAATTAAGTACTTACTATGTTTCTATACATTCCTAATATTCGAAAAATGTATCATTTTAAAGAAAGGAATTGTATCGACCCTCATTCAGAATAATATTTGGTTGTTGATGGTGAAATTGGCTTTAGGGTCACAAAAAAGTGAGATCAATTTATCATTGAATCAGACTTTTCGGCCTACTTTGATTCATGGAGGGATATATAAATTCATAGTAAGTCCGAATAACTTTACGTTTCATGTGGAAAAAATGTTCGTCTTCATTTACAGCTCTATAACAATTAATTCTCTAATAAACGCAAATAATTCTATTGTCTTCATTTGCATCTCCAAAAAACAAACTTTTACTAGAAAAAATTTTTTTACTGTAAATTTATGTATCCCTTCAAGAATCAATCATATTTTTTCACTAATATTTCAGAAATAATTCACCGATAAGGGCCCATAATCGAGGCCGAAACGTTTGGTTCAGTGATAAATTGATTACAATTGTTTGTGACACTTGAAACCAGTTTCCCCATCAACATCCAAATATTATTACAAAATTACTTATGAACAAAAAATTAAAATATTCAAATATTCAGAAAAATAAAAATAGCTTTAAATATGATATTGAATTAGATCAGCTAAATATCATCCCGCGTTTAAAAAATTAGGTATATAGCGGATAATAAGACTGCCGATATTGTGATAAAAATCTGTGAAATTTCGAAATTCTCAATTCGTTTTTTGTCATTCTTACGATATTTACTGAATCCTAATAATATTTACTGAGTCAGAAAATGTATGTTAAAAACTATACGTAGGGTAAGAGCACCAGTTATTGGCACCTTAAGAGGAAATTTAGACTTTAGGAAATAAATAAACACATAAAATATTGAATTCTGAAATAGTGATAATCATACCGGCACTCCAAATTTTATGCAGAACACACTGGAATGTTGAATTATTATTCAAAGATGAAAAAAACTTGAAAAATTATTAAAAATAAGCATGTAGTCCCAAAATTTTAGTGCTTGGCACTGCTAACCCCAGTTATTGGCACCCCTCGTCACCAGTGATTGGCACTACACTCACATAACCTCTTCAAACTTCTGTAATTGCATTAAAACATTGATAAAAACAAATTGTGCATCTGAAAATATCAAATAAATTTTCTATTAATAATTCTAAATTTAGTATTTTATCAATTTTGTTTTTGGACAAGCCAACATCTTTGACAGCAGCTACAAAACCTAGCCATGTCACATATCTATTTTTCGGCTTATGTTTTTCTTTCCTCAGAGATACTCTCTGACGGGCAATAGTATGGCAATAAATGAAATAAAAACCATAAATGTTACTCATTTTCTACTTTAAACTAGAAAAATGAATAAACAAATTCAAACATGGATAAATAAATATAGTCAAAATAAATCGCCCACCGATTAAATAAAAACTTTGGCTATTTATAATAACATGAATTCATGCGTAACATTTAAAAAATTGTAAGACATTATTATTAAACACAATATGTATAAAGATAATAAAATTCCATTTATAATTTAAATGAAACCAATATTTACCTATACCTCGAGGCCTAAAAAGAATGATAAATTATCTGAACAGAACTTTGGAGGTTACGATTACCGGTATATAAATGACAGCTTCATTTATTATAATTATTAGCTAATTTCTCGTCTACCTAGTAACGACTTTTGTTGTTCCGGCACTTTTAACACTTCATTGTATCATAAATACGTGAAATGGCTCATGTCAACACAAGGACTTGAGATTACATAACCTTACTTTTTTCCGGCGAGGCAGGGGTGCCAATGAATGAAATCATTCCTGAATTGCATGGTCTGGTCATTGGCACTGGGGTGCCAACGACTAGAGACCATACTTTTTATATTAATTTCCATTGGCACCCCCCCTAAAATTAATAAATAAATTATTGCCGAGGTTCATTCCTTATTTTGATTATATTGCAAGTATTTCTTTTAAATATTCACAAAAATTGGAACAGATTCACTTGTTCACAACGTTGTTTGAACAAAATTAAAAAATGTTGTCAGCTAAACATTTTCTTTAGAAAACCGGATAAATTCTTGGCACCCTAAGAACTGAAGTGAATTCATTATTTTATAACTAAATTTGACATTATTTTGTATGAATTATATATGTCGGTACACGCACAAATAATGGTAGAATAAAAATAATACCAGCAAAAATACGATAAATGTTTGCATTTTCTTGAAATTTAACAAAAATGAGAGAGGGTGCCAATAACTGGCGCAGTGCCAACCACTAGTGCTCTTACCCTATACAGTTTTTTCTTGAATATAATTAAAATTGAAAAAATCCACATTCAAAACCATTTTTGAAAATAATATAAAATAAAATAAAATTATTCTTATCTGATCCTGTTATCAATAGTTTGATTTTGTTCTGATTCTGTCATAAATGATAATTTAATACAATTATTAAGAAAATCTTCCTTTTCTTCTTGAAAATGAGCGAAAATTCCATCTTTCGAATTTCGCAAATTTCATGATGAAGAAATAAAATTCAAGTTTTGTTAAATATTTATAACTTTTTTTAGTTTTTGTGAAAGATTAGCTATTATTTTTATGCAATCAAGGAATTTGAGGAAAAGAATTTTTATCATATATATTTTCTTAGGTTCAACGAAACAGTAGCTAAATTGTGTTGTTTGTTCTATGCCTGATAACTGTATGTCGATATAATTAAAAATGACGAATTGCTATTACCATTTTTCAGGAGGCAAATACGTATAACTCATCTACGTCCATTTTTCTAGAAGACAAATTTAGATGTCCAAATTTATTAATTTGCTAAATAATTTTTGAAAAGAAATGAAGATTTTCATAATTTACTAATTTTTGAACGTGCTCAATTTTCCACCAATATAAAAGGAACATAACAACTTTTCTTTACTTTTTTTTCTTCTTTTTGTCTTCGCGGAAGTATTACTGACCATCAAATTAAATTTTAACTTTGCCAACATTACTTTTATATCACAAAATTCTTTTCAAAATAATCTTACTTTGCCCTCTATCAAATTCATTCCTTCATTCCGAAAAATTAGTCTTAAAAAAACTTTTGTTCTTGAGTATACCGAACTTCATAAACGATGTTTTCTCAAAGTATCAAGCTTTTCTTCATTTTCCTTCAGACAGCTCTGTTAGTTCATATTTATACACTGATATATCATTTAGCTTAGGGATAATGTCACATATTATACGTAAAAATTTAATTATTGAAAACGAAGTTGATATGTTTAAAAAATTATTCATCAATTAATTTCCTTGAACTTATATTCTTCTTTCGCAAAAGTATAACATGTATCGAAAAATCACTCATTCGCTAAGCAAGCGTCTATTAATTAAGTACAGCTTTTTTTTTTTTTTTTTGGGGGGGGGGGGGGGGGTCCAGAAAATCTGACGAATTCTTATTCAGCGAGGAGAAGTCAAATTATTTCTTATGTGAGTTTTCTTTTTCTAGTTATTTGATTGAAAGTTTCCTTTTTTTCATCATGTACGATAATATATCACACTACATACGCCCAATAAATAATATAGAGTCGAGGTGTTGAGACATTCTTGAAATCTCCTGTACGCTTATCACAAAATATCGCGGAATCTCTGGAAATCTCTGGAAATCTCTGCAATCCTTTGAAATCCGTAAATTTCTGTAAAAATATTGTATATCCCTTTAAACTTTTTAAATCGTGTGGAAATTATCTGAAATTCTCTGACTTCGATGGAAATTTTATATACTATCTTGAAAATCCTTTGAAACGATTAAGCTCCATTGAAAACCCTTAAAACCTTTTTGAAACTGTGAAAATTCTTGAAATATTTGAAAACCTCTGAAAATTCCTTATAATCCCTTAAAATTCGTGGAAAAAATCAATTAAAATCTTCGAAATTTTGTGAAATATTTGGAAATCTTACGAGATCCTTTGAAATCTTTGAAATCCCTTCAAAATTCATTGAAATGCTTAATATCCATCGGAATATTTCCGAATCCCTTCAAAACTCCTACAATATATTACACGCCATTAAAATTAATAAATACTTTATAGCCCTTTGAAATACCTTGAAATCCTTTGAAATCCTTTAACTTATTTTGAAATAATTCCCTATTTCTTGAAATCCTCTTAACTTTGTTGAAATCGTTTTACCTTCCTTAAAATCTCCCAAAATCCCTCAAAATCATTCAAAATTCGCCGAAATCCTTCAGTACCTCTTGAAACCCTTTGAAATTCAATACAATTTTTGGAGATCTGATTAAACTCCTCTGAGGCCTTTGAAATACCTTAAAATGACTTAAAATCCCGTAAGAATCGTTCTTAATTCCTTAGATCCCCAAAAATCCTTCGTAATCCTTCGATATCTATTGAAATACTTTAAAATCTAATATTTTGGATTTTTTGAAGTATGTAATTTCTTCAAATTTTTGAAATTTTTTATAATCATTCAAAATGCTGCCATAAAACTGTTGTAATTCTTTGACATCTTCACAGAGAAAAGATAAGCTTACTTTTGCTGCGTTTTATTTTTTCCATATCTTACTTCAAACGTTGCCGGGGCGAACTTATGCTATTTTCTTTTTTTTTCAAAGCTCAATATAAATCCCTTTAACCGACAAATTATTTTATTTAATTTGTCTGGTCTTAATAAAGGGTCAATATCCGACACAAAATGAGTACACCTTTTTTCTGTTTTTTTGAAATTTCTTGAGATCTTATGAAATCCCAAAAAAAGCTTTGAAAATCTCGTGAAATTCCGTAAAAGCTGTGCTATTTTATCAAATACTTTCTAATGCTTTAACATACCTTCATAATGTCTTTAAATCCTGTGACTTATTTTTATAAATTTCGATATTTCTTAAAATCCCTTCAAATCCGTGGAAATCGTTTTTAGTTCTTTCAAATCCCTCGAAATCCGTTGGAATTGTTCGGTGTCCCTTGAGATCCTTTCGAATCCGATACAATTTTTTGAAATTTTCTTAGTAGGTGATTTTTTCAAACTCTTGAAATCATTTGAAATCCTACCCTAAAACTGTTTTAATCTCTTGAAATCTTCTAAAATTTCTTGGAAACTCATGAAATCCCTACAAGGATTAGGAAATCTCGTTGAATTCCGTAAAAACTGTGTAATTGTTTGACATACTTTAGAGGCCTTTAAAATACCGTAAAATTACTTGAAATCCTGTAACTTCTCTTGGAATACTTCGATATTTCTTAAAATCTCTTAAAATCCGTCGGAATCGCTTGGCGACTCTTAAAATCCTGTGAGATCTAAACAAAATTTATAAATATTTTCCTTTCGTAGGTCATTTTTCAATCTCTTGAAATCTTTCAAAATCAATTGAAATTCATGTACTAACAATTTTGTTATCCCTTAAAATCTCTTGAAATTCTGTGTCTTATTTGGAAATATTTCGATATATTTTTTTAATTCCTGAAATCCCTGGAAATCGTTCATAATTTTTGATAATTCTTGAAATCTTCAAAAATTATTTGAAATCCTACCCCAAAACTTTTTTGATCCCTTGAAATCTTTTGAAATTCCTTGAGATCTCATGAAACCCATAAAAAGCTTTGTAATTCTCGTGTACGGTGGAATATATATCTTAAGAGTCCCTACAGTGGTGGGGGTTTAGAATTTCAAAAATCATTTTTACGTAATTAATGGACGTTCCCTAAAGTCTTTAAGGATTTGTTAAAACAAATTTTACAGTTCATTTAAATTTTATAATCCAGCTAAATATTATTCCCCTGTGTGCTACCAATAACTATATGAACTTCATTATAAAAGAGCACTATAAAAGTGGCTCTTTCGAGATTATTCTCGGTTGTTTAACCCCGCTTTCGCAAGAATTTTCATTCATATTCCACTAAATTTTCCATTTTCAAAAAACTCCACTCATGGGATCACTCTGTATTTTCATGCAGATGCCTCGCGTATTAGTGAAAAATGCTGCCAGGACGAGAATATTCGTAAAGCTGAGGTGCGAGCGTATATAAAATTTGCATAAGCCAACGGAAAATTGTCGCGCATATTCTCCAGGACCATCCTCCGACAAAACTAACCCCCAGACTCTTTCATCCTCTTGCAGCCTCTTTACGTATCCAAGATGATTATATTCGGCACATGCTTTCGACCGTCGCGTCGCGTCGTTTGGGAGACCGTTTTCAGATATTCTGGAAAAAGTTTTCACGAATCTCTAAGCAGATGGAAAACGGCCAGGTGCCAGCGAATTTACGAGCTTGCACGAAAAATTTTAATGGGTTTTGGGTTGCGGCTCTTGTCAGTGGATTGCGAGAAAATTACTTCCACCTAGCAGTGAATAAATTTCACAAGAAGGGTTTTTCGATATTCAGAAATACATTAGAAGATTTCTATATTGAGTGAATATCACGAAAATATATAAGGGTTTTCGGTAATCGAATCATTCATATCAATTATGTAAGAGATGATTAATGTTTTATTTATGTTTAATAAATGTATCGATTTATGGCTATTTTTACACGCAATTTTTAAATAACAATGTAAAACTAATATTATTTCATACGATCTTTTTACATTTCATATTATTTATCTTCCAAAATAATAGAAAAGAAAAGTAGGGAAAATATTTTTGATAGATATGATCTTATCTTCGAAATTAATATATAATATTTTTGTATCGGCAATAAAACCATTGCATTTTTGTTAAAAATGCCAATTTCAAAGAGAAAAAGGCTAACATAACCTAAATTTATTCAAAATTGTGAATATAATTTTTCAAGTCGAAGTAAATAATTTCTCATTGAACATGACCGTTCTCCAGTGCAAAACGCTAATATACCCTATTATTTTACAAATATTTGGAATATTCTTCGAAATCTAAGATTTTTTCAGATACCAATTTTCTGCTAAAAACATTAACGGTAGATCCTCTTTGAAATTTAATTATATTTGTTCAAATAACCCATTTCTGGCAGAAACGTTAGCATAACCTTAAACCGTTCCAAAATAGTGAATCTTCCTTGAAATCTATATCAATATTTCCGTAGAAAACTGCCAACTCAACCTAAAATTATGCACCCATTTGAATCTTCTTTAAAATCTAATGATTCTTTAGGAAAAATACCAATTTGCGCTTCGAATCTCAAAGCACCAACATAACCTAAAATTATTAAAAAGTTGTAATTTTTTTCAGAAACTTCATGATTTTTTACGATGTGTACTGATTTCCAGTGTAAAAAGCCAACATCAGTTAAAATTCCTAAAAAGTTGTAAACCTTCTTCGAAATGTTTGAAATGTAATGTTTTTAAAACTGAAAAACTCAATAATTTCCAGCAATGAACACTAAGATTTTCAAAATTGTTGAAACAATTCTAAACTGTGTTCAAATTATACTGGTTTTTGTTTAAGAATATCCTTTTTCGATGTGAAATAACTACGTAAACTAAAATTCTTCAAAACTTGTGAACCTTTTTCGAAGTTCAAATCTCATGATTTTTAAATAGAAATGTCGATTTCCGACAAAAAATTCAAGACAATCCAAAATTTTTAACGTCCGTGAATTCGATTATTTTAAACAAATATCTTTGGATTTAAATTCAATTATTTTTCTTCAAAATTATCAATTTCAGGTGATACCCATAAACATAATCTAAAATGGTTGAGACGTTGTAAATATTCTTTGAATTATAATAATTTTTTATGAGAAATACCAATGATTTCCCGCGAAAAACATTAACAGAGTGTAAAAGAGAATTGGTTAAAAAACTATTATAACCTAAAAATTTTAGAAATTTCAAGTCTCTTCAAACTTGTTGATTTTATATTGAAATTCCTTTTAAAGAATACTATTTTTTAGCAGAAAGCACAAACGTAAATTTATTTTTCAAAATTTAAAATATAAAACAACTTCAAGTAACAAAAGCCAATCAGGTTTTCAACAACAATGAGTGCGAGGTTTCTTTCACATATCGTTACACCACTTTCTTAGACCAGATTTAAGTATTTTTTAGAATAATTTTAAGGGAATAGCTGAAGGATTGAAGTAGATTTTTAGAGAGAGACGGATTTCTTTTACTAAAATTCTAATTGTTTTGAATAAAGTTTTTTTTTGAGGAAAATAGTACAAAAATCGAATTTTCATTCACAAATAAAGGATTCAAAAATTGTATGAAGATAATATCACTATCCCGTTCAAAAATGTTTATAAACTTTGTGTTTAGATTACTGAAAAATTCTTACATGAAATGCAAAATTGCAAAATCACAATTCCATACAGGCGAAATATTTTCATCTAATAATATAATATAGTAATAATATAATAATATGAAAATATGATAATAATATGATAAAATAAAAATATGATAATAATATAATAATACTCTAATAGAATAATACTTCTAACTGAATATTTCTAAATTTACCATAATTAATTTGAAGAAGTAGAAATTAAAATAAGGTGAAAAAAATAATTGAGTACTTTTAACACAAAATCAGTTTATTTCTGGTTAAAAAACTGCGGTTAACTTGACTACAAGTGATTTACGTTTTCCGGTATTTGCAAGAGAATGTTTTTAATTCAACTATTTTATTATTTCACTATGGATGTATTCACTGTGGGTGTATTTATTTGTGCTCATTTCTTGAGCACACTGCTCCCTCATAGGTCTCAAATGAATTTGCTTCCTCATAGAAGAAGGTTTTGCAATAGTAAAAGAAAAAAATTTATTCTTCCAATATTTTCCAATCTGATATGTTTTTGTCTTTCCAAAAATTCTATTATTTTCAGAAAATCAGAGAGTCCACGAAAATGTCACTTGATGTGTTCTGTTATGATGAACAACTTTTTAGCTTACGGTAATGTTATATTTCAAATTAAAGCCAAAGTTTTCTTCATAGAAACAATGTAAATTTTTTTACACTTGACAAGTCGCTATTGAACAATCAAGAGTGGCCATCGAAAGTTTGTTAATAGAATAATCCACGCATCGCGAAGATGTGAACAATTACATAAAATTTCGTACTGTTATATTTCGAGCATAAAAAAGTACTCTTATAAACAGGTAAATAACTTTGTTAACAAATTTTAAAAAGATATTCGTAGGTTATCGTAGGTCCCGAAGGGTTTTTATAATTTGGACAATCGATGCGTCTCGGAGACGCAAAGAAATATAACATATATATTACTGTTGTTTTCCCAATATTAAAAAAAGTTTCCTCATAGCAACAAGATAAATAACATATTTTTTAAATTCATAAATTCATAAATATGTATTTTCGCGTCTCGAATACGCAAATAAATACGCAAAATATCGTATATGCTATATTTTAAATATAAAAAAAAATTCTCATATAAACAGAATAAACCATTTTTTTAACACTCCATAAATTGGTACTAAGGAATCATGAAAGGTTGGTGCTACATATAATATTGTCGTATTTTGAATATCATGAAAGTTTTCTTCATAAAAATAGAACAAATAATTTTGTTTCGAAATTCATATACCGGTATACTGGTAGGTTATAATAGTTCAAACAATAGATCGATCAATGGGTCTTGAAGATGCTAACAAATACACTGTATATCTCATTATAGGGTTTTAAAATTAAAAAAATGTCTCATGTAAACAAGGTAATTTTTTCACATTTTTAAACTAAACAAAAAAAATCCAAGTTTCCGATTTAGCTTAAAATGATATCAGATCTGGATATCAATCGGAGTTACAATTCGTCCAAATTCCATGATCGTAGCTCTTTTACTTGTCGAGATATGGTGAGCAGAAAACAGTTACACACACAGTCATTTAAAAAGATTACATTTTTGAATTCGTGGAGTCGAATTTTATCGAAATATGTCAAAGAAGTAGATTTGAAAAATCAGGTAATTAGGAAGCTCCCTTTATCATAGGGGAAAACGGATTTATTCATTTTTTATTCAGCATATGCATGTTTCACTGATTAGGTATTTATGTTTGAATGACATAAATGATGTGAAATGAAATTATCAAGTTTTATAAACTTATACATTTTAAGGAGCATATCGAAAAGCGTTTATGAATTTTAGGAATGGTTTACACGTTTAATAAGTTTGAGTTATCATCCTCATAAATTCGTAACAGAGCAAAAAAAAGTAGCATGATTCAAAATTTCAAGTGGGGACAAAACTTTCAAAAAGTCCTACTTTATTTTGTTTTGATTCTTAGAAGTCCTGAATAATTTTTGGGATGAAAGTATTAGAAAAGTTCTATTTCTCCGAAACTTCTACACGTGTTAATGGGATTTATGTCCGAAAAAACTTATGCTCAAATAGGACTAAAGTACAAGTCCTGAATAATAATAATAATAAATTAAAAAGAATCAAGTGGGAATTTTCGATACTTTCGCCCTAAAAAAGTTTGGCTAAGAAAAACAAGGGAGATTTCTCCGGTACTTTTATCCTAAAAAAGGCTCCCGCCAAAAACTAAGGTTGGTAACAGGGGGAGGGTCATTGGAAGTAAGATCACAAGCTTAGATAACATTTAGTGCGTTTACGGGTGAAAAACTTGAACAAAGTTTGCGATTTTTGCGGTAGATGAGTTACTCTGTAACGGTATAGTCCAATAATAAGTTAATAAGTTTGAAAAGCTCTTTCATATTTCAGACTTCATACTCTTTCCCACATTCCCCTCTTTTCCCCCTTCTTCAAGAATTCTTCTTTTCCTCCTTTTGTGGAAGAAAATTTCCCTTCTCGCTTTTCCGTTTTTTCGCTTGAATGCGAACTGAATTAATAGAATCCACTAAAAAAATTTATGTATTTTGGTTGAAAAGTCTACCATTATATTTTTCGTTTGGAATTCATCTCTTTTGGTTGAAAATTCTACTATTTAGTTAAAAATTTAATTTAACCACTTAGTTAAAAAGTCATATTTTTTGTCAAAAATTCAACTACTTGGTTAAAAGTTGAACTTCTTCGTTAGAAATGTATTTATTTTTCTAAAGGTTTAACTATTTGGATGAAAATTTCACTATTATATTTTTAGAAAATGAATCTTCTTAATTTAAAAAAAATAATCTTCAGAGTTAATTGTTGAACTTATATTGCTTAGCATTCATTTTTTCTAGCTGGAAACTCATGTTTTTGGTTTAAGATTAATCATTTTAGTTGAAAATTCATCTTCATCATCAGTTCTTGATCTTGAAGATGACGTTTTCCATGGTTCTCTAAAATTTAATTTTAAGAAATCTCTTAGGGGGAAAATTTACCTATTTTGTTGAAAATTCTTTTTTTCGGGTAAGAATTGATTTTGTAAATCAAAATTTATGCATTTTCTTTTCAGAAAAATTAATATTTTTAATTGATAATTTATCTTTTTTGTTACAAACAACTTGTTTTTAGTAAAAAAAATAATCTTCCTGAATGAAAATCCATCTTTCCTGCTCTTTCCTGCCTAACAATGCAACTGTTTGTTTGTTAATTAATCTGTTATCGTGAAATAATCAACTATTTTCTTGAAAATTGGTATTTTTTGGTTGAATTCAACTATTTCTTAATTTAAATTAGTATCTATTTTGATTGAAATATCAACTTATACATTTGATACTGGAACTGCTATGCCGAAAGTTCGTCTTTTCGGCTTGAAAATTCAACTGTTTTGTAAATAATTAATCTCTATGGCTTCAATATTGCACATAATTTTGTTGGAAATTTGTCTTTTCTGCTAGAACATCAATATTCTAGGTGCAAGATTCAACCATTCGGTTAAAAAATCATCATTATTGGCTGGAAGTGTAACTAATTGATTAAAAATTCAACTACTTCGTTAAACATTAATTTCTTAAAGATTCTTTGTATGTGTTCAAAATTTAATTAATTTGATGAAGTGATATTTTTGGTTGAGAATGTAACTGCTTTGTTAAACATTCGGGATTAAAAAAATGTTAACGTAGTTTATGGCTGGCCCCTAACTTAAGTTTGAGAATTAAATTGCGAATATTCGAAACATACCGGAATAATCGTTGTCTCAATTAAAAAAATGAAAGAATTTTTTATGTCTTGTTCGCCTACTCCACAACTGCCTCATTGAAGAAAGTATATAATCGATTCATTTAATTCACTCTCGGTTTCAAAAGAAAGGGAAAAAATTCCCAGGAGGCACAAGACTGACAGAGCAGTGGAACCATAAAACAATTGAGATACTCCTGAGTGGAGACGAGACAAACGGAGAAAGAAGAAGTGGTATTGATTCGAGCCTCTGTGGTTTCTGAGTCCTATCTTTTTTTCTTCTGCGTTCTTTTTCAGTGACGATACTGTGAAATGGACCACCTAAGCTCTCTCTCCCCTTGCCATTGAGCTTTCATAACCTCATTGCTCCTTTCTCGCGAGCACCTATTTCATCGACAATTCAGAGCACCCCTTTAGCCTGTGCAGAAAATAAACAATTAAGAGAGCAACAAGATAAAACCCGCGATGTCATTACGTTCAGCCATTATACCCTATAAAGTTTAAAGAGTGGATTAAAGGTTCGTTGGCTTGGAAAGTCTCTACAGCGTGTAGGCCAACTTTAATTCCTCCAGTTGAATCACCCTGGTATTCTACAATCGTCTTGTAAATAGGTGGGGAAATTAAACGAAATAAAAATTCGATTAGGTTGATTAAACCCAGATAGAAATTGCGGGAATAAGTATTGTGTAATTAAGAGTTACTAAGTACTTACAACTAGATTCGTAGAAGGTACGAGCAAGGATTAGTGGAACTGAAATCTGAATGAGTAATTTTATTAAAGTCTCCAATGGAAATTATGTATTAAAGTTTGGTTTTTCGTATCGAAATATATGATAAATTAGCCGTTCTCTAGAAAAACCAGCTAAGTCGACTTAAGCGTATTTTCTAGAGAACGGCCTAATTTAAAATGTTTTACTCGAGTTAATTATTCCTTATCATTTTTTTAAAACAAAGCTTTCTTCGTATTTATAATTTGACAAATTAATAATCACGTAGATTCTACTGGATTTTTTTGAAATATATTGCCTATTAATTATTACATTTTTTTAATGATCATAGGTTCTTCCATCTTATGCAAATTTTCTTTCAAGTTTACAATTGGTCGAAATTTGGAGAACATTATTTCCAATTCAAAGTATTCCTTATCTGGAATAATCATGTATTTTGGACCTTTTGTAGATTCTCGACATTACACCCTAACTATATTGTATACACATTAAAAATTAAGTTAAGGCGTAATTGAATACCAATGTCTTAGAAACTGTAAGATAAATACAACAACAAAAAACAACCAATTTCCTCCAGTGGAAAATACAACTTTTTGATAATAATTTAACAATAACACATTTTTTATCGAAACTCTTTGCCTAATATTTGACCGGAAAATTCATGGAAACGTATTCTCGATATGTATTTTAGAAAGATACGATATTTTCAATTATTTAAATCTTTATTCAATCACATCTTACGTAAGAATCGAATTTTTAACCTGTGATTACCTGTACATTCTAATCTATCTAACCGATAGGAGACGAAATTGTAACAGGAAGTTAGTAGCAATAGATTCTCGATACCTTGTTTAAGAATTTTTGATATCTTGTATAGTTAAAAAATTTTTTTACGAATTCATTGTCGGAAACAAAAATTCAATATGTGCTGACATTACACATATCAGGGTGGGTTGGAAAATATGGCTTTCGAAATGACAAAAAATACCATGCTCAAAAGTAGTGCATTGGAATCCTCATGAAGCGCACTGAAAAATATCAACTGGAGAGTTAATTTTTTTGCATTTCCATTTTTTTTTTCGGATTTCGGGGTGTCTTGATTCTTTTGAATTCTTGACAGATTTTAAGATACTATTCCACATACGATAATTATGTCTCAATATACTTCTGTAATTAATTTTCATTTTTTTGCGCCCCTGAAAAAAGCCAGAAAATTTTTTTGGCTTTTGAAGGATTTTTTGGGATCAAAATAAATTCGTAAAAAATTCGAAACATACGGAGAATCGAAACTGTACTAGAATTGTACCAAAATTTTGTGTTTTTTAGTTTTGATTCTCCAAGTGTCTTGAATTCTCTGTTAGTTCATTTTAATCTCAAGGAAGCCCTTATGCGAAAATTTTTGTTGTGAATTTTTATAGGAGAAAAAAATAAAAGTTGATTACAGGGACAGGTTCAAACATAATTATCTCGTGCAAAATAGTATCCTAAAATCTGTCAAAAATTGAGGAACTCTGGACACTCCTAAAAATTCAAAAAATAAAAAAAAAGAATTATACTTAAAAAACTTTAAAACTTTGGAGATAATATTTTTTTAAACATTCAGTACCCTTTATAAGGGTTCCAATAAAGGATTATTTTGACCGACCTTGATATATATACTTCAGTTTCAATTAGGTGCGGCTGTTATTATTGAGGGAAAGAAGGAAAATGAATTATTCTTCAATCATTGTTACATTATGATGAAGGAAAAAGGTTCATCTATCGGAAGCATTAATTGAGTTTGGTGAACTTGTCCACCCTCTCATTTGGATAATTGTTCCATTGAATAATGGCACTGTTAAATTAAATAAAAAAATAAATCAATTGATCAAATCCAGCAAATAAGTAATTCAACTGGAATTCAATTAATTGAGCGTATACCAAACCTATCTAAAAAAAATACAAAAAAGCATCAAATCCTGCGAAAAACATTTACCATGCGAAAAATGTTACAATCATAACTACATGAATTAGTGAAATTTGTTTTTATTTTTTAGGAAAGTTAAATAATAGTTTTCAACCTTTCCGGAAAAAAGATGTTATCTCCATAGAAGGGTGGGCAACAAAAATGTTTTGAACTAAAAAATGCCACAGGTCCTTAAGGTTTGTGTATGCTAGGAGTAGTTCATCTTCAAAATTTGAGTCCGATAAAAAAATCCATTTATTGCAAGCGTATTAAGAATACAAAAAGCGATGAGCGCTGAATTTGTTTTGCGCCTCATGATTTGAAATCTTTTGTGATTCAGAATTTGTAGTCTACATTATTGCTAATATATCCTAAATGATAATTTTGTTTTTTTTAAACGCCCCTGAAATTAATGAAACTAATAAAAAAATCTGATGAAATCCCAGCTTTTTTAGAAAGATAGAAACTTCGAAATGAGACCAAAAAACTATGAAAAGCTTTATTTTTCACTGAGTTATGGCCAAAAATGTGTACACATGTTTAAAAAAAAAATGATTCAATTAAATCTAATGATTTTATTCAAGCTTTTCTTTTTAAGTTCTTACTTCTCCGATAGGCTTCTAATGGCGGTGTGTACTATTTAAATAATAGAATCATATTTATCGCAGGTTTGTACTCATTTCGCTATTCGAATTAATCAAAATATGTCAAAATATAGTCATACAATTACATAGTACACACTTTCATCATAAAACTTCGAGAGAGGAGTATAAAGCAGAAAAGCAGAGAAAGCTTAAATTAATCATCAAATTGAATCACTCGTTTTCCATTTTTCTGAAAAAAGTGTATACATTTTTGGCCATATCTCAGTGAAAAATTCAGCTTTTCACACTTTTTTCATCTCATTTTGAAAATTAGATCTACTCGAAGAATGCCTGATTTAATTAGTTCTTAATAACAGTTTCATGGATTTTAGAAGTGTTTAAAAGGAAGAAAAACGTCAGTTCAAGTCATTTGTTGTCTGGTTTAGTATAATGATATAGTTTTCATAATTAAATTTTTCATTTGTATCATACAGAATGTATTGGTCATAATGTAGGCTACAAATTTCAGTAGAAAAAAATCATTAATGTTTATAAATGTTTCAGACTTTCGATAGCTGGATTATTTTTTATCAAGCTTAAGTTTTGAAGATGAACTACTTTTGGCATCCACAAACTTTCAGGCCCTTTGGCATTTTGAAGTACAGAAAATATTTTTTTTCGGCTTACTCTACAGTCCACGGTATCATTGAAATATCATTGAAAGAGAAATTTTCTTACGGTTGTCTTTTCAATAATTTGTTGACTTACCGGAGGCACAAGATATTTGTATAATCAAAATGTTTTCAAAGCATGTGAACTCACCTAAAACCGAAGAAATACATTATGTTATTATTTAACATTTATATAGAACATTTTTGAAAAATACGAAAATTGTATAATATATATGATGCTTAAAAAATTGTAAGGCTTCTGATGTTATTCATCCTAGAAGTTAAAAAAAGAAAAAAATTTTGATCATGAAGATGAATCTATAACAAAGAGGACTGACGTTAGAAGAGGGTAAGTCAAACACTGACACAAAACCTGTAGTGGCGTGGTTTTTAAACGATTCCTTTGCCTCTTCGCTATCAGAGTGATACTTTTTATATCAGCACTTAAAATTTTCGCGATGTATTTAAAATTGTTAATAAAAACTCGATTGCACCCTTTTGACCTGACCCGTCTCAATTAGTTAATTAATCTACAAATATTTCTCTTGCTTGAACTAAACTCTCTTTCCAGAATCCTGCTTATCATGAACTAAGTAGACTGAGCAGGAAGAAAGTTTCCACAGGAGTATAAATCTCGGGTACACTTTAGAGTTTTCTTAATCCATAAACCAAACGATAACTGCTGCAGTTGGGCTGCTTTCTAAATAAGGCGAAGCTTACGACTCCTTGTGATTCGTGTAATAGAAGTTCCTTCCGACTTGTTTGTACTTTATCGCGAAAAACGGCGGCAATATTTCTCCTTTCGACTCGATGAGATTGCTCGCTGCTCTGAAGATCAAGCATAAACATTTGTCAATTCGAGTTAACTCCAAGGGAGTTTACTCTTTCGTTATCGGGTAATTTAGCAGCCTGATGCGTACTACTTTAATGGTACAGCAAACTCCTAAAACGCATGCACAACGTTCTTCGCGACAACGGTCGGAAAAGCCAGGGTTCTCTTAAAAGAGCACTTTCTCTCATGAAAAGAGGCAGAAAAATCGTCTATTCTTTAATGTTCTTTTTCTTCATACCCGTTTCTACGTTTAACCTTACGAAGAGACTTGGAACTTTTAACTTTAGTTTGAACGTAATCTTGCGAATATTCTTGCATCTTTACGACGGCCTTTGAAAAGTACTTTTTCTTGCAGATAATTACACACTTTCTCGCTTCCCTTCATGAATTGCTTTATTATTTATATTTGAACGTTACTTGAATACCTATATATGCGACCGGATTAAATTCTTTCGCTTCTTTTTTCGTTGCACTGAACGTCTTTTAAAGCAAATCAATTATCTGTTCGCTCAAATTAATATTGCGAAAAATATTTATGGAAGTCTACTACCCAACACATATTTTAGAAACATTTTAAATTCTTTCGAACAAATGTACAGAATATTCTGTAAATTCTAGAATATTAGCAATCAGAAGCCTTAAACGTATATTTTAAATCATTAGGCAAACTAGAATGTTTTTAATTGTTGCCTTTGAAATAGCTGAGGGCCTAACTAATTAATTAGTTAATTTTTGAGTTATCAATAACATTGCTAGAGGGAGAGTGAAGAGTGTTAACAAGTTTTGTAAAAATGTATATCAAAGGGGGAAACTATTAAATTTTCCATCGAGAGTTAATTTTTTTGTGAAAAATTAACTACTTGGTTGACCGCTGAACTGATTTATTAAAGATTCATTCTGTTGGTCAATGATTGGACAATTTTGTTGGAAATTCGTTTTTATTGTTTAAAAAATCATTTTTTTATTACAAAATTTAACCACTATATTTTTCGATGATAATTAATCGTTTTTAGTTGAAAATTAAACTTTTCAGTTGAAATTGTGTGTGTGTTGTGATGAATTCATCTTTTTTGGTAGAGAGTTAATTTTTTTCATTGTAAAATTTAAATACTTTTTTGAAAGTCGAAGTACTTTCTGAAAATATTTTGCTATTTATAGATATATCTCTTTGTTTGGAAATTTAACTGGATTTTTGAAAATTAGTGTTTTTTGTTGTTGAACATTTATTTTTTGAACGGCGAATTTAACTATTCTATTTTAGGTTAAAAACTGATATCTTTTTATTTAAAACTAAACTCTTTGATTGATAATGGACATTTTTGAATCAAAAATTCGTATTTTTCGGTTGATAATTCAACTGCTTCGAGACAAAATCGTCTTTTTAGATTGAAAATTCGACTTTTATGTTGGAATTTCGTCGTTTTTGGTTAAAAATTCTATTATATTGGTAATATTGGTAGAAATTGTAAATGTTCAGTCGAAAACTTATTGTTTGGTTGAAAATTTATAATTTTGGGTGAAAAATTTAACTCTTTTGTAGAGAAATCTTCTTTTTGGCTTTGGAATTCAATTTGAGAACAATTTTCTTTGTCTCCTGCATGAACATTTTTTTTTCGTTTAATTTTAGTTTTTATAAACTTGATCTTTTTCAGTTGGAAGTGCGACTGCTTAGCTAAAAATTAATCTGTTCCGGTTGAGGATTCAATTATTTTGTTGAAAATTCATCTTTCTGATTCGAATTGAAATTGTTTTTTTTTTTACTTGAAATTAAGATGCTTTTTGGTTGAAATATCAACTATTATATTTTTCGTAGAGAATCAATCTTCTTTGATTGAGAGTTTAAAAAAAAATCGTTTTCTTGGCCGGTAAATTCAACTATTTGCTTGAAAAATCAACTGCTTTTGGTTGAAATTTGATATTTCTTATTCACAAATTGGACTATATGGATCAAAATTGATCTTCTCGGTTTGAAAATGTAACTATTTGGTTGAAAAATAATCTTTTTCGTTTTTGAAGTCAACTTTTCTACAAAAAATTTGAATTTTGGGCTTAAAAAATTAATTTTTTTGTTTGTTAAAAATTCCACTATTTTATTGAAAATGAAATATATTTTCACTTGAATCTTGAGAGTTTCCTATCGACTTCAATATTGTGTAATTTAGTTTTATTTAAAACAACTTTTTCGTCTATAATTTCCGTATTTTTGTGAAAAATCACCCTGTTCCCCCTGTTTTGAGAGCTTTTTGGGCAGTGAAGTCTGTTAAGATATTACGTTTGCACGTTTTGGGTTTTATTTTAGACGTTTTTCAAATAAAAACCAAGAAAAATCTTGACTTAAAGAGGGCGGGGAGGGGGGGGGGGGTGGCGTTCGAAATTTTGTCGTCACCAACTATTTCTGTAATAATAAAAAAAAGTATATTAAAAGTAATTATTTATTAACTTCGATTCTAAGTTAATTTTATTTTAAACAATGGAGGTGACACTATTTATTTGCTAAAATTTAGTTTTATGTTTTAAATTGATATTATAATAGAATAATGAACTTCTTGTATTACTCAATGATGTCCCAATTAGGGAGACCGGTTTCTAATCTTTGAAATTGAGAGAGGAGTTGGAACATTTAGTTTGGAAGACATTCGAGATTTCTGTGCCAGTGACAACTTAGAGAGATCCTGATTAGTTCTGGGGAAATTATAAACTTTCCTAGTTTTGACTGAAGACGTTGTTCAAATTATTGACGATAATATTTCAATAAGAAATGCGACTTTTGGATTATTTGTTTATAAATACGGAAGAACTAAACTGCAGATTCAATTATGTTTATTCTATTTAATATTATTAAATAAAGAGTTGAAACAGACAGTAAGAAAATCCTGTCAATATTCAGAAAAGTGGAATCATTGTGCCAGAGATGCAATTTTTCCAGATTTCACACAAAAGGGAGGCAAGTTCGCATTCAATTAAAACAAACATTTATTCAAATGGAAAACAGCGACCGTGGAGAGAAAGCGGCCAAAGGGAGGACAATTGATGTTCCAGCTAGATTGAATATTTAAAGAGCAGACTAAAAACTCAGAATACGTCAGAAAATAAAAAAAACTGTAAATAAATCTAGAAACAAAAAATTACAAGATTAAATATAAATTAATTGTACAACTTATATAGAAGTCTCTGAAAAAGTTCCTCACATAAGAATAGCGAATGATTTATGAAATTAATTTATAGTCTCTGTCAGATTACGTTGTACTATAGAGCGAAATATACTTTTTCCCATAAATTATAACTGAGTATTTTACATTTTTTCATCACTCAGTTTTTTATGGCAATGGAAATATACGAGTAATATCGATGACAGGAGGAGCGAATAAGAGCAGAACAATCGGTCTTCCATCTCTCACGTCAAATTTCTACGCTCTTCCGCTTTATCCTTGGTCATCATAAATTCAGTGGTGCAATAGAGTATATTTAAAAAATTCCTGCCACTTTTTTCCACGTGCATGAGTTGAAGGCACTTTATTAGTTTGTTAGGGAGAAATTCCTACACATTCAGGCAAAATAATAAGAGCGGATGTGACGACATGAAAGTGTACAATGGTACCAGAGGCCAATGCTGCCCCCTGGTCCTCGTCGCGGCTCACCTGCACATTATTCACACCACAATGTACTTCCTTTTTGTCAAAACCCTGCTGGGTAATATTATGATAAATTCTGGAGTGCGCCTTTGTACTGGACTCTAGGAAGAATATACTCTGTTATTCTCGGTTGTAAAAAAGACTGAGTTTGTCGATATTTTGGTATCCAGATTTATGCACAATTTTTCACAAATGGCAGCAAATAAGACTTTCTTTGTCTTTGTTTGGTTATGATTTGTAATACTGCCAGAATATTCGCAAATACATTTTTAATCGTGAAGTCTTCTCTTAAACTTCATTGTTTTTCATAGCCTGTTTCGTTTACTATACCACATGAATAATGCCATTGCAGTTGAGTATTACCCGTTTAGTAATAGAGAATTATCCATAAAAATAGACACTGTGCAATTCAAAAATCCTTTTTCAAATAAATATCTTAAAAAATGTATGTGGGGCATTCCAGGAGCCGCACAAATATGAAGTATTAGATTTTTCGAATCAGACCTTCACGTGATTTTTTTTCTTTACATCCTAATGAAAAGGTATTGGTTTTATGTGAAAAATGACTTTCGCAAATTTCATCAAATGCCGACGTTTTAGGGCCCCCTGAATAAAAAAAAAACTGGTTTTATTATCATGTCTGTCTGTCATTGTCGTCGTTCTAGTTTCCGGCTTATTAAACAAGGTCTGATATCTGTATTTAATCTATCTATAAATAATTCCCAGTGGGTGAAAATAATTTATAACAATTTCAGTAAGCTTTACAGCTTGGACATTTTGCAAGGAATAGGTTATATTTTTTGATGGAATCAACTGAGAAAATCTTTCCGATGACTCCTTGCAATGATACTTCGCAAATTTACCAAAATTATTAATTATTTATAAAATTTTCATGAACAAATTCAAAATTTGGCTAATTTAAAAAAAATGCGTTTAACTTCGTTTACGAAATCCACTAAGGATGTCTTTTCGCTGACTTTTTGCTATGATAATTTGAGAATAATCAATAGTTATTAATTATTGAAATAATTTTCATTAAAAAAATTCGGAGTTTGGCTTCTTTTAGCAAATAGGCTCAGCTTTTTCACGTAATCAACTAAGATTCACTTTTCAATGATTCTTTGCTATGATAACTTGAAAATTTAGAAAAATTATCAATTACAACAAACTCTCGGTTCCAGCCAGCCAACTCAGAATTGCTTTGCTATGACTTCTCGCTACGATACTTTCAAAATTGAAAGAACTTGTTAATTAATTTAACAATATTCATAAAAAAATTCAGAGTTTGCTTATTTTCCAATTAATATGCTTGATTTTTATTTACGGAATTGATGACTCCTTCTTATGATACTTTTGTTATTTATAAACATCATGTAACTAATTTTATAATTGTTATCAAGTTGAAAGGGATCATATCGGAAAGTCATAAAAAATACATTATTAGTTGTTTCTGTAGACCATTTGTTGAAAAATAGCAAAACTCACCATTTGTTTATGAATATTGTTCAAGTAATCAAAATATGTTGTTAATTTGGAAAGTATCATAGGGAAAATTCATCGCAAAGACATTCATAGTCGATTCCGTGAAAAATTGAGCCTATTCCTTGAAAAATAGCCTAATTTTGAATTTGTTTATGAAAATGGTTGAAATCATCAATCATTCCTGCAAGTTTGGAAATTATCGTAGCAGAGAATTATCGAAAAAATATTTTTAGTTAATTTCGTGAAAACTTTGAGCCTATTAGTTGAAAAATAGCCAAACTCTGAATTTTTTTATGAAATAGTGAGAGCATGCTCGGTACATTGAGTCTATTCTCAAATATGTGCCATCAAAATTAAACGAAGTATGACGTGTTTTATATGACGTTTTTTTAACGCGGGCAGGGGCCCGTCCCATGAACACACGATTTGTTCGAAAAGTTGAAAAGGTGCTGTAAGGTCGGTTTCTTCGTTCCACGCCACAAATATTGTGAATTTGCGAATTATCTTAGAAAAATGTCATCGAAAAGACATTCTTACATGATTTTGCAAACAAATTGAGCGTATTCTTAGCAAAGTAGCCCAACTCTGAATTTTTCTAAATAAATATTAATTCTTTTAAATTTGTAAAGTATCATAGCAGAGTCATAGGAGACATCCCTGGTTGAGTTTAAAGAAATGCGGCTATTCGCTGAAAAATAATTTGGCGCAGATATGAGACCTTATATGATGAATCTGAAAATCTTTACAAAAATAGCGCTTCCAAAATATTAAAAGAAGTCAATTTTATTGCTGGATAAAAAATTTGCCAAATTTTTAATCGAAAATTGAAATCCGCAAATCTTTTCAAATTTTAAAAACGTTTCATTAGAAAAAAAGTCCAAATCGAATAAATGGTCTAGGCTCAAACTTGATTTGTCCACAGAAACTTTTTTGTTCCACTGTGTGACGTTGTTGGGCAATTTACGAGCGGGCAATTTTGTCGTTATTTCATCTAATAACCAATAACGAATAGTTCTAATTATACAGGTTGTATGACCACATTGTTCGCGAATTGCCGCTGATTTCATATCGCGATGGTTCCAATCTCGTTTCACTGCTGGTGATTGCTGCTGCTGCCTCTGTGCGTTTCAATCCCGTTTCGGATAATTCTATCTCCACCGCTGTCGAGTATATTTCGCTCGCCGGAAGTTCAGTGAATTAGCTCTGCCAGGAACTCAATATCTTGAAATAATGCGCTCATTCTCCAACGGGAGAACCAAAGATCGTTAGCGAATTCGATTTATAGGTCATTTATAGAACAGAATTATGGCGTCGTTATCATCCCGTTTAATAGGTCGTTGCCTTCGATGGATGTGCCAAATTATATCTTCCAAATTATCAACTAGAAAATCTATTTTAGTAAAATTATACGATACTGAAATTAAAATAATATCAGTTTTAATTGTATATGACAAATTATCTTGGGAAATAATAAATAATTTTTAATTAGGTGAAACTGTAAAAATCTACTTAAGGAAGGGAACCTCCGAGAAAAGATAGTGTTGAAATATACCCCTTGGAAACTTGAACACAATTATTAGATCATTCTCGATCAGTTAAAACAATTTTTCAGATTAGATATTGAGCAAAAATCGTTCTTAAACTCTTACGTAATTGATGTTATTAATACTTTTGGGACAAAACAGGAAATTTCTTACTAATAATATTATTATTGTGGAAGGTTACATAATATGTTGATAAGATGATATCTTAATCATTGATTATAATTGAAGGAAACTTTCTACTCAATTGAATACGGTTATTAAGAGAATTGCATTATCTTGATTTGAGATTTCCAATCTGTTTCCTCCAATGAATATCAATCTGATTATTCGCTGTAAATAAAACATGAAGTCAGAAAAGGTTAATTATAGCGGTATGAGCCTGATTCGATTGAAAAAAAACGTCTCCACATAACAAAAATCAATCTGAGCATTTTCAGACTTTCCCCCTTGTCTCAAAGAATGATGCTACCATTTTTTAATTTTTATTTCAAGCATTTGCCTATTTAGAATTCCATTTGGGAGTTTCCAAATTTACGTTTTGAATGGAAATCTATTGTTTTCCATTCAATAAACATTATATTTTTTTTTTCATCTATCATGAAAAATATTGAGTCTTCATAGTTATTTGTGATGAATATTTTTTTCAAGCCCAAAAGTTTGTCAAAGTTTTTTACAATTTTTGACTGAGTACTTCCGTGAGATGTACAATTTGCCTATCAACGTGTTTAAGTGACAAGTTTTCTTCTTGGAACATGCTTTTTGAAAAGTTTGCATTCTAATCTTGCAAATTAAAAGATTCTATAAGGCCAAGGTGCCTGTGCTCCTAGTAAAATTTATATGAGTTTCTAAAGCTTAGGGAGTTCCGAACCCAAGGTACAACCTTTTACTTTACACACTTCGAAATATAACGTTTCAAACTGAATGTTTCGAGATACAATCTTGTCGTTTAGACACGTCTCTATTTATTGCTAGCTGTGCTTAATTCATAACCTAATTGGCGAGAGATGTAAAGTCAGAAAAATATAAGAAATTATATAAACCATTTCCACTAATCTACTAATCTTTGAATCAAACCATTAACAATAATTTTATAAGTTGTACCGGAACAGGACAAGCAGGCTCAGAAATGAAAGAAAAAACTACACTACTTTTTTCTTTACTGAAATTTCAAATCCATGTAACAGTCATTTATATTCTTAACATATAATTCTTCTTCAAAAAATGTATTTCACTTAGACCAGTTCATGATAATTTCTCGTACGCATTTTCCTGACTCGGTAAGATCCGATTCAGACCAACCTCCATCAATAGCCGCTCCCGGTATTAAAGCAGAAGAACTTTCCGGCTTCGAACTGAAACTCCAATTAGCGTTGCTGATGTTATTCGCTTTCATAAATTCAACCCAGGCATTGACCTCCTTTGTATCAACCTGACCGCTTTCTGTACTAGCAGCTCCCCATTCGGTCGCAAACAGAGCAACATTTTTGTTCAGTGCATAAATTGCTTTGTCCCTCAAACGTTGACCATGGCCGCGGGCTCCAGCGCCGAAATGTAGCGTATATGCAATATTTTCATAATCAGTAATAGGGTCCAAAGCAGCCAGGTCGACATCCTGAGACCAGGTGGGTGATCCAACTACAATCAGGTTAGTCTTGTCAATAGCCCTGATTGCTTTAATCAAAGCTTGGGCATAAGGCTTCACGTTATCTCTCCACGAAACATCATTCATTGGTTCATTCCAGAGTTCATAGATGACATTGTTTTTACCACCATAAGTCTTTGCCATTTCTTGGAAAAATTCAATAGCATGAGTTTGGTGAGCATGATGGGCGTGCCAATCGATGATGACATACATATCAAATTCAATCGCTGCATCAACAACAGTCATCACTCTTGCTTTGTTGCTTTGAGGATCTTGTAAATAGCCACCATACTCTTCAATTCCCATAGCAGCTCGGATGAGTGTGGCCTTCCACTCCTTCCTTAACCATTCTACTACTTTTTTGTTATAGAAAAGTTCACCACCCCATCCATTGTTGCTCCAGAAAAGACTCATACCAGAGAGACTTCCTGGTTCATCACCAATGAGTATCTGGTTACCTTTTACAGATAACGGTAACACATCTGTTCAAACAGAATAAATGAATTATTACTAATCAAACAAATGTGGGTAGATTTTGACGACATTCTCATGAGATTCTGTCAGAAAAATCATCTCTCGTGTTAAAAGCACAGTTCTTGACACGAATAGAATACGTTGACAGCAAAACTAATCCTCTTGTGGCGAACTTAACCTCAGCTTCCAGCAAGATAATTCTCTTTATAACAAAAAATGTTCAAGTATTTTTTTAATGGATATAATCTCTAATTCTCTAGTTTAGAAGATTTTGAAATTAAGTGAAAAATAACTTCTTAAAGAGACGTCACATCACTTTTAAATATGGTAATTATTGAATTTAAATTCTAGCTGTTGGAGTCCAGGTCAAGTGATCACAAGAATTTAGTGCTTGAATGGGATTTGCGTTTATCGTGGTATGATGAGTCCTTTAGTAGTAAAGAAAAAACGTAACACATGTTTTTGAAAAATTTCAAAAAATGGTGAAGATATGGGTCATTGAAATTTTGTGTACCTTATTTTGGTAACATCATATCTTTGATTCAAGGGAACCGATTGAGCCTTTTAAGGTCTCAAATTTGTTTTGATAAGACGTTACTTCATATGAAAAACTTAAAAATAAGAAAACCATTGTTTTTTGTAAACACAAAAAACAAAAATCGCTTTTTTGAAAATACTAATCTTTTTTTCTTGGCAAATGAAGGTCTTTATGTGCTTTAATAGTTTTGATATTTCAATCGTGGATCAGTCAGTAGTTTAGGAGAAAAAAATTTAAAGGCAACGCAGCGTCCTGGATAACGAAGTGAGCTACAATGGCGGGCTGCACCATGGCTTAATTATACAATTATACATAGAGTGGCTCTTATTTTCAAAGATTTAATTTTTTTATGCTACCCCCCTGTTTGGTTTTATTTAATGTAGAAATAATTTGCATAAAATTTAAAGCTAATCGGACTGAGGAACAAGGTGCCCCCGGGCCCTTCAAAATTATGAAACCCATAAAATTAACAAAATAATCAATTTTATTTTTGCTCATCTTGCAAAATAATGATTATCTGCAAAAAGCTTATTACAAAAGCCTTAGATTTATTAGAGATGCACATATTATTGTCTTAATTTTTTTCTTGCATGACTGCTTTCGATAAAAATAAGTGGATTAGCTTTATTCCTGGCATACTTTTTCGCATTTTTCTTGAAAAATGTCATACAAGAAAAAGATTCAGACAATAATATGTATATTTTTAATAGATCTACAACTTGCGCATAAGACTGTCTAGCATATAATCAATATTTTGCACGATAAATGAATAAAATTAATTTTGGTGTGTTAATTTTATGGTTTTTTCGATTTAGAAGGGCCCAGGGATACCCTTTCCCTTAGATCGTTCAAGCTCAAGTTTTGATAGAATTATTTCTGAATGAAATTGAACCAAACTGTTAGGAAGCGTGAAGAAAATTCAATCTTCGAAAATAAGAGCTGCAAGTGAATAATTATTAACCGTTTAAATAATTGCAAAATATCTTAAACAGAAAAAAATTACTCTTAACATTCAATAATTGTTTCAATAATTGTGTCATTAATTGCAGAAAATAGAAACTTTTCGCCATTTACGGGGGTCAAATTGTGTGAACAAATGCAAGTTGTTATAAAAAATGAAAATTGTTTAAAAATTGCTAAATGTTCTCATATGAAAAAAATATTATCTAAAAATCCGCTTATTTTGTCATTCATTCCAGAAAATAATATCTTTCTACGCTTTACAGAGGGAATGATAATGTATAATTTTCCACGATTTACAGGAAGAAGATAAAATTTTTGAACAAATAATATTTGTTCAAACAATTGCAAATTATTTGGAAAAATGTTCGGAAATTCGTCACTTCTCTATCACAAAATTCTTGACCGACTTTTATGTTTTTTTTTTTGTTGGAATGCTCAGGAATGAATTTTGAAAAACAACTTCAGGCCTTGTGTTTCAATTTTGACATATGGAATTCATTATTTAAACAAATAGAACACTAAAATTGGACAATTTATGCATATTATTTGTGTTCTCCAAGAAAAGACTCAAGAGAAATCGCTATCCATCTGAATTATTGCAAATAAACTTCAGAAACATGAATATTCATTTTAGGGATTGAGCCACTTCTTATAAGCAATTTATATCAACAACTATCCTCATAAGGTGCTCAACCATTAGTTAACAATTACCATTATTATGAATATTCTATCAAACAAATTGTTGTTTTTTGTTTTGAAGTAATGTTTTTCACATTGGAGAACTTTAAATTGATCCTAAATCATAACAAATAGTTGCAGAAAAATAGAAATGTTTAATATTTGTATTGTTATTAACAATGTTATGAAAAATTGAAAAAATTTAGCGTTTTCCTTGAGGAAACAATATTTTCTTTTTCTAAATCATGTTTCAGCTATATCAGTGATTATATCCCATCGAAAAAGTGTAGCACCAATTCGCAATGGTTATTGTAATTCAACATATTTTTAATAAACAGTCATCTATGGCAGTTTTAAGTTTGAATAAGCGGTTTCATGTAAGGATTGTGTTAATACTTCTTGATAGTGGTAATTCTCAATTAATATTTTTATTAAATAATAATAGCAACTTGTAAATTTTATGAACAAAATATTCAAGAAAAATTATGTTTCCATATTATTTTGCTGGACTATAATATCTTAAAATTTATGAATTCGCCCAAATTCTTTGGCAAAGAGAATTATTATGTCTTCCCTTGAATTAAGTCTTCCATTGTTGCTAATCGAGAATGCTGATATTGCTCGATAATTTTTGAAGAGCAAATATACTCAATTTTTCTCATTCTATTCTATTCTATTTTATTCTATTCTTTTTTATACTAAATTTATAATTTATTCTAATGCATTAATAATTCAAAGCTGGTTTCTACGCTTTTGGCTTAATTTATATTTTGTGTTACAAAAATATCTCCATATAAGTATAAGTAAAAACCTTTGAATTCCATAGCAAAATAATTTTTCTCGAATATTTGGTTTATAAAAGTTACAATTTACTATTAATATTCAATAATATTATTAATTGAGAATTACTGACAAAGTCACTTCTTTAAGTACCACTATCAATATGCATTGGAATAAGCATTACGTAAAAACCGTTTATTCAAACGTAAAATTACCATTGATGACTGTTTATTAAAAATATTGTTAATTTCAATAACAATTGCGAGTTGGTGCCACACTTTCTCGATGAAATATAATCACTGAGATAGCTGCAACATGATTCAGCAGCATACTTATATTTTTTGCAGCTTTTTATCATAATTTATAATTAATTTAAAAGCTGATTGATGAAAAAAACCTTACTTTGAAAAACATACAATTAGTTCATTAGAATATTTATAATAATGGTAATTGTTAACTAATTGTTATTTTCTACTCTAAATAATACTTCCACGAGATATTTAGGCAGTTTTTATCCAGATTAAGCTCTTGGTTGCGATTGAGTTCATATTAATTATTAATAACAATTGGCATAAATCTCAAACTCAATACATATTTATTTACCCAAAGTGCATCTGCAATAATTCAAATGGATAACAAAACTTGTAAAGTACATGTAGACCTCCATGGCAAAAAATAAAAAAAATTAAAATGTAGTATTTGAAAAAAAGCAATTTTTGTTTTTAAGTTTGCAAAAAAAAAATCAAATTATTTTTTCTTTTTTTTATATATGGAAGTACGTCTTATCACAGAAAATTTGAGACCCTAAACAGCTAACTCGGTTCATTAGAACCAAAGATATGGTGTTCAAAAAGAAAAGTACACAAAATTTCGAAGTTCAATATCTTTGCCATTTTTTTTTTTAATTTTAGAAAATATTGATTGCGGTTGTTCTTCACTACCCAAGAACTGATCACACTCTATCAGCTACATCAAAAAAACATGAAGAATGATCATGAAGTAGTAATAACTAAATTTTTGCCGCAAATTTGTATTGATATAATATTCGATGAAAATAATGTAATTATCCTTCGAAAGTGTTAATTACTTACCAGCATTAGTGATGGCTAAAGAAGCACAAAAAAGAATAGCGACAATGAATACCATACTGTAGGGCTGCAGTGATCGCTGTCAGTTAAAAAGTTTTCGAGTGACTGATGATTTTTGCAGAATGCACTCTAGTTTTATAAACCGCACCAGCTACATAATTTATTATCAAAGCATATCTCAAATATTTTGCTATGTTGATTAAATCAATTGTGAGCAGTCGAATTGTATAAACATGATAAAATTCGGGATAAAGTTCCGAATAGCTGGATTCTCCTATTATCTTCAAACTCCGTATACTTATGTACTTTGACTCGCTGATTACGAATATGATAGTGAAAATTTGCGACAATGCGATTTTCATGGTGAAACCATGAAGAAATCATGAAAACCATGTTTTTTCCGTTTATCTAAGCCAATACGCGAAATTTCGCAAAATTTTTCCAACAGAAGTTATAGACCTTATCGAGATACATATTTTTTGTTTCGAACATTTTTTTCTACGAGTGATAGTTTTCGAGAAAATTAGTGATACATCTGATGAAATGTAACAGATTTCAGTGCAATAAGCCCCAACATTATTTCTGTAACCAATCACAGGGATACCCTTCCGCCCCCCCACGAGACTTTGGAAAGGAGTAGGGGTTTGACCAACATTATTTATGTAACCCGACACAGGGATGCCTTTCCGCCCCTCACGAGACGTTGGAAAGGGGTAGGGGTTTGACCAACATTATTTCTGTAACCAATCACAGGGGTGCCTTTCCGCCCCCATGAGACGTTGGAAAGGGGTAGGGGTTTGACCAACATTATTTCTGTAACCAATCACAGGGGTGCCTTTCCGCCCCCCCACGAGACTTTGGAAAGGAGTAAGGGTTTGACCAACATTATTTCTGTAACCAAACACAGGGGTGCCTTTCCGCCCCACGCGACGTTGGAAAGTGGCAGGGTTTTGACCAACATTATTTCTGTTATCAGTCACAGGGGTGTCCTTCCGCTCCTCACGAGGCGTTGGAAAGGGGTAGGGGTTTGACCAACATTATTTATGTAACGAAACACAGGGGTGCCTTTCCGCCCCGCACGAGATGTTGGAAAGGAGTAGGGGTTTGACCAACATTATTTCTGTAACCAATCACAGGGGTGCCTTTCCGCCCCTCACGAGACATTGGCAAGGGGTAGGGGTTTGACCAACATTATTTCTGTAACCAATCACAGGGGTGCCTTTCCGCCCCCCACGAGACTTTGGAAAGGAGTAGGGATTTGACCGACATTAGTTATGTAACCAGAGACAGGGGTGCCTTTCCGCCTCCCACGAGACGCTGGAAAGGGGTAGGGGTTTGACCAACATTATTTCTGTGACCAAACACAGGGGTGTCTTTCCGCCCCCCACGAGATGATGGAAAGGGGCAGGGTTTTGACCAACATTATTTCTGTTACCAAACACAGGGGTGCCTTTCTGCCCCACGAGACGTTGGAAAGTGGCAGGGTTTTGACCAACATTATTTCTGTTATCAGTCACAGTGGTGCCCTTCCGCTCCCCACGAGACTTTGGAAAGGAGTAGGGGTTTGACCAACATTATTTCTGTAACCAGACGCAGGGGTGCCTTTCCGTCCCCCACGAGACGTTGAAAAGGGGTAAGGGTTTGACCAACATTATTTCTGTGACCAAACACAGGGGTGCCTTTCCGCCCCCCACGAGATGTTGGAAAGGGGCAGGGTTTTGACCAACATTATTTCTGTTATCAGTTACAGGGGTGCCCTTCCGCTCCTCACGAGGCGTTGGAAAGGGGTTGGGGTTTGACCGACATTATTTCTGTGACAAGTGAGAGGAGTGCTGCCTGCTGCCACGAGACGTTGGAAACGTTGTAGACGGTGGTTGCTACCACTACTAACGGTCTCTCGTCGCCACTTAGGGCCTGTCGCCATGGCAATGAACAGTAAGGAAAGAGCTGACGGTTAGATGTATCACTAATTTCAGCGAAAACTATCACTCGTAGATAAAAATGTTTGAAACAAAAAACAAGCAACTCGATGAGATCTACAACTTTTGTCTGAAATCTTTGGCGATATTGTGCGCCTTGCCTTAGAAAAACGCAAAAGTCCATGATCTTTATGGGTTTTCCGTGAAAATCGATGTATCACTCATTTTCTCGAAAACCAACACTCGTAGAAAAAAATGTCCGCAACAAAAAATGTGTATCTCGATGAGATCTATAACTTTTGTTTGATGTTTTTTATGGTTTCACCATGAAAGTCGTCTTGTCGCAAATTTTCACTATCATATTCGTGATCATCGAGTCAAAATACATGAGTATACACAGTTTCAATGGAATCGGAGAATTCAGCTATTCGGAACTGCACCAAAAATTTGTACTTTTATAGTACCGATCACGAGTGTCAGACCACATGTTCTTCAATAATTCCTTAAGATCAATAAATTTTAATCAGGGCAAATGGCCCAATAATCGCCAGGTGGCCAGTCATCGCCAATATTTGCGAATATTTTGAATAACGAGTCAGCAGCTTCTTCCAGCATTCATGCTGCAAGCTTGTCTTTCAGTTCAATTTTCTTTGGGTTTGGTTCAAAATAAAGCTTCTGCCACATGTAATTGTGATGAAAATGAAATTTTATATGTTACAGTATTGTCTATTCATCAATTGGTGATCTCTCGGACTGATTTTGCTGCGCGGACACATTCTCATCGCGCGCGGCTTGCACGTTTGAGCACGCCTAATAGGGCGCGCGTCTGTCGGATCTCGCGCTTCGCGGTCTATAATGGGTTACTTCGCGCTTCGCGATCGGATATTTATTCTTTGAATTTGGAATGCTTCAATGAAACTTCAGCAAGGACATCTCTGTTAGATCCCAGTCTTCTTATGCATCTCTGTATTCTGAAGATTCTACGTTATGAAGTACACGGGGAATCCCATTTAGGTATCTCCCATTTACGAAGTTCCGAGAATTGATGCCTCGGCGGTTCCGTGATGGAGCAGCCGTGGGGCCGAAAGGAGAGGCCATGGTTCAGTCAAGCGTGACAAATAACAGGAGGGCCACACACAGCGCATTAGTTGAACCAGTGTACGTCAGATGTCCAAATCCAACAGATAGGATTCATGCGACCCTGCTTGACATTCGCGCTTCGCGCTCTATTCTCAGAAGACATTTTTAAATGTACATTTTCTGAGCTACCTCACAATAAAAAGCTACTCACTCCGTTCTTTAGAGATTCTTCCATATCTTTCGATGATATGCTAAAAATAGGATTTTTGCATAGCATTCTTAATAGATAAAACTAGAACTTCTACATGTCTTCTTCTAGACTTTTCTAAATCTAAATTTTGCTTTTAAGCTTTTTTACTAACATGCCGTCGTTTGAGTCATTGAGTAGTCGCGATCGAGTTTTAATTCTGAAGACTTTAATTTGAAATAAGGAGCTCGAAAGCTTCAGGATATAGAATACTATCAGAATGCTTCCAGTTCATTGTGGCACTGAACATCTCTTGCGACATAATTTGAGGAAATTTAAGAGAAAAAGCAATTTCTTTCGGCCCTTGAATGTATAAACTGGCCATTTGTTTATGTAATTTGTTTATAAAATCTATGAGAAATATGAATGATAATTTTACATCATTAAACATCACTGGCGACATAACTTGAGGAAAATTAGTACAAAAGACGATTACTTTCTGCTTTATATGTCCACACTGGGCATTTGTTTATAGAATTTGTTTAAAACATTGATACAGAATATCAAATGATGATTTTTCATCATTAGATATCACTGGCGATATAATTTCAGGAAAGTTAAGAGAAAACCGATTACTTTCTGCCTTTGAATGTCCACACTAGGTATTTGTTTATATAATTTGTTTATAAAATCAACGAAAAATATGAATAGATGATTGTCCATGATTAAACATCACTGTCCATATAATTCGAGAAAAATTAGGAGCAAGAACTATTTCTTTCTGCCATTAATTATCTACACTAGGCATTTGTTTATATAATTTGTTTATAAGATTGATAAAAAATATCGAATGTCAAATTTTCATGATCAGGTATTATTTTTGGGATGGAAGCAAGTGATTTTAACGCAAAAATTTACTTTGCAAACAAATAATCCATAGTATAGACTATTTGTTCAGTTAATTTGTTTATAACAATTAACTCAACGATGCCATAATTTTTTTTCTTTCAATTTCCCCCGTGCATAAAGTCTGGGAATGCTGATCATAGAAAATAATTTTTCACGAAGATAAACAAAAAAAAACGAAAAGAACGAATTTTTCTTCGCTCTTTGCATTAACATAAAAGTTTAAACAACAAAATTCGAAATCAGGCAACAAATCTCTTGAAAATTTATTGCTGAATTTTTCTAGAAAAAAAATCCAAAATCGGTTAAGAAATTAAAGTTACAAGTTATTTTGAACCTCGTTTTTTGATTTCATCCCACTGAGCGTCGGACAGAAAGACCGGATGACAGACAGAGACAGTCGCTATCACCAAAACTTGATTTTCGGCTTCAGGGGGTCTCAAAATTTGGGGATTTGTTAGAAAACTGAGGTGTGAATTTTCAGACAATCCTAATACTTTCTCAATCATAAGTCATCAGAATGTGAAAATGTCTAATACAATGTTCTCAACAATTTTCCGGGTGTATTACTGTGTGGATGTCATATTTTTTTTTGAAGACGGTAACTTGAAGGCGGTTACATATAAATTAATGGGAGAACTTATTTCAGATACTGTAATATCTCAAAACTGACGCAAGGATTTCTGAAAATATTTTTAAAATGAGCTTTTCATAGTTAAACTTTTTTATTAACATAATTCAACTCGAGAGGAATTAGTTGACCATTAATATTAATACATTTTATCAAATAGTAAGGAAGCTATGGTGATTTATATTATTTGAAAACCCGATTTTTCTAGTCAAAATGTTCTCGTGTATATAATTTAAAGTCGAGTCATGGTAATTTATAATATTTAGAAAATCTGTTTTTTATACTGAAAGTTTTTCCATTTTCATAATTTAAAATTGATCCAAGAACAAAAAAAAGATTCCTTGATTCGAGACAAATTCATTAATCTATGATATTGATACATTGTATCGAAGAGTACGAAGGTTCTGGTTAGTTATGTAATTTGAAAAATTTGTTTCAAATAGAAAAGCTGTTTTGGTTAACACAATTCAAAGTTATACAAGAATAGAAAAGACTTCTTGATTCGAGACATTTGGAATTTAGTATTGTGCTAAAAACATATATGAGTTTTAGAAAAAATGTTGTGTATGAAAAAATCGCATAAGTAGAGTGCACTGTTGAAATTGTTCAGTTTCATATTGGTAGCTATGAGTGATTCACGACCTGAGTGGCGACAGATGTAAGGTTAAAGAAAATAAGAAAATGGATAACTAGTTTGAAGACGTTCCAGTAATTATTCCTTAAAATAATAAAAAAATCTTTTAAACAACCAACTGAGAACTTTATAGTGGAACCAGAACAGGATAAATAGGCTCCTAAATAAAATAATAAAATAAAATCAATTATGCCTTTATTAAAATATCAAATATGTTTAACAGTTATGATACAACAACTAATTATTCTTCATTGAAAAACTCATTTCATTTAGACCAGTTTCTGACCATCTCTCGTACGAATTTTCCTGACTCGGTGAGGTCTGATTCAGACCATCCTCCTTCCGTACTCACTCCCGGTTTCAAAGCAGAAGCACCTTCCTGCTTATCGTTGAGACTCCAGTTACAGTTGCTAAGGTTATTAGCTTTCATAAATTCAACCCAAGCATTAGTTTCCTTCACATTAACACCACCATTGCCATCTGCATTAACGGTGCCCCATTCGGACACAAACACAGCAACATTTTTGTTAAGTGCATTAGTTGCCTTGTCCCTCAAACCTTGACCATGGGTTCCTGCGTAGAAATGTAGAGTATATGCAATATTTTCGTAGCCAGTAATTGGGTCAGAAGCAGCCTGGTCAACATCCTGAGACCAAGTGGGTGAACCGACTAAAATCAGGTTTGTCTTATCGATAGCCCGAATGGCCTTAATTACGGCTTCAGCATAAGGCTTCACATGGTCCTTCCATGAGACATCATTCTTTGGCTCATTCCAGAGTTCATACATGACGTTGTTTTTACCACCATAAGTCCTTGCCATTTCTTCGAAAAATGCAATTGCCTCAGCGGGATGTTGGTGAGCATAATGAGAATGCCAATCGATGATGACATACATATCTAATTCAATCGCAGCATCAACCACAGCCATCAATCTTGCTTTGTTGCTTTCGGGATCTTGTAAATAGCCACCACCTTCTTCAACTCCCATAGCAGCGCGTACCACCGTGGCTTTCCAGTCCTCCTTCAACCATTCTACTACTTTCTTGTTGTAGAATCTTTCTCCGCCCCAGCCGTTGTTGCTCCAGAAAAGACTCATACCAGAGAGACTTCCTGGTGCACCACCAATCAATATCTGGTTATCTTCGACAGATAACGGCAACACATCTGTTAAAACAGAATAAATAAAGATGATTAATGAATTATTACTGATAAAGAAGATGTGGGTAAAGTTTGAAGACAGTCCAAAGAGATATAAACTAGTATCCACGATGTTAGGGGTTTTTAAAGTCGTGTTGGAAATAACTGGGGATATGTCACATCACTTTTTAACTATGACAAATTATTTATTTATTTCACAAAGCTCTGTCTTTTTCTTTATCTGTTTTCAGTATATAATGTTCTTCATGACCAGTATCACAAATCACAAATGCTGTTGCAATTTTTTCAACAGAACATACAACTACTGCAATTAACAGATACTCTTTACTGTGTGATATGAAACATGAGATTATTTTTTCATAATAACCAATTTCGAAGTTCTCAAATTTAATGATATGATGGATATACCATACGATTCACAGTTGGGTACCATAAACATATCTTGTGTAATATATTAGAAGTTAATGGGTTACTTTACTCATTTTTTTATTTGGCGGGAAATGAAACTTAAAAAATTGAATGTAATTAAGAATATTACTGTAACACATATGTACGTTATAAAATTCAAATAGATTCTTGTGAATTATTGTTATATAATCTAATTTAAAATACATTTGATGTCTGACTCACATTTGGTCACTTCATATACTTGAATTTTTATAGATATATGAATTTTTGAAGAAAGTATTTTCTTAGTTATGTGACAATTAAACGGTTTCAGAAGACTGTCTCTGAAAGCTTTTCAACAATTAAAAAATGGTACTCATTTTCAAGGAATCACACTTCAAAAATCAATTCAAAAGATTGAAATCCTAATCATGTTCTAATGAGCTTAGATGTCAAAGAATAAAATTGTTATGCCAATATGAAGTTAACTAGCTTATGGTATAAGCATCTCTTATAGTTGAAATATAATAAAGTACTTTTCTATAAGGCAAACGATCAAAAAAATTAATCAAAAAGAAATACATAGCTAGAAGGGAACTCTTTATATATAATAGTGCAAAATTCAAAACTTCCTGTCAAAAAATTTGTTCGTTCGATCTCCGAAAATAAGCTTCAAAATATCTTTCTTTTTCAGTTTTTCAGAAAAAATGTATTTTTCATCTTTGGAATACATGCATAGTGCTCAATGTTCAGTGTGTACACCAAATAAAAGAGTTTATTTTCAAATCTAACATCATAACTTAATTAACTTGAGAATTTAGGTAATATTTTTATTTATGTTTGATTTTTTAATACAAAAAAAAATTCTCTCAATAAAGTAGATGTTTGTGGATAATGAGGTCGAAAAATTGAAATCATTTTATTTTTGTAATGAATTTGTGATAATATAATTTATCAATTGAATAGTTTAATCATTTATTGAAAGTTTTAATTACTTACCAGCATTACTGATGGCTAATAAAGCACAAAGAAGAGCAGCAACAATGAACACCATATTGTATGGCTGCAGGAACCGTAGTCAGTAGAAAACTTTTCAAGTGACTGATGACTTCTTCAGAATACCTTGCAGTTTTATATACTCCACGAATTGCATAATTTATAAAAATAGAAAATCTTAAATATTGTATCATGATGAATTAATCAATAATCCGTTGACGAACTGTAAACATGATAACCGAAATTTTATCTACAAAGTCCAAATCATCGATGCATGCCCGGCCTAATTACAAGGAAAACATGCACATATACCACATCATTCGATTAATATTATTATTTTTCCTCAGGATCAAACGAATGTGATTTTTTAATTTAACTAGCATTTTCAATCGGTCGCTACGCGTACGTGTGATTTTTCGGTTTGCAGGGAACTATAATTTCGAATACAAAATACAAATTGAGGAGAACTATTTATTGGTTAAAAGTCATTCAAGCTAAAATAGGTTCTAGGAAAGTATTACCTGTTTGTTTCAAAGGTCATATAAACACAATATTTATAAGATTGTTAAGAAAATTCAAAAAGATTTTTGAAAATTTCAGATATGTCGGAAAAGAATCTAGAAAATTCTCATTTTTTTTATTTTACAGGATTTCACTAAATTTCAGGGAAAAATTCGAGTCAATTTAAAAAATACTTAGGACTTTTAGAAGTGTGCAAGAAATTTAAAGATACTTGATGAATTTTAAGGAATTTCAAAATTTTAAAATAAGTTTAATCTCTTTAAAAGCGCTACAATTCCTAAATATCTTTTTAGCTGCCTTGAATTATTCCTAAAATTTGCCTTTCAAATTGAAGAAATTGCTACAAAAGTCTATCAGATTATTTCGACTTTATAGAATATCCGACATTGTAAAATTGCTATTGCACATTGATTTTATTCTATTATTTATGTATTATTTAAGCAATTTTTCAATTGGTTAGATTCGGAAATTTCAAATTCGGGAACTATAAATTTCGTGAATTTTATAGTTTCGGGAATTTTCTATTCCAAATATTTTTTTTCGGGAATTCTACAGTGTCAAACATTTTTTTGTTGGCGAGAATTCTCCTATATTACTTTTTAAATGACTGGCATTTTTTTGAAAAATTAAAGAAAACATTCAAACAAAAATCATTAAAAATTTTCCGAGGAATCTTGTGAATTTTTTATCATCTTGAAACTTTTCCAACATTTTTGAAAAGCTTCTAATTTTTCTGTTCGAAATCTGTGAAAATGTATACATAATTGAAAAAATTACCTCACAATTAACAAATTCTTAGTGGACAATTTCTGAAATATTTAAAAATCTTCTTAAGGGGTTAGGTCACCCTGGAGGCCGAAAAAATAGGCTTTTTTGGGAATTTTTTTCAGAAATATTACGAAATAAATCGAGATTACAGAAATGGGCCTTTATTATACATATCATTAACTGCAAACAATATTTTTTTGAGGCAATTTATTCCAAAATGGCGGCGGCACAGCGGTTTTGCGACGTCTTTTTTTTCTATGCTCCACGGCCGGAATAACAGCTCCTCTAATTTAATGAATTATGATTAGGGCCTGAATTTTTTTGATTATTTATAGTATAAGCTAGAGAAGTACGTAGGATTCTTTCAATATATTGAATTTTGACAAAATGGCGCACTTCTAAAGTGGAAAGTGAGAAATTTGCCTGAAAAATCGTCAGATCATTGTTAATAACATCTGCTAACATTGTTAGCTAGCGCTAACAAAAGGGACTCGCTGTGGACCAGACGGCCTTGTACTAAAACTCGAAAACGGAGTACTTAAAGATTTTTCTCGCCCATAATCTTTTGGGACATCATTTTTGAGGCCTTAAGGGACCCTTTAAAACAAAGAAAAAAAATCGATTTTTCGAAAATTCTAGGGTGGCCTAACCCCTTAATTATTCGCCTAAAATTAATTATTCAAAATAAGAAAAATCATATGGAATTTCATCGAGAATATTCTTAAAAATTTATTATTTTGAAACCCTTCGAAATCCTTCGAAAGCTTCTACACTTTTTTATATTGTTTGAAATCTTCAAAAATCTACAACATAATTTCAATTTTTTTAAATTCTACAAAATAAAAAAAAAATGCTTCAAAATCTTCCAGTTTATTTTTAAAAAATTTTTTTCTGAAATGTTTTGATCTTGCAAAATTATAAAATTTTGCTTTGAAATGTTCTACATTGTGCTTAGAAATTTTAGGAAATCATTTTTCAAAATAAATAATCATTTTGAGATTTTCCGAGGAATCTCAAAATATATTTATTTCTTATTTCATTTACTTGAAACGTTTCAAAATGATTAAAATGCTTTTTTTTCTAAATCTTTAAAAATCGACATTTTTTTTTTAATTTTATGATATCTCAGCAAAGAACAAACTGAACACAGTTACTAATAGTAATGTTCATGCAGTATGGCAACCAGTCAGGTTTTCGAAAACAATTTAGGCGAGATCTTGTTACAACTTTTTATGAAATGGAAAATATGGATTTATTCTAAGCTCTTTGAAATAAAAAACTAGTTTATTTCTTGCAAATGTCATATAGACTAAGGAAAAAAATATGTCCAGAGATTTCAAGGAAAATTTGATGCAGAATTGTATTAATAAATAAGATCTTATCTAGTGAACAGATAATATTCAGAATATATATAGCTCCTGGAATTGCACGCGCTTCATGTTTTCATCGAAATGAAAATTATCTTGATTTTACAAGGTTGATTAATCGTATGACCTCATGCCAAACACCGCAGACAAATAACACTAGTCAACAAAATGTGACCTATTTATCAGGCAGGTCCAAAAATCGCGAAGACTGAACAATGCTACGTGCAATTGTTAATCCTTTTTCCTTCTTGAAAAAAAAACCTCTACAAAAAATAATCCAATCGGATGGAATATTTTACAACCATATCGATTTTGAAGTTGTTATACCCTAAATATCTTCGTTGCATTCGTACTCACAAAAAAGAAGTGGAAGACAATACCAGCCTATTTTTTTATGATAAATTCAATGGTGTTGTGTAACTTCGACAAAAAAAAATGTTTAAAGACATATTTTTACATAATTTACTTTTTCTAATTTCTTATAATTACATTAAGACGTTTAGTGTACCTAGACCTGTAGATATTTTTGATAAGAATTCATTCGTACCGCATAAATTACTTTCATGTTGTTAACACCTTTTCCTTTATCATTAAATAAAAATAATAATGAAAATATTTTATATGATTGGAATCGAATATATTCACAAGTCGTAATACACGAAAGGTCTTTATTATTCAGAGAAAAAGTAAATTATGTGAACAAATCTCTTTGAATGTTTCTCACTTTTGAATTACACGACACCATTGAATTTATCATGACAAGTTAGGCTGATTTTGTTCTAAACATATATATGCATGCACGAAAGGATCGAAGATATTTGGAGTTCAACCTTTGACATCGAGAAAAGCTAACAAGATTTCATCCGATTACATCACATTTTGGTGTAAATTAAATTTTATTTCGGAAAGAACATGAATTTTCAAGTGCAAATTGCATTTGTCAAAATCTTTCGATTTTTGGACCATTGTTTTCCATTAATTATTATATCAGTTCCGAATCGAACAAAAACATGAATTTTCCGACATCTCAAATAATTCTGGAGATAATATAATGTAAAAAACTAGAAATATCAAAAATACGGTTTAATAAAGAAAGGTATACCTACCAAATTACTTGAGAATTTCAAACGACATAATTATAGCTGGTTTTCTTCGTTTTTTGGATGCAGAACAAAACTGAACAGAAATTCATTCTTGCATTTACCGTTTTTGGAATGGTAGTTTCGAGTTCACCGAAATTGGGTGAAGGCAGAATAAATATTTTCGGTGAGCCCAAGAGAATCTAAAAGGGCGGAAAGATTAACTGGAAATCTTTGAGTGTAGACCAAATATTTTTGGTGTGCCTAGACAATTTGTTCTGGGCCAAGTTAAAATGCCAACAAAGTAAAAAATGTGGAAACAAAAAAAATTTGGTTTCACCTTTTTGAAAATTCAGTGGACACTAACGCCGTAGATCCTACTAACTATAATTCAGTTTTTATAGATTAAGCTCTAGTGCAAAATTTCTCATTAAAAAGTTAATTTTCAACCTTCAAAAACTGAACCAACTTTAAATGCTGGAAGTATTCCAAACTTACAAATCTCAGAACAAACATTTCATCTCGTATTTGACATTAACAATTCCAAACATTTCAAATTTAATATTTCCGATTTTATTGGAAGTGAACAAAATTGCATAATTTTTAATTTAGAGCCGTGAAAATGTAACAATTAGTAAACATCGATAGAAATGGTGTAGATTTTTAATTGAGTAGCTTTTCAACCTATAAACAATGGAAAATTAAAAGACTTTTAAAAATTGATAAAAATTCATGGTTGAAACACTAACCCATTTTAGAGCTTGTCATTGTTAATATTTAATTATTTTGAATTTGAAAATTGTTTAATTGAAATGGTAACAATCTTAAAGAATTTCAAATAAAAACATAAAACTATGAATCCTGTCCTGACATGTATGCTCGTTATGAATATAATATATACCATAGATGCAGGGGAGATATTAAAATCAGTATTGATTATTTTACTCACACTTGTGCTTATTATTCTTGATTGTCTACTGTAGGATTATTATCTACTATAGGGTGGTCTCCCCTACAGATATAATATAGAAAAATATACATTCTTAATTTTTTTATGTTTCTTTCCAATAATTACTTAGGTTTAGAAAGCAAATATTTAGATCTAATTTAGGCAAACAATTTTGTTACTAAACATTTTATTGTGCCTTGTGTATTCTTTCGAAAAATTCAATTTGCTCATTTGTAATGTCATTTTTCGTGATTAAAACAAAAACTAGACTTCCTACCAAAAAATAATTTTTAATAGTGATGAATGTTAAAAATTTAGAATTGTTTTCCGAAATCTCTTCAGATTGAATTAAAACCTCGAACACAATACTCATCACATCGAGGCGCATGATCACGCAATCGAGATTATCGTCTCGTCTCAATCGACTTTTTTCATTACAAATTCTTGATCACCATTATATTTTAGTCCCATCTAATCATATTTTAACGAATCTCGATTCTATCCAAACATGATCGATATGCATCACTAATTTTTAAAAAATTTGTGAAATTTTTTATTTTGTGAACAACTATTATCTGACCGAGTCCACTGCAAATCAGGCAGCTTTCTACACTTATAATCGCAGAATCTCTCGTCAAAGAAATATGTTGTTTTTTAGAGGAAATTAGCCGGTACGTATTTTTCCAATTCGCAAAAAAATTGTTCTAAAAAGTTATGCGTATTTGTATTTCGTACTTTGTTTTTCAAAAAACTCGAATTTTTTTAAAACCTCTATAACTTTCAAACTAATTGAGATATTTATTATTTTCTTCTCGATTCCAATAGCATTCATCGCCTTATTTCAAAATGCGCAGGAAAATTGAAAATAGTTCAAAATTAACAAAATGGCAGCGGTTTTTCTGAAGAAATTTAAAAATGGATTTTCTCAAGGAACCCACCTTTACATTTTTTGCTATTTTTTTCACTTGTATTTTGATAATGAAGATATCTTGTAAGTTTTATGCCTGCTAAATGTTTTTTGTAGCCAGAAGAATTCTTTTCCCTTACAATCGAATTTTCCACTTTTTCTTGGAAACAATCACAGATAGGAAAAAATGTTGAAATAAAAGTTTGTACGTGTCAGAAAGTTCTATGAAAAATGTTTCTCGTTCTCTTGCGATATTTTTCATGGCTTACGAGAAAAATTCAAAAATTACATTTATAGGAAAAAAAAATTCTCTTGGCCTCAAAAATGTTTTAGCCCGCATGATGCTGATAAGATGCCTTTTTTCTATTAGTAGAAGCTTTTGATAAATATTTAGAAGAATAAAAAGGTGGGGGTTTCAACAACATGTTTTTTATTTTTTTTCTTCAAATTTTGAAAACATGATACACACATTTTTTTTGGAAACCCCACCTTTTTTATTCTTACAAACACTATTTAGAAAATTCTACTGAAAGAAGGAAGTCATGCTATCAGTATCATGCGGCTTAACAATTTTTCTCGTAAACTATGAAAAACATCGCAAGAGAACAGAAGACATTTTTCATAGAACCTTTTTAGATGTACAAACTTTTGTGTTAACATTTTTTCGTATCGTTGATTGTTTCCGAAGAAAGTAGAAAATTCGACTGTAAGAAAAAAGAATTGTCCTGGCTACAAAAGTTATTTAGCAAGCATCAAACTTACTAGACATCTTCATTATAAAAATAAAAGTTAAGAAAACCGAGGTTTTTGAGGTTTTTAGAACAATTTTTTTTTTTTTTGCGAATTGGAAAAATAAGTATAGCCCAATTTCCTCTAAAAACCAAAGTACTTCGTCCTCGAGAGATTCTGCGATTTCAAGTGTAGAAACCTGCCCGATTTGTAATGGATTCGGTCATCTATTCATTTTTTTTCGTATCTTGTGCCGTTTTTCCTGATAATTTTTTTTAAAATGTTATTTTTTACGATTTAAAGAAAAATTACGCTTCCCATCGAAAAAAAATCAACAAAAATTTTATAGACCTTTCTTGGATGAACAATTTTTGTTCACTCATATTTTTCATGTCTTGGATAGTTTGACCGACAAATGGCATTTTGTATTTTTAATAACATTTTTTACAATTGAAACGAAAAATATGCGTCTCACCCAAAAAATGTCCACAAATAAAATTTTTTTTCATATTTTTGGCATGAACGATTTTTCTTTCCAACATATTTTTCATATCTCGTATAGTTTTTCTGGGAAATAGAATTTTTGAATTTTTCAAGAAAGCATTTTCGATGGATAAAACCAGAACCGTCGTTCAAAAATGGCTGGTTAACGAACTCGTTCTTCATTTTTATACCTTAAAACAGTTTTCGCGAAATTCAATTCAATCTGATCAGTCTTTCGAAAGTTATCATGCCTGCAGAATACAGACATACATGCATACATATATACATGCATATAGAAAACCCCTTCGTGAAAATAGTTTTTTCTGCCTCAGGGGGTCTCAAAACGTGGCGATTTTATGAAAATCGCCGAAGTCTAATTTTACATGAAACTAATACCTTCAGATTTGAATAAGAATGTAAAAAGTATTATTATTTTTCAAATTAAAAAACTGTTGCAAAAAGTACATACATACTTGAGCGCTATTTTAAACCTGTTTTTTAAACGAGGTATTGCTGTTAAATCCTTCACATCTGAAATATTGCGAAGAAGTTTTCTTTTCAATTTTTGATTTTACATAATTAATTTTAAATACACTTCACATTCTATTGAGATAAAATGTCTAATATTTTCAGATTGGGGATTAGGACCCAAATTATGAGTTTTGAAGAAAATAAAGGTTACTAAAATTCCTATCTGGATAAATTTACATGAAAATAACACCCTATACATAGTTTAGGCGTTATTCGAAAAAGTGTAATTTTTTGAATATTTCCACAAAAACGATGTTTTTAAACAATAAGTTAGAAAGAAATAAAAACAACATGACTAGTGTTTCTTCTACCTTATGACCGTAATGAAGTTACTAAGTACGTTCCAAAAAATCAAAAATTTCTGGAAATATTCAATCAGTGGTCCAAAATATTCAAAAATAGAAAAATAACTTTTTGTAGGTCTCTTCAAGGAGAACAACTTTTGCTTCAAACTTTTTCTCGCATCTCATATATTTTTTGAAAAAAAAAAAAATCATTTTCAGAAGAATAGACGCTATTTTTTGAATTTTTGAGTTCATAAAAAAATGACTTGCACCCTATCCTACAAATTTTTTAAATCAAAAATAACATATACACCAATTATCACGTCTTCTTCACAACTTGAGCATATTTTAGGTGTAACGCAGCGACTAATTGATTCAACTTTATGTGCCCTGTACTATATATATATTTATTATGTTTTGAATAATGAGGAAAGCAAACTTTAAATTGAACTGGCTTGAAAATCTAATTTAGGCAATAATGAGGATGGGAGAACATTAATTCCGTCTTAATTACTCTCGTGATTCTGGAAAACTAGAGTTATCGAATTTTTTATAGGAGGCAGTAGCTCTCCTCTTAGTGGAAAGGTCTTACCGGAAGTTCCTACGTGGTCATGCGGCCCGGTTGTAATTATCGTCCGGCAAAACGTGAAAATAGAACTGCCGGCGGTAGGCGGGTATAGTGACTCCTAGGTAGTTGGCAATGTATAATTACTGAACACACGACCGCAAGGACAAAGCGGCCAACCAGCGTGACCCGTAAAATCCCGAAAGGGGAAGCACGCGTCGACGCCACGTATGTAGGGCTTTACTTGTATACCACAGTCCAACGCTTATTACCAAGTCTTCATTATTATCATAATTACAAATTATGAGTTCATTTTCCAGATTTATGCTCAATTTATACTTAAACGAGATATTTCTCGCAATAAGAAAAGAGAACGTCCATTAATTACGTAAGAATGATTTTTGAAATTTGAGACCCCCTTCCTCACTATTGTAAGAATTGCTAAGATTTTTGTGACCCACCCTTCCCCTTCTTACGCATGATTTTTTTTAGTCAATATATCAATAATAGGCCGAATTGGTTTCCAGTCGGACAGGCTGTACATCAGGGTGGACCAAAAATGCATTGGAATTTTTTTTTGGCTTCTTATGCATATACCCCCTCCCCTCCCGATTTGATGGAATCCACAAAAAAATAAATGGGTTTATTTTTTTTTTTTTTCAAAGAAAAGAATATATATATTTACAGTTCCCGCAAGCCCCATGAAGGTTAACATGTATTTCCCATGAGGAAAAACAACGTTTTTGTACATTTTATTCAGAAGCGTCAATATCACGTGAATCGAGTTGACACTCAGCATTTCTATTCAGAATGAGCCATAGAATACAAATGAATAATTACTTTTCAAATATCACCCTCATGAGTCTGTTTTATAGGGTCCCGAAAAAGCACCATAAGTGAAAAATGTGTTTTGCGAGTTTTGGGAGCAAAATATTATTTTTTTGTGTGGCTTATTTTAGTGAAAATTATTTCTTATACGTAAATATAACTTTATATTGATAACTAGATATTCGAACAAATTATTTAAACAACTTATTATTATTTATGTTTATATTCTTTTTGTATGAAGCTAAAAAAAATCGACACTCATTACCTGACTTTCATTGTATACGAGATTTTGAAAGATTTTGAGTAACTTCAAAGGATTTCAGCAGAATTCAAGGGATTTCATGGTATTCAAAAGGTCTACAAAATATTTTATAGAACCATACATTTTTTACGAAATTTAATGAGATTAAGGGGGTCATTACGTGTGACGGTTTCAAAAAATCGATTTTTTTGTTGTTGCATAAATCCAATCTACAGCATGTATAGAATATACTGGTCAAGTAATTTTTTTAAATTCGAAGTCGTTAGAAAGTTACAGCAGTAACAAGTTAAGGTGTTTAGTGCACGCGGCCGACTGCTCGACGGGCGGAAAACAAGGGCTATTGTGTATATTCGGATTTATAGCAAAGGCCGATTCTATTCACAAGCAGGAATACGCACACATATTTATAGGGGCACTGCTGTCCTGAAAGTCTGAAACTCAAATTGAATGTAACGGTTCCTTAGTTTTGGATTTACAGTCAGCGGCGTAACAGCTATAATACCCGAAATCTCAAACGCGTTTTTCTCGAAACTACATTGTTTAAACTGGCGACCATGATTTCTCAAAAATGGTTCAATAAATTGCTTTCAAATTTTAATGGTACATTCAGCACACGTACGGCTATCGCCAGAACTAGGATTTTTGAAAAATTTTGAACCGTTTTTTTTTTCATAAAAAAATAGTCGCAAAAAATCATGAAATTGTATGTCTTAATATTGAAAAGCATATAAAAAATTTAATTTTCAAGATTATCAAAAAATCCTTGTTGCAGCGATATACATACACCTATAGATTAACATCCAATTTTGTTTTTTGATTTCGGATAAGCCACTCTGACAGAATCATGGTCGCCGTTTACCTACCTTTTTTTTATATGGTTGACATTCGCTCAATGAAACTCACGATCAAAATCATATTTTTGCATATAAAAATTCACAGGTACTACTAAAGACTGAATAAATATATAGTAGATATTTAGAAGCTCTGTGTTTTTTGATTTCGCTACAAAAAATTTCGAAAAAACCTTTAAAAAAGCTGTCACACAAGATGACCCCCTTAACGAAGCTTTCTAGGAATTTCATGAGCCTTCACGGGCTTTCAAAAGTTACGAAAGGATGTCGATGAGTTTCTAAGGATTTTAGGGAATCAAGAACGATTTCTGCACATTGCAAAGGATTTTATAGGTTTTGAAGAAATTTCAAGAGATTTTATGGGATTTTGAAGATTTAAACCCATTTGAAGGATTTCAAACGATTTGACGGAATATCCAAGAAATTTAAGGTTTTTCCACAATTTCTAAAGGATTTCTAGAGATTCCTAGGAAGGTCAATAATTTTTAAGCAATTTCAAGAGATCATGGACGAAATTCATGGAATTCAAAGGATTTAAAAAAAAACCAAGGGATTTTTAGTGTTTCAATGGAATTTAAAGGAATTTCAAAAATTGCAAGGTATCTCGTAATATTTCCAAATATTTCACAGAATTGCAAGGATTTTCACCGGTTTTTAGAGGTTCTAAGGGAATTCCGTGGATTATTATAAGAGATTTTCATGGAGTTTTGAAAATTTTAAGCCATTTCAAGGATTTCAAAAGATTTCGCGGAATCGCAAAGAATTTTCAGATCTTCCAAAGGATTTCAAAGTATACCCAAAGGTTTAAAGTATTTTAATGGATTTTGAAGGAATTTCAAAGATTGTAAGGGATCTTGTGCTACTTCGTAATATTCCACAGAATTTAAAGGATTTTTAGTGATTTTGGAAGATTTTAAGGGATTTTCATGTACTGGAAAGGATTCTTATGTGGCTTCGAAGATTTCAAGCCATTTCAAAGATTTCAAAAGATTTCATGAAATTTCAAAGAATGTTACGGTACTTCTACAGTTTTCAAAGAATTTCAAGGAATTTCCAGGGAGCTCCATCGTTTTGAAGCAATTTCAAGAGATTATGTACGATATCCATGGAATTCAAAAGGAATTTAGAGTATACTCACGTGTTTGAAATATCTTAAGGAATTTAAAAAGAATTACAAAGATTTGAAGGGATCTTGCAATATTTCGAAATATTTCACAGATTTTCAAAGATTTCATCAATATTTGGAGATTTAAAGGGATTTCTATGGATTCTAAAGGATTTCCAAGGAGTTCAATTATTTGAGAGCAATTTTAGGAGATGATATACGTTATTTATAGAATTCAAAGGATGTCAATTATCTCAACAATTTTAGGGGAGTTACAAAATTTTCACATGAATTCACGGGATTTGAAGGGATTTCGAAGATTTTCCGGGATTCCACGACATTGTACAATAATTCCAACAATTTTAGCGGAGTTACAAAATTTTCAAAAGAATTCATGCAATTTGAAAGGAATACGAAGGTTTTCTTAGATTCCATCACATTTTATGAAAGGTGTACACTAGATTTCAAGAATGCTTAACTCGTTGACTCTATATTTATTTTACACATATGCAATATAAAATATTACAGAAATGAAATAAATAATGGTATAATGTCTATAATAGTACCAAAATCAATTTCGATAGCCAAAATAGGATTCAAGCTTCTGAACTAAATATGACCAGAAATTGATTTGAAAGTACGTACCATAAACTGGGGTTAATTGGCGCATACGTAAGTGTAATCGTAGCACCGTACCATCATAGTTATTATTGATTCATCATCGCAAAAAAATCGAAACAGAACGAGCTTCTAGCATAGGGGTCCGAATAATCCAATTTACATAATTTTCCTTATTTTTTAACCACTCATATGCAAAAAAAATTTACATAGAAAATGTTATTTTTATCCTAATTCTACATGCCAAGGGCTTAAGTTTGAGCCATCCCTTAAAAACATCGAACTAAAAGTAAAGCTCTTAGCATAGGAGCATAGGAGGAGACAAAAATATCGAAAATCTGTAATATTCATTTGCCTCAATAAAGATTTAAAAAATGGGAAAAAGTACCAAAAAAAAGGAATAAAACTTATTCTTTTTTCTTGTAGTTTTTCGAAAAGCCTGTCATTCCATTAAATTTTTTACTTTGTCAGGATATTGATGGTTCTTCCAACATTTGCTCATCCTCAACCATTAATTCTTGTTTTTAATAAACGCTGACGAGTCACGAATTATTTTGCTGTTAAAATCGATTATTTTCATTTAAATGTCAATACAAATTTTGACTGAAAAAGTGTTTCGATGGATGTAGTTGAGTAGAATTATTACTCAATTTTTAGTGATATTTCCTTTCGAAATAAGTCTTTTATTATAATCAAACAGCTTACTACGTATTATGAGTGAATATTATTCTAGTTAGGAATAAATTATTATTAATTTTATTGTTGTGTAATATTGTACGGTTATTAAAACAAAAATGCGTATTACTTGGAGCCTCACCCCCTCATTTTGTGTTATGTGTTGAAAACAGATTTTCTCAATTTTTTTAGATTGAAAAAGAATGTAGAGGTAGTTCTCGACCCTCAAAGACCATCCCTATTATTTTTCATGTTAAGCTTTAAATATTTGAGATCTACCTTTAAAATAAAGCCGTTTGTCAAAAAGGGACCTAACTACTAAAATATCGATTCCGGGAATTTAAAACAAGGGAATTGACGTAAATTTGAATTAATAATCACACATATATTTTGAATTAAGGCTAACAAACTCTTATATATCGCATTTACTAAAGGATTAGCTTCATTTGCAATGAAATTAAAAAATATATTCCTTCCAGATGAAAAGCGATCTTACCAATTTTTCTGATACCTGTTTCTGACTTACGACTCACGATTTAAAAACTATGAGATACAGTTCCTGATTTAGCTAGTATTTTTCTTTACTAGAGGGGTGAATTGTATCTTAGCCTCTAATATTAGCGGAATTTCGAAAGATTTTACAGGATTTCAAAATATCAAGAAGGATTTCGACGAATTTTTAGGGATTTTGAGGCATTTTAAGAGATTTCAAGAGCTTTCGAATTATATAAAAATAAGTCATAGGATTTTAAAAGATTTCAAGAAATACCCAAGTATTTTTACGAATTTTGAAGAATATCGGCGGATTCCGATGGAATTTGGATAATCTGTAGGTAGCTCATAAGATTTCAAAGAATTTCAAGGAATTTCTACGGATTATAAGAGATTTTGAAAGATATCAAAGAATCACGAGAAGATTTACAGATTTCAAATGATCTTAAAAGATTTCTAGAGTTAAAAACATTACCCGGTATAATTTCAAAGAAAATCTCAATCCTTCAAGGGAATTTAAAAGATTTTAAGGGATCTCAAAAAAAATTAATCAAATTTCAAGAGATTTCAAGAGATACTGAAAGAATTTGACGGACTTTCAGGAATTTCGAGGAATTTTAAGGAATTCACTATTATTTTTGCGGTTTACAAAAGATGTCAAAGGATTTTAAGAAATACCGAATTATTTTTGTGAATGCTGAAGAATGTCAGAGGATTTTAATAGCTTTTCGAGGATCTGCAGGGATTTCAAAAGACATGGAAGATTTCAAATGATTTTAACGGATTTTGAGATATGTAAAGATATTTCGAGGGTTTTATTCGATTTTAAAGATATTTGAAGGGACTTCAAAAGATTACAAAATATATGTACAGATTTTAGAAGATTCCTTGAAATTTCAAAAGATTCAACCGAAGTTAACAAAATTTCCGAATATTATTAAGGATTTCGAGAAAGGGCCTAGCCGGTTAAGCATGTAAAATCTGCCCCCGCACGTATCAAGTTTAAATTTACGTCATAGTTTCATGCCCATGTGAAGTATGATTTCCTCAAATGATAACCTTAAAATTGCATTTTTGAGTGACTTATGGAGGGGGAAAGAAAAATCAAAAAAGTGGTTTTTCTCGAAAACCACTCAACCGATTTTGATAAACAAAATATATGTTACATACATCAATGAGAGTAACGCAAACATAAAATATGAAAAAATTTTGATAAAAAATATGACCAAAAAAAA
>CAKNXH010000059.1:210923-222814 GCA_932178445.1 Andricus quercusramuli | reverse complement strand
CAAAATCGGTTGAGTGGTTTTCGAGAAAAACCACTTTTTTTATTTTTCTTTCCCCCTCCATAAGTCACTCAAAAATGCAATTTTAAGGTTATCATTTGTGGAAATTATACTTCACATGGGCATGAAACTATGACGTAAATTTGAACTTGATAGGTGCGGGGGCAGATTTTACATGCTTAACCGGCTAGGCCCTTTTATCATCATTTAAAAGATTAACGGATCTCAAGACAATCGGGAAGGTTCCCACGTTTTATAAATATTTCAATGCATTTTAAAGGAATTTCAAAGCTTTCAAAGGATCTCGTCATATTTCAAAATATTTTACGGAATTTTAATTATTTTAACCGACTTTCATAAATTGTAACGTATTTCCACTGATTTCAGAGAATTGTGAGAGATTTTATGGGATTTTAAAGACTTGATGTGATTTCATAGATTTCAATAAATTTAAGGAAACTGAATAGCTTTTAAGGGATTTCCAAAAATTATACCAGGACAGGATAGTGTGGCGACAAATAGCTTTACATGGTGACTTTGTTAAGCTCTCCGCATGGGGTGATTGCTAGAGAATTGTTGAGCTATTTGAATCGGATCAACGTTGTGGAACGAAAGTGTTGTCCAAATAAGCAATACGAGATTTCTAGGTCAATCTTCTGTCTAATTTTGACCAATACACTACTTAGGCTCCTTTTTGACAAACGGCTTGAATTTTTTTTGTTGAATCTCAAGAAATTAGGCATTCAGCTAAGATAGTTTCAAAACCAGTTATATTTTCTGAATTCTCTTTCTCAATTTTGCAAATATTTCCAATCTGCTAAGATCTTTTTCTTTCATTGAACACTTTTAATAACTGTGGCTCTCGCTCATGGAAGATTAGAGACACGTACAAAGACGAAACAATGAAAGTTGGAGAAGACTTTGGTGATTTTTCGAGAGTTCTTAAAGATCGATTGAGTTTACTTTGCACTGTGATACGGGCTCTAAGTCCCGGCCATTGAGTTTCCGGTTGCAATTTCGTGCCGATGGAATCGCAACGAAGCCGGAAATTCTTTTCTCTCATTTCCCATCTCTACTCGATTCCTCCTGCATTCGTATTTCCAACCCCTTTTTTATTCCTTCCTAGTCTTTTACTCCTCCTTAATCGTAAAAGTACTTTTCCAAGTATTTTATAGCAGCCCTTGCTTAAGTTCATGCTCGAAGTAGATGAAAGAAATGAAAGATGAGAAATTTGAGATGAGCTTTTTAAATAAAAACTTAAGTCCTGAGACAAGTTGAAAAATTCTTCAATAACCGTTGGCAAAGTCTTATTTTTTTTATAGAAGCATCAATTTTTTGTCTATCTAGTTCCACTCTCTTAAATTTTTACGAGAGAAATTTTTCATACTTCCAAATGTTTCATCAATCAGAAAAAAAAATTTCAAGTTAGAACGTTCAAAATGGAACAAGTTTAGTAACTACTTTAATATAATAAAAACAAATAATTTATCCAAAACAGAAAAGATTTAAACTTCAATTATATAAGGAAAGTATTGTTTAAATTTGGATGTCAGAGAATTTTATTGGTGAGGGAGAACCAGCGAAAAATGTCAAGGATTTTAAAAAGAATTTTGGTAAGGTCAGGGAATTTTTATGAGCGGCACTTTAAATAACTGTCAGGAATCAGAAAATTGGAAAATTTGAATTTCAAACTGCGTTATTCCGTTCATGGAAGATTCCATGTTAAAATTTTATGAAATTGAAATTTTGGTCTTTGAATATTAATTCTTGCTAGTAATTTATTTGCCTTGTTTTTCTGTCTTTTTTCTGCAGTTGCTTCCTCCGGTCGATTATATTTTCAGATGAAAATTGTATTAGTTGGTTGAAAATTGTGAACATTTTTATCAAATTTAGCGTTTTTTATTGATAACTTAACGTTTTCTTGAAAATTCCTCTTTTTTGATTGAAAATGAATCTCTCCTAGTAGAAATTCCAGAATTTCTTCGATGAACATGCAACTGTTTGGTTAAAAATTATTTTTCGTTCGTTAAAGATTCAACTATTTTGTTTAAAATTCGTCTTTTTTTTTTGAAAAATGAATTACTTGGCTGAAGGTTAGCCCACGTTGTTTAAAAATCTTTTCTTTTTTGTTTTAAATAGTCATAAGCATAGTTGAAGATTCATGTCTTAGATTTAAAATTGTTTTTTTTTGTTGTTGAAATTAAATGTTTCAACTGAAAATTTGACCATGCCACTCGAAGGTTCATTTGAGTTGTAAATTTACTTCTTTGGTTGAGAATTTAACTAATTTATTTAAAATTCAACTACTTGGATAAAAGTTGAACTAATTTGTGAAAAATTTATTTGTTCCTTTGAAGGTTCATCTCTTTGATTGACATTTCTTTTTCAATAATTGGGTACAATTTTTTTCTTTCCTGACTGACAAATCTTTATTTATTGAAAAGTCGCCTTCTTGGTTGGCAATGTAATTTGTTTACTGAACAATTAATTTTTTTCTCTCGATTAAAATATTTTCATGAGCTAAAAAGTGGTATTTTTTCTGATGATCACTTTCTTCACTGAAAATTCAACCTTTCCATTTTTGTTTAAAATGCTATCTTTTTTAGTTGAAAATTGAACTATTTTTTTGTAATTCATGTACTTTGTTGAAAATTAGACTTTTTTGGTAGAAAATTATTCTTCTAGTTGAAGATTCGTCTTTTTGGATTGAAAATTTATCTCTTTTAGTGAAAATTACATTTTTTTGGTTGAAACATCAACTATTACACTTCATGTTAACAATTCATCTTTTTAGGTTAAAAATACAATGTTTTGTTACAAATTCTATTTGGATGAAACTATGTGGTTGTAAATGAAATTATTCCGTTTCAAAATTTCGACTTTTTTCAATGATAATACGCCTTTTTATGTAAAGAACAAGTATTTGGTTAAAAATTCAACTATTTTTTCAAAAATCTAATTACTATATTGAAAATTCTAGTAGTTTATTAAAAAGTCGTCTTCTTGGGCCAAAATTCATCTGTTTTATTGAAAATTCCTCCATTTGGACAGAAAATGCATCTTTTGGATACAAAATATTATATTTTTTTGTTGAAAATTCAACTTTATTATGAAAAGTTTAGTTATTTGGTTAAAAGCAGTGTTTAGTTGATGTTTTATCTCTTGTGTTTAAAAGTACGACAACTTGGTTGAAAGTTGAACTTTGTAGGCTACAAACTCAAAAATCTGTTCAAAAAGTTAACTATTTTCTTGAAAATGTAACAACTTTGTTATCAAGTCCTCTATTTTTTGGTCAAAATTTCAACTCTTTTGTTGATCATTCGTCCTATTTGATTAAAAATTCGTCTTTCATAGTATAACAGACATTTTTTTATTGAAATAAAAAAATAAATTTGAAATTTTCAAATTCCAACTAGAAATTGTTTCATTTTGTTTACAACAGATATTTTTCTAAATATTACAAGAATAAAATGCTGGTCTTTGAATATTGGGGGTCAGAGATAATAAAAAAATTGGTCATGAAAAAATGAGGGAACAGTTAGGGAATTTTGAAAATGAAGCTTTGCTGCCATCCTGTTATGAAGAGTGAAAGCAAAACATTGAACTATAGTTTTGAAAATGCAATTTTTTTTTGCGAGAGAAAAATTTGAAACAATTCGAAAACTCAGTGACCTAATTTCAAGTTTCTCGTTTTGCCAGACGTCTTTTTACAGCTCTCTTCGGCCAATTTTCTTCTCTCGTTTTTTCTTCTTTCTCGTCTCTCGTCTTTCAAACTTTTTCCGTTTCGGTCAACCATCGATAAGGTTCCCTCGAAATTAAGGGAGAATAAAGGGGCAAAGTTTCAAACAATTAAAGGCGAAATTCGATTAGAAGTATTGTGCTGTTGCTGATATCGAAGGGAACAAGAGACGGTTATACTTTCTATATTTTTCAGGATAGCTGCGAATAAAGATTGATACCAATTGGGTAACAAATATTAAAGTAATAATAAAAAAATGGCATATACACAGAGAGAATTTTTATAACAATATTTGGTCCATTCTATATCTATAATTAACATAAAATATAAGAATTTAGGGATAATCGGGGGACTGTTATAAAGATTCCTACTCTAATAAGAGATGATGGTATTTCCGTATGTTTTAATATAAACTAGAGCAAGCAAAAATTAGTATTCACGTTTAGAAAAAGTCTTATCTACTGTTTGAAAATTGTGAGTGTAAAAAAATGATAATGATCAATAACAAGTTTTGTAAAAAATATCGTCAATAGTAAATATTTTAAGTAACACAAGTTAAAAGACATATACGAAATTCTAGTATTCTTAAATAAGAATGCGTATTGAAATGAAAGCCGATAGTAATGTCCGCAACCAGGATTTGCGAGAATTCTAAAAGACTATACTAAAAACATCTGAAGGTTTTCGAACTGTCCCGTCTATAGCCGAGTACGCCTCGACCAGACTAGCAGATCAACCGCCAAAAGTTTCAATCATACGTGTATGTAGTACACAAATGCTTGTAACTAGTGCAGTGTAAACTGAAACTTTACCAAATTTCAATTCGAAAATTATTAATTTAAACTTCTAACAATTTACACATATAAAATAGAAGCTCTTACCATTTTTCAATTGGAAGGTTTCAATTCAGTGTAATTAAACTGCAAAACTTGAACTTTTACACTTTTATAAAGGGAACAGTTCAAATATTTCTGGTTAAAAAATATAAATCAACGCTATCGTTCTAATAGCTCTAAATCAAAACTAATCCTCCATTCAAACTCGCATTAATAGATATGTTATTTTCACATTGAATATAGCTTATAAAGTTTCAATCAAACATTTCAATTTGCCTAATTATTAAGACTTTTGTATGGGAAAAGTTAAATTTTCAACTTTAAATCTGTGAATTGTTTAATTTTGAACAGATGTAGAATCGTACTGTAAAATAATTATTGTAAAATTTTTAACACTCGAACCATGTTTTAAAACTCATTAATTAATTTATATTTACTATTGATCAACTTGAAACGTTTTTCACAAACAATTTTAAATTTCAAACGCTTTCAATTTTTTATTTTTAAAGTCTTCAAAATTGAATTTTTGAATTGTGCCAACCACCAAAAAGTTGTAGATGCAGTTTAAAACGATCGAACGCACAGAGAACCTGACAATCGGTCGGCGAACAGTGCCGATCACCCTAGAGTTCGGGGTGCTGAGAATAATTTAGATGGAAACACCACGACGAACCCACGAAACGTCCACATTGAGTGGACGAATCAACTCAAGAATGACTTGCTAGACTGCTAAGATGCCAGCAGTATCCCTGCTCAAAGAGGCTTTATGGCGCATATGCACACTCTGTGGTGCCAGAAACACCTTGAGCTTCAGCACGTTTCGCATCAGTCTTTGCGAAATGAAGTCGACTGCCTCTCGCAAAAGGGGTATGTACGCGGAGAGCATTTCCAACCTATAAACAAGCCGCAGACGAAGAGGAGGAAGTAACATTAAGACCAACCGCGGGAAGCAGGCACCTCCTGAGAAATGACTGCGATGTCTGGACCAGAAGGAGCATTAACATCCAGGTTTCTCCTTAGCTCCAAGGCTTGGATACGATATTTTTGGCTGATTCAAATCGAAGGTTAAAACCGACAATGGATCGAAAGACTAAAAGATGCTTCCATTCATTGTATACTTAAGATTGGATGGGCAAGAGAAAATGCGTCCCGGGTTTAATTTGTGATTGACCACTTAAAATCTGGTATATCGATCACGGAAAGGGTTCGAAAGTTCACCCAAAAACTGAGGATCTACCATCATGCACTGAAGAAGTCAAAGCTGCTGACAATCAAGAAACATATTTTTGATAATATACGGGTGTTATCAGACATAACGAAGAGAATACAAACAAGACAGTTTCTGCCAGAAATCCTGCCAAACTCAAAGAGGTGAAGAGTTTTTGAAGAGAGATATACAAGATCCCGAAAACATTGGAGTTGAATGAAGATACTGATAATATCACCCGCTTCAAGAAGTTTCGCGACAACCTCTTGACATCTGAGGAGGAATGGCCATCAATCACTGCTGAGCAGAAGAAAAAAGCTCATAGTGGCACGAAGAACTTTTCCACTGTAGGACCAGGTGGTATTAAGATCTTCTGGTGAAAGGAGTATACTTGTATACACCAACATCTGGTCTGTATATTTACCTCATATTTAAAGTCGGAAACGCCCATTCCGCAGTGGCTGGTATTAGGACGCACTATACTCCTGCGGAAAAAGGCGACTCACCTAACCCAGAGAATCACAAGCTAATAACTTGTTTGAACACGCTTCAAGAGACCTTTAAAACTGTTCTGAATGACAGGAGGCGTCTTTCAGGGTGATACCATAAACCCGCTGCTCTTTTGCATCACACTTCTGCCTTTATCTTTCGGACTACGCAATTCTCCTGAATACCTCTGCGGCGCAACTCTAACTATCTCGAGCATAAGATCACTCACGTATTTTATATGGATGACCTGAAGATATATGCTTCTGGTGAAAGAAAACTTCAACTTGCTCTGAATATCGTCAAGGAGTACACAGGAGAGATTGGTATGGTCTTTGGTTTGGACTAGTGTGCCACGATGAGTTTGAAGAAAGGAAAGATTATTGGCGCTCCCGATGACCCTGACGTTGTAGATATAAGTGTTATGAGACATCTTGATACTTGGGAGACCTATACATACAAGGGCGGGGTTAAAGGTGTGCTAGGGCCTAGCAGCTAGGCTACTGAAAAAGTGGTATGGATGTGATCTTACTCAACTTCATCTTCTTTTCAAAGTATACATAGCCTCTTTAACAAACACGCCACCCCCTGATCCCTAGAATACCTTTCTCTGCATTTTCAAATTGAGCAAGTAGGTTTCTTTAGTGTTAGCCTTAAAAATGACTTTTTCGTGAATCTTTATGGCCACTTTCGTAGTCAGATGATAAAATTATATCGATTTATGAGGTTTCAAAAATATCAATTTTCATTACCTCACTATGGCACTTTTCAAAATAATATACAGTTTATCCTGAAGTTTCACCCTAAAACTTATTTTATACTGATTTTTCATTGATTCTAAAATGTTTCGTGCAAATTGGTCAATGAATGACCGAGATATCTATTACAGGTCAAAAAAATCAATTTTTTCAGTATAGCATTTTCGACATTTTCGTGGTTGTAGGCGGCTGTAGTTCAAGGCAGCTATCGATATTTTAACTAAAACGGTATTAATTTTAAACAAAAAATAGTTCAATTGTATTGAAAAATATCAAGTTTTAACCAAACAGTTGCACTTTTAACCGAAAAAGAAAAAAAAATCAACCAAATTGTTGATTTTTCAAGTGTGATTTTTTCAAAAAACAGTGTGATTTGTAAGCGAAAAAGATGAATTTCCTAGGAAAAAGTCGAACTTGCAACCAGAAAATATAAATTTTCGACAGGAAAATTAATTTTCAACCAAATAGTTCAGTTCATCACAAAATGCGAATAGTTTTCAACTCAAAATGGAATAGTCAAATTTACAATTGAAAAAAGTGTTTGTGAAAAAAAAGGAATTTCCAACGCAATACTTAAATTTTCAAGCAGAGATTGAGCTTGAACTGATGAAATGTATTTTTAACAAATTAGTTGAATTGCAAGAAAAATAGTTCAATTGTCGGAAAAATGAATTAATTTTTTAGCAAAAAAGATGAACTGGCAAGAAATCACATAAATTTCGTACCAAATAGTTGCATTTTCATCTAAAACGATAAGCTTTCAAGCAAAAAAGCAATAGCTTAATTTCCAGTCAAAGAAATTAATTACAAAAAGAATCGATTCTTCATATAGTTATTTTATAGTTATATAGTTTTATAGTTATTTAGTTAGTTATTTATTTATATATTTATTTCTCATATATACATATATATATATATATATATATATATTTATTTATTTATTTATATTTACATAGTTATTTCATAGTTTAATCCTTAGCCAAGAAGATTGATGTTTAACAAACTTTTTCAACTTTCAACCAATAAGTTGAAGTTTAAACCAAAAAAGACGAATACTCAATAAAAATGTTAAAAGTTAAATATTCAACCAGTAAAATAAATTTTAAACAAAGCAGTTCAACTTCTAATCAAATAGCTACATTTTCAAGAAAAAAAATTAATTTTCAATGAAAAATTCAATGTTTGAATTTTCAACTAAAACGATCAGTTTTCAGGCAAATAAGAATTAGTCAAATTTTCAGTTAAGAAAATTGATTCCTAATGAGGTTCCATTCGTTAATTTCGTTATTAAGCGAAAAGTAACTAAAAATAATGTTTTTTGAAAGCAAGGGAAAAAAAGAATTCTTAAGTAAAAAGGAAGAAGTGGGTCACAAAACATATACAAAAGTTGTAATTTTTCGAAACATATGCGTCTTTTATGCTTATGATAATTTGTTGTTAAAAACATCAGATTGTGAGAAAAATGAAATAAACCCAAGAAACATAGTCCACTGTCCCCCTCTTCTATATATTCGAAAAAAGAGGTATTTTTTTTTTTAATTGATGGTCCAATAATGCCGGAAGTTCCAGGTTCAGGCTGCCAAAGTTAATGTCCGGCTGACAAAGCTTTATCTGATTTAGGTACACGTGACCTGTTAGTCAAATACCATAAAAGCGAATTCAACGCTCAAAGGCTGTAGGAGTACCATCAAGTTTGATCTTTCATAAAACGACCTACTTTTCTACAGAATGGGAATTTGTCGATTTTCTGGATTTTCAAATTTCATTGAAATATAGAAATTTTAATGTGATCAGAAATTGGAAAAACTGGGGTATAATCGATATTTGACATCGTAGCACGTGCAGTCGTATTTCTGAAATCCAATCATGGGCAATTTTATGATTGCACGTTTTGCGAAATGGGAATATTTTGCGAAGCATGTAAGGAGCATCTTTTTGCCAAAATAGAGAAGAGGCGTAATTCAACAAAAACATAGTGGTTCATTTGATCATGATTTTAATTAATTTTTACAACAAAATAATCAAAATACGTATCACCTTTTCATATTTCCCAAATTCCAATTTTGTCTCAATCAAATGCATTTTATATCAAGTAACTAATCAGAAAAATTCCCAGAAAAAAAATGTTCAAAAAATCCAATGGCACCTTTTACTTTTGATATAAAAATTTCAGCTTGAAGTTCTTCTATCAGCTTCGTTTTTCAAATCTCCAGTTCAACAATAGGAAAAATAACTGAAAACTGGAATTTTATATCAAGATTTGCGGTAGTGAATCGCTGCTAAGTAAACAAACGCAAATATCTTCGTAAATCTGGCCAAGTTTTGATTATTTTTCCTTATAATGCATTCTATGAATTTCTGTAATATCAATTCAATGAATTGAAAACTTCAGGTATCTTTTAGAATTACTTGTCAAACTTTTATTTCAAATTTTATGTTGATTGTGGTGATTACTTTTTACTTGATGGAATATTTTGAATCGAAGATATTTTTTTTAAATTTTCGTTCATCAATTTTATTTTGAATGAAAAATCACAACTCATCCATTAAATTGAAATATGAGAAAGAGTTTAATTAACCTATATTACCAAAGTGTGTAATTTCAACTTCATTCAATTAAGGAGATTGATTGATTTTTGATGCAAACAACGTCCTTCAAGTTTATAAAAAGTTTCTGACTTTACGGAAAATATTACTATTCAATTGAGAATATACATATATTTTTTATGTGTTTGCTTAACTGCTCAATATTTCTCCGGAATATGTCTTCAATCACTATAAAATAAATTCCCATGACCTATCAGATAAACAACTTGGGTCTGTAAATTACTTCCTCATATAAATCGTTTATTTCATTCTTCATATTGCCTTACTTTGAAAAAACCTATATTACCATTTTCTATTTAGAGATTTGTTATACTAGTTGAGATGCAACAAAAAATTGACATAATAAATATGCATATAAAATTAAATAGTCAGTGGTTTAGCATAATAAAAAAATTAATAATACTGAAGGAATATCTTCTAGACCATGAAGCATGGCCTTGTTTAATTTTTTTGCTTTCTCTCTCTCTCTCTCTGTCTAATTATTACTTAGGTTAACTCAACAATCAAATATTCTTTAGAAAAGAAATCGTATCAAGTCTGGAATGTAAAAAATTGTTCTCTTTTGCTGATTACAAGAGGGCGATCTTGCTAATCTTCAATTAATGATCCCAATTCCGAGGGTCCATTTCTTCCACTAAGTCTTTGTATTAGACATTTCATGAAAAGGATCGCGTGGCCAATTAGAAAGAGTAGCGATTTCGGTTCAATCCAGTTTCCATCAGATGCTGTGGTAGAACAGTAATTGCATTTTCCAGTCCTGACGGCGAAAGAAACGCATCGGTCGACTTATTTTTCACCCCATTCTACTCTCCAGTCCCTATCATTTTCTCCACCTCTGTAACGCCCACCTCATCCTTAGAAGCAGAGGCTTAAATTTACCCAGACACTTCTATATCAATTCCTTTTTTCATTTTTCGACTTCTTCTTATTTTTTGATAGAACTAAACAATTTCATGGATGAAAAATAAAAAAGTCACAATATTATGTCTCTGGAGTAATATTTTTTTTGTGTTTGAAGAAATAATTTTCTTCATCACAGGGCTTTATTGAGGCCGAGGTGGTAATTACTCGGATTTTTGGTGTGAACTAGATTGCAAGATTGCATGGGATTACAAAAAACTGCATGAGATTGCATAAGATTGCATGGATTATAGGAAATTCATTATAAAAAAGCATTACACAGATAACAATTATCGGATAATCAGCATTGGAATGAATAATACAAAAATATTGAAGGAATTAACGTCAAAAGTAGAGAAACTATGAAGGAAAGATTTACTTTAGACCTCCTATAATCTCATATTAAAATACACAAAAATAGCCATTCTGCACAGATAAATTTTACATAGCAAAAGTATGTGAATTCCCTTGATATCTTTAAAATTTCTCAAAATTTAATTGAAATCGATATGAAAATCTTTGAAATCTGTTGAAATCTGGTTCAAAGCTGTAAAGTCCCCCAAAATTTTCCAAATAATTAGGGTTTCTATAAATCTTAATCTTCTCTCCTTGAATTGTTGAAATCTGTAAAAATCTCTCAAATTAAATTAAATTTATTCTGCAAAGTATAAATCATTTGAAATCCCTTGAATATAAATTTAATGAAGTTTATTGATTAAAGTTCTCAAAAAAAAAGTTGAAATCCTTAGAAATCTTTGAAGTCCCTTGAAATCCAAGGAGATTCAATAAAATTGTTTAGATCTTAAGAAATTCTTTAGAATACCTTAAAATCCCTTGAAATCTTGAGAGATCGTGAAAATCCATTCAAAAAGTATAAATCGTTCCAAAACCCTTATATGGGGCATTATTTCTCAACTGCCCCAACTTTAAAAGTCATGTTCTTTGATTTTCTTCAAATTCAGGGAATATGTTCACCTACCCAATAGTACTTAATCGACAAATTTATAGACCACAAAAACCACCCCTCTCCAAGTGATGGGGGTGACATTTTCAACCCCAACGCCTGCACGGGTATTTTCAAAAGCTTGCAACTTCCTTTTTATTTTATCGATTTAAATTTTTTATGAGGGTTTTCGAAAGGATATTTCTTACTCTTTTATTATACTTTATAAACGAAAAAAACGAAAAACGTTTTAAGCATTTTTTAAACAATTTAATTGTTTATTTAACTTTTTTAGCAATTTGGGGTATTTTTATTTTTTTTTAAATACCCTCAAAAGAAAGCTTGACCTTTTGGCTTCAGAAAAGATCCTAAGCAAAAAAATGGTCCAGTGAATAGTTTCCGAGATATAGGCCCCGAT
>CAKNXH010000059.1:101626-181456 GCA_932178445.1 Andricus quercusramuli | reverse complement strand
CGCCTTCGACTCATGGCCTAAAATCGTGTCTAGGATACCTGGTGCACAAAATACTGCATAACGCTCGCGAATCGTGATCGAGAACACGCCCGGGATACCTGGGGTACGAAAAACTGCGTAGCGCTCGTGAGTCGTGATCGAGAACACGCCCGGGAAAGCCACGTAACGGTCTCAATTCAATGTTGAAGCAATACATTTATATTCAGAAGAAAACCTAATCAGAATATGCTTCAGAAGAAAATAGAAATAAACATAAACTTCAGAGCCAAAAAGTTACTGAAGATTTATGAGGGTAAAAGAGAGGCAAGTTTCTATCTTTTTCTTGCTCTTAACGCAGCCAAGTCAGTTATTTCCTCTTAGAATTATTTTGACACTCTTTTCTTCTAAAAAGAATATTTGTCTCGCTTTTGCTCTAAAAACATTGCAGTTTGTCTTTTCCTCACGATTCCCGGGAGTGTCTCTTTTGCTCTGACGTGCTCAATTGGCATTAATATTACCATACTGACCTTTAATGACTTCTATGTCCAAGAAACTGATTTCATTATTCTTCTATATTTCATTGGTAAATTAAAGTTTTGGACAAGAGTTGCTAAAAGCATCGAAAACTGCCTGCAACATTGCTAGAGGAATACATAATAAGGTGTCATTAACATACCGGAAGTAAAAGGGCAAAACAAAATCTAGATTCTTGAAAGCAAAGACCTCCAAATCTTCCATAACTGATTTTGCTCAAATCTAACCAATGACTGAAACTATGAAAGTACTAAATTTTCGCCTATAAAAAGATCCTTTGAATTTAAAATGAGTTGAGGTCATAATAAAAACTATCCCTTTAATAAAATCTTTTTGACTTAATCGAGTTCGTGTTTTTATATTGTCCCATCTATTTAAAATTTCCTGTTTAACTAATTCAACGGGTATACTCGGAAACATTGCAACCAGATCCAAAAAAAATCATTACGTGGTCATCAGGAATTTTTCAATAATAATATTTTTAAATTTCCAGCTATTTTTAATATTATATTTTGAAGGTGCAATTGAGTTTCTAAGTATCAAATTGACGGGTTGGAAAGAAGAACCGACGGAGCGCTTGGCCAGTAGGCAGAAGAGGGGATAACGTGTAGTGAACGAGGTGGACGAGTGGACAAGGTGACCAATAATTCGTTGCCTCGTCCACTCCACCTCTTTCACCACGCGTTATTTCCTTTCCTGCCTACTGGCCAAACGCTCCGTCGGTTCGGCTGTCTGAGCCGTCAATTCAAGTTTTGTTCTAAAAATGTAGTGGGAGTGTTAATAGTTGAAATAACTATTCTCAAAGGATAGCCATCTTTATGAATCATTCTCAAACTATTTTTTTATTTTTGTCCGAAGAAACAATTTTTTTTTTGTTTTCAAAAATTACAATAGAAGAATGTTATGGTGGTTGTCGAAATTCGGTCGTTGGATTCTTGTTTCATTTTCAGAAATTCTACACATTATGACGAGAATTTCGTTCAATCAATTTTATTAGATGAATAAACGAAAGTGAAAACAAAAGAAAATTGTGTTTTGGTAATAGTCAGATTATTATTCTTTTCACTTTTAAGCAAGATTCCGAATTTCGGTACGAGACAAATCGTTTCTTTTCATGTGAACGGAAATGTTACATTTTCATTAGTGAAATTGATAAAGGGTGCTATTACTTTTTTAATTATGAATCTAACTTAAAGAATGATTTTTCATTTTAGGTGTTATTTTAGATAAATTGAGAGTACATATACGGAAATGGAGTTGAATGAATATATTTGGATGAACGACTAACCGAATAAAACTATAGACAGGAAGCGGAAAGCTTCGTGTCAGTAAGGGCGTTCTCGTTACTAATCAGGGCCGTCTATAAAATCAATGACATTTTTCTGGAAGATAGAAAAAGTTACGAAATTTAAATTTGAATGAATTTAAAAAAATATAAAATTCCTACACGTAGTATCAAATAATTTATATTTTCGAAGCTTCCAAATATTAATTTAAAAGCTTGATTCTAGTTAATATGAACAAACTCAGATACGTAATAAAAAATACAATTTCAGAATTTTGTTTCCTAGTAGGAGAAGGTTCATTAATTTGAATAATTTACAAAATCTAGTTTCCTTACCAAATACGAACTAGAAATATTTTTAGCACATTTTTCCTATAAATCAATAAAATAAGCATTATTTATGGTTCAAAAGTGTCCGTAAATTAGTATGGATAGTCTCAGAAAATACCCGAATGACGAAAAGTAATTTTTATTTTGTTTTTGTGGTACGTTTGCTTGTGAATACAGCCCTGTTGATATAAAACAGGGAGTCACGGTTCACGCGGTTAGCTGAATTCTACACTGTCCAGCGGCTGTGTAAACACGCCTTTCGTTGCCATGATCATGAGAAAATTGTAACGTCAAATGTCATTACTACCAGAATTACCAGAAGTTACAGAAAGGTCGAGTACTTTCATTTCAGAATTCTTCAAATTCTAAAATATGACAAAATTCGCTATTTCTATAACCCACGGAAGAATTGTCACAGAGTGAACCATTTTTATGAAGAATAACTTCAGATTATCTGATAATTGCCAATATTTCTTATATATTTCATTATACATATAAATATCGTAGGAACAGCTTTTTCAGACCATATTATTGAGGGGCCGTCCATAAACTCCGTTACCAATTGGAGGGGGGGGGGGGGGGGGGGCAATGACTACTTTTGGAAACAGGGGAAGAGGGGAGGTCAGCAGAAGTAACGTTACGAAATTAGACAAATTTTTTAAAGTTTTCTGATGATGAATTTGAATGAAGTTTGCTACTTTTGTGAAAGATGATTTGCCCTGAAACAGTACAGTTCACTGATAACTTAATAGGTTTGAAGATTCAATTATTTTGTTGAAAATGTGACTATTTTTTGAAAAGTGAACTTTTCGGTGAAAAATTCGATTTCTTGGTTGAAGGTGGTACTAGCTTGTTTGAATAATCACTTTTCTGGCTAAAGATTTATTCTCTGACCGGAAATTCAGCATTTCCATTTATAGAAAATTCTGGTTCAAAATTAATATTTTTAATTGAAAATTGATCTTTTCTATGAAAATTCTATCTTCAATTTTGAAATTCAACTATTTGTCTAAGAAGCCGTCATTTCATGTACAAAATTAATCTTCTTGGATTAAAAAATTAATCCTTTGTGGTCGCAAATTAATTTGTTTTGATTGGAGATTCAACTATATTGTTGAAAATTCATCTTTTTTAATTGAAAAATGAACTACCTGGTTTAAACTGTTTAAAATTCCACCATTTGGTATAACGGTAATCTGTTTCTTCAAAAATGAACTTTTTTGTTGAAAAATCATCTTACCAGTTTGAAAATCTACTTTTTGTGCAGATAATTCGTCTTTTTGGTTACAAAGTTCAACAATATTTTGTTGAAAATTCGTCTTTTTGTAGAACATTATTCTTCTTTGTGAAAAATTCATATTTTTGGTTGAAAATTTCACTGTTTGTTTCAAAATTCTGGTACTTGGTTGAAAATTCACGTACTCTGTCAAAAATTAATTTTTTGTAGGATTCACATCTATGTTTGAAATTTTCTAATTGGTAAATTTAAAAATTCACTATTTGGCAAAAAATTCATGTATTTTGTTCAAAACTTGTCTTTTTGGTAGAGGATTCAACTATTTGGTAAAAATTTCATCTTTTTGGTTTGTTTCAACTGGCATATTTTCGGGTTTAAAATTCAACTGTTTTGTAGGTAATTTGTCTGTTTGGCTTCAAAATTCAAAAATTTGGTTGAAAATTCACGTATTTTGTTAAAAATTGTTCTATCTTTCACGGTCGAAAATTCAACTACTTGGTTGAAAGTTGAGCTACATAATTAAACATTCTTCTTTTAAGAGTCACTTCTTGGTTCGAAATGAAACTATATTGAACAAAATTTGTTCTTTGAGTGTAATGCAACTGGTTTAACATTATTTTTCGTTGTTAAAAGTGATGTTTCAAACTGAAAATTTGACAATTCCATTTTTGGTTGAAAAATAACTTTTTGAGTTGAAAATTCGACTATGTTGAAAATTTAACTATGTCTTAAAAACTCTCCCTCTTGACTCGGAAAGTAAACCGTATTTTGTCAAATTTCCATATTTTTTCATTGAAATTTCGACTGTTTGATTGCAAATGCATCAAAGTCATGTTTTGTTGCCTAAAAGTTACATTTTTCAATAAAAATTCCTCCTATTTTATTAGGAATTGATCTTTATCTGTTGAAAATTCTATCATGTGGCTGAAACTTGAACTACATAGGTGAACATTAATTTTTTTAAGATTAACGCCTTCGGTTAAAAATTGAAATGTTTTATGGAAAATTTGTTCTTCGAGTGGAATACAACTGATTACATATTTACTTTCTTTCTTTAAAGGGATTTTCTTATTAGACTGATAATTTGACGATTTCGTTCTTGGTTCAAAAAAAAATCTTTTTGAGTTGAAAATTCAAATTGATGGTTAAAAATTCATATTTCTTAATTAAAAATTCATTTTTCATCATACCTCACTTGATATGATGACAAAATTGTATGCGTGATGCCTTTCGACCCACGTCACGCAATAAACTATTGTTTACAATTCGCTTATTATCGTTCATTTTAACTTTATGCGTTCTAAAAAATTCTTCTTTTAGTTTTGAAAATTTGACTGTATCAGGTCAAATTTTAATGTTGTTATTTGGAAATTCGTCCTTTCGGTTGAAAATGCATAATAGTCATCTTTTGTCGTCTAAGTTATCTTTTTTGTTGAAAATTTTTCCAATTGTGTGAAAAATTTATCTTTCTGGGTTGGAAATGAACTTTTTTGTTGAAAATTAATTTTACTTTTGTTGAAAATTCATGTCTTTGTTTTGAAAATTAATCTTTTTCAGTATAAAATCGTTTTTTGTTAAGAAATCAACTACTTTGTTGAAAATGAAATATGTTTCGACTTGAAATCTGAGGAATTCGAATCTTTTTATGTTGAATTCAATATGGCATTTACATTCTTAAAAAAAATGCATTCCCCTATTTTCTTAAAAAATCAACATACTTTCCCTGCTTTCAGAGAATTTAGGGCTAGGTTACTTTTTTCGGGACAAGGGTGGGAGGTAAGACAGAAATACGCTAATCAGCGTAGGGGACGGGGGTTTAAAAAATAGCCAAAAAGTGGTAACGTAGTTTATGGTTGGCTCCTTACAAATTATATTTTCCTTATTTCAAAAATTTTATGAATAAGAAAATAAAATGGACGTTAAAAATTTGTTAAACTCTACATTGACCACGATTTAACTTTTAATTTAGCGCTCATGAAGCTGAAATTTAAATTCACTGAAAAGAAAAAAAATGTGTCCAATATTGGAGAGAAAATTACGATAGAAAGTCTAAAGTTGAAAGAAAGAGTAGATGAGGAATGAGAGTTAATCTTGAAGCTCTTGAGGGAAAGGAGGGAAGGTAGTCAACAGTGAATGAAGATGTGGTAGGATACATAGAGTAAGTTAATAAAAGTCAATAGAGGCTTAAAAAGTTATAGAAGATTTGAAAACGGAGAAAGGAGGTAGAAGAACTTTTTCTAAACGAGGAGTTTAAAACACTCATAAAAGATGAGACGAAGAAGAGAAAACAAATTTGTGATGGGTGCGAAAAAAGTAAAAAATAAAATCATAGGTCAGGTATTTTTTTAATAGAGAAAGAACTTTGTGCCAAACTACGAGCAATTTTATTGAAAACCAGTCTCTGTCTAAAATAAAGAGTGTGTCAAAAAACAACAACAAAAAAAGGGTTGTTTTTCTTTAGAAAATTTTTAAGCCTAGTTTTTTTTAACCCAATTTTTTGGCTGTGTATAAATATCCGGTGCCGGGCGCTATGTTGATATCCGGTAGATAGCTCTAATTGGTTACATATAACAGTGTGCGCGGTCTGTCGTACACAGCTCTGCGTCCGGCTGAGAATATATCTTAATTTCTTGAGACATGCACGAGACATAACCTCAAAGTGAAGTAAATGATTTTGAAGGATAATACAAGTTTAACTTTTTTTAAACGCTTGAATATGTAATTGATTACTGAAAATGAGATATTTGGCGTTTCCGATTTTATCTTTCCTTGTCCAATTACTTTATCATTGTTTTATTACTAAGAATAACATTTTTACATTATTATATTTGTGGAAGTTATAGCCAGTTATTATTTCAGAAGTGTACACATTATTTGTTTTTGATAATTTCAACTTGTCTAAAAACTTCTGTTCTACTGAAACTTTCCCGAATTGTATTTATTTTAGAGAATATTTTTTGGAACAAAATAAGCCGCGGCGATGACAAAGATGAAATCTAAAATTATACTTGTTATCTAGAACGAATAAAAATCGCAAACACCGACTATGCTCTTTTATATGTACAATGAGCAATTATATATTCAACTAATAACAAAAATTAATACTTACCACAACATTAATTTTCAAGTAGTCTTTGTAACTCATTGTAGGATGTTTCGAAACCAAAATTAATTCCTGAAGACGATTCGGAAAATCATTCTTTTTTGAAATCACCTTTAATGACATTTCAAGCTAAAAAGTAAATTTTTGAGTTGGTAATTTCTATATTTTATATATTTTTTAAAATAACGTTGATTTTATTCAGGTAAATGGAAATTAAAATTTTTTTAAAATACTTCGAATTAAAGTTTATCCAATAAAAATAGAATTCTACCATTTAACAATAAGTTCATCATCACAATTTCGTATGTTATTGAACATAAAAATTTAGAATCTTAGATTGAGAAATGTACTGTAAAAACTAGAGATCTCTTTTTATGGTATCTTTTTTCGTGTCCTGTTTTTGAATACAATAACCGCATGATGTTATTTTCAATCTAAAACAAATGATACATTGTTTTTACATAGTGATGTATTTAAATTCAGAGATGAACCTAAATTAAGCAACAATTTATATATGAATGCAAGTAAAATTCATATGAATTTAAGAAAACGTAACGATTAAATTCTGATAAGAAATTCTGATGAGAAACGATACAAAAATTTTGACACTTTAAATGTGTAGTGGAAAAATGTCTAGAAAAGTGCATTCAAGGCGACGCGCATAGTGTTTTCCAGAGTCATAAAGAAATAAATGATTTAACCTCAATGTGCGAAATAAATTATTCGAAAATCAATTCGAAATTAGTTTTGTAGTAAGTACTTATTTTCATTAATAGTTGAATATTCCATTGTTCATTGTACATATAAAAGAGCTTGGTTGGCGTTAGCGATTTTTATTTGTTGTAGATAACAATTATAATTTTAGATTTGACATTTATCATTGATGCGGCTTATTTTGTCCCTGAAAATATTCTCTACAATAAATATAATTCGTGGTAGTTTCAATAAAACAGAAGCTTTACACAAGTTAAACTTATCAAAAACAAATAATTTATACGCTTCTGAAACAATATCTGGCTGTAACTCCCAAAAATAGAATTATATAAAAATGCTCTTAGTAATACAATGATGACGAAGTAAATGTACAAGGAAAGATAAAATCAGAAACATCAAATAACTCATTTTTAATAAGCAATTACATATTCTAGTGTCTAAAAAGAGTTAAACTTATATATTCCTTCCAAATTATATACTTCACTTTGAGGGTATGCCTCGTGTACATCTCAAGAAAATAATAAATGTACCAAGTCGAAAGCCGTACATGATGTAGCTGTCCGGCAGACACCGCCCACTGCCGTGTAACCAATCGGAGCAATCTACCGGATACCAACATAGCGCCCGGCACCGGAAATCTATACACAGCCTTTTTTTTTAGAGAACTTTTGTACCTTTTTCGTCAAAAAAAGATTTTCCACCAAGAGAGATGACTTTTCATACTAGAGAAACGAATTTTTTTACAAAATTGTTTTTTTATAGTAGATCAGCTTTCAACAATATAGTTTATTTTTCAATGGAAAAGATGAACTTTTGACAAAACATGTGATAGTTGGTATGTCAACCAAAAAAGATTTCAATTTAAAATGAAAAACAGTTTACTTTAACCAAAAAAACGACTTTTCAACCAAATATTCGAATCCTCAACCAAAACAAAATATTTTCAACTAGAAAAGATCAATTTTCAAATAAAAATATCAGTTTTCAGCCAAAAATGAAACAGTTACATTTTCAGTTGTAATAATTCATTCCTGACCAAATAAAACGAACTCTCAATACAACTGTAGATATTTGAACTAAACAGGTTAAGGTTTCAACCAAGTAGTTGAATTTTCAACGAAAAACATGAACTTTTAACCAAATAGTTCATTTTCAAACAAAAAGCTAAAAACTAGTTGAATTTCCAATCGATAAAGAAGAATTTGTAGTAAATAGGTAAACTTAAAAAAAAAAAATAGTTGAAATTAAAACCCAAATGTGCAAAGAAAATAGTTGGACTTCCAACCAAAAATATAAGTATTGAACAAAAAAGTTAATTTTCAACTGAAGAGTTTAATTGTATACCAAATTGTTGAATTTATAGTCTAGGAAGACGAATTCTCTACCAAACAATTGAATTTTCAACATAAAAATATGAATTTACAACAAAAGATCAATTTCTAAACAAATAGTTGAATTTCTAACTAAAATTAAAATAAATAAGTTGGATTTTCAACTAGAAAAGATCAACTTCAAATTAAAAATATAAATTTTCAATCAAAAAAGGAACAGTTACATTTTCAGTTAAAACATTAATTACTAACCAAAGAAAACGAATTTTTATCAAAATAATTAAAATTTCAAATAAAAAAGTTTAATGTTAAACCAAATATTTGAATTTTGACCTAAAAGAGTTACGTTTTTAGCTAAATAGTTGAATTTTGATCTAAAAAAGGTTCAGTATCCCACCACAAATGGATTAATTTGAATTTCTATTTATAAAAATCAATTTATAACCAAAAATGATACGAATTTTCCACAAAACAGTTAAATTTTCAACCGGAGAGATGCATCTTAAAAAATCAATTTTCAACAAAGTAGTTCAACTTTCAACCAAGTAGTTCAATGTTTGAACAAAAAATGAATTTTTGACAAAATAGATAATTTCATTTTCATCAAAGTAATTAGATTTTCAACTAAATATTAGGTGCGCAAATAAATTTTCGCTATTTGTCAATAGATAGCCCTTATTTCGCCAATGTTTGTGGCTCTGCGAAACTGAAAAAAGTTTTTTGTTAGCAATATAAGTGGAAACATAAATCCTGAAAGTATCTAGAAGATCTATTGTTGCCTTGTCTTCAAAAACACTTGACAAAATCACTCTCATTTTCAGCCCTCTACACCAGACAATCCTCTCAAGCGAATAACGGGAAAAAGATAATCTTCTTAAAAACAAGGATAGAGTGGAACAGGGGAAAGAGTGTGAAGTCAGAAATATAAAATAGATTTCCAAACTTACCGATTACATGTTATTAAATTCAGTGGTTTTCTGATTAGAATAAGACGTTTATTAAGTCATTCAAATATCCCTATTCCATGCTTTCTCTCCCCTAGACCCCCACCTTTCGTATGCTTACCATTCTCCCATTCCCCCTCCTACCCCTCTCTCCACCCACTATCCCATTCATTACTCACCCTTTCCATTCCCAACCCTTTTCCCCCTTCTTCCTCCTCTACTTCCCCTCTCATTAATTCCCCTCCCATCACTTCCGCAACTCCTCCTCTTATTACTTCCCCTACTATTTCACCCCTCATTTCATACTAAAGGTTATTTAATTTTGTAACGTTTATTGCACTGATTCTTCCTCCACCGTCACTTTAGTTTTTTGTGTGACCCTCCACCCCCTCAAATTGGTAACGTTATTTACTGCTGACCCCTGAACTCTCAGTAGGTACCGGTAAAACTGAATAGTGAAAAAATTTAGGCTGCAAGTTTTTTTTTCAAGTTTTTTTCGCGCTAATAGTGAACTACGATATCAATTGTTCCTGGTTGATTTTGGGAACAAAGAATTTGGATTTTTCACAAATTCGAAAATCCGTTTGAAAAAACTCCAACAAATGGATCTTATCTTTAAAGAAATTATAAATATCTCTAGAATAACACGGATAGTCTAAAATGCTGGAATTTACGTAAAGGTTCGAGGAATACGTATAGTTGAAGATAAACACGGGCACAAAAAATTAATTATGTTTTAGCCAACCACCCATGCGCCTCACTAGCAATTATCTTCTTTCTATCAGAAGATCGACCCAAGTGGCATTACACAAGGTTGTGAGTCAAAGATATATGCGTGGTAACGATAAAACTTTTACTTGTCATTATCCGGTGGATGTATTGGTCAATCCTTTTTTTACAAGCTATTCTACTATACCTTAGAAGAGCACCTAAGTGAACTTTCCAGCGGCCGTTTCTCAACGACGGAAATATAGTCGAGTATTGATGCCCTAATGCGTGGAGCTCGTAAACGGTAAAAGCCTCGTCTAAAGTAATGATATCAAATCCAATCTCCCCTATTTCGAAAGTATATAAAATACGACTTGAGAGGATATAAGATGTAATGTACTTTTTTTACAAATGTGTCCCATTTTTCGTTTTAAGCATACCAGCTTTTCTCACAATGTTACTCTGTCAGAAACGTTTCAAAGATTTGCTTTCAGATTTAGTCAAATGAAGTAGAGTGATTTGAAATCTGAAAAATTATTTTTTCAAATTATGTTTATTAGTCAATAAAATGATATAAGATTTCAATTTAAGAAAATTTCATTAGAATAGGCTTCTAGAAGATTGGATTCTATTTTTAAAAAGGTGATTTGATAAGACAAGGATTCTATGGAATTAATGTGCTGGAGAAATTGATTGAGATCAGGGCGTCGTAAAATGTTCATAAAGTACTATAGCCATTGAGACAAAGTTTGACGTAAGGACTCATTGTTTGCAAATGCACTTGCTCCAGCTACAAACAATAGAGCGATAGGGTAATTTTTTCGCTTCCTGGATCTGGCTTCTGTGAAGTTCATTAATCATGATTACGATTACTTTGTTAACGTTGTTGCAAAATTCAAACATTTGCGCAAAAGATTGTATAATCCAGACTATGTCATAAACGAAACTAAAGAAAAAACTCTAGTAATTTTATTAAATTATTTCATGTCTAAAAACTATAGCATTAATGTAATTGGTTATTATAAATGTATATACTTTTGCAAGTTACCGGTCGTAGTATATTTGAGGAGTAAGGACGCGAATTGAGGACGCGAAAATTAAATTTTCAAGACGAAATTTCTGGTGGAAAAGATCCTTTTTGGTCAGGAATTTTTTAGAACATACCAGAACATTTGAGAAAAGTCCATAAATTTGTCTAATATCGCAAATTTTTAGAATAATTTGGTAGATTCAGGAGAATCCTAGAATATTCTAGAACATTCCAAAATATTTCATACATGCCAGAATATTTCTAAAGATTTCAAAATATTCCAGAACATTCTAGAAAATGGGGAAAGATTCATCCTGTGATCTAGAATAAATATTCAGAAATATGTAAGAATATTTGGCATAAACGTTTCCCTTTCAAAAATTCAAAAATTATATACTGCCAGGAGGGACAAGGATTTTAGGAAAATTTCATTAAAAAGATTACTATTATATTTCTAGTTCAGAATTATCACTTTTGGTTAACAATTCTACTATTTGTTTGTGTGTGAATTCATCTTCTTCATTGAAAATTTGACTACTTGGTTGGAAGTTTAACATTTTTGTTAAAAATTAATTTTTTTCTTTATTGGAAATGCAACTGTTGGTTCGTCAAATGTTTGGTTGAAAGTTACTCTTCAATGTTTGAAAATTGGATTGTTTAGTTAAAAGCTGATTTATGTATCGGTTGAAAATTCTACTGTTTGGTTGAAATTTCAAATATATTCAAATATATATTCTTTTTTCATCGAACATTCAACTATTTGGTTAAAAATTCGTCTTTGATGGTTGAATATTCAGCTATTCGGTCAAAAATTTGTTCCTTTCCTTGAAATTCACACTTTGTTGTGGATGCACCCGTCTGGTCTAAAATTAATTTATTTGATAGTTGAAAATTCAATCATTTGGTTCAAGAATCATATTTCTTGGTTAAAAATTCATCTCTTCGGGTTTAGAGGTCAACTGTTTTCTAAAACATCCGACTTTTTCGTTGAAAATTAATTTCTTTTGTTAGTGAATAAATGTTTTTTGTTCGTAAATTCAATTATTTTGATGAAAATGGAATATGTTTCAACTTAAAATCTTAAGAATTTCATATTGAAATCAATGTTCCCATATTTATTTAAAGGAAATAACTCCCCTATTTCTCCCCTATTTTCGTAAAAAATAGCCCTATTTTCCCTGTTTTTAGAGCACGTTGAGCTGCGAAGTGTTTTAGGATATTATGTTTGTATGTTTTGTGTTTTATTCTAAGCATTTATCGAATCAAAGCGAAGAAAATATTTTGGGGGGTTGGATGTTCGAATTTGTGATGTCACCCTGGGGGATTCAAGCTTTGCGTGATTGGTATATATATTATATATTATAATATATAATATATATTATATATTATTTATTATATATTATATATTTCCCAAAAAACTTGGCCAACTTCAAATTTATAAATTTATTCAATTTTAATTATTAGCTTTTAAGTTTCCCAGATGTTTCAAGTGAGATTAACTATTCTTGAATGAACTACACAGAATATAAACTCCTTCCAATTCTTGTGAAAGACTTAGTAAGTTAATTTCTACAAGTAACTTTTCTGTCTATATACAACTACCATTTTATAAATAGAAACAGGTAATTTAAGTGAATTCTCGCAACGGAGTTTTAAAAGAAGCCGTATTAAAGGGAGTGAAATCTCTGGAGAGAATTAATAGAAGACGAGCCTTTGGTCTCGAAGGCACGATGCTAAGGCATACCAAGCTCTTGTTATCCAATTAACGTTCACTGAACCAGTAGCAAGTCATTATCTATTACAAAGATGGCTATGGTGCACTAATTAAACATTTTTCTTCTCTTCAATGTCTATTATCATCTGTCCTTTTTTTCAGTCAAGTTCTTTGGGGAATACCTAATGTTTTTACAAAATTTATATAAAAAAGCGGAAGCATCAGCCTATTTCTACAAATAATAATATTAATCGTATCTCAACGATGAACATATTGAAGAATTGATGTCCCATTTTTAAACAAATTAAAATTGATTATTATCATGTTTTATTATTGTATCATTATATTATTTATATATTTTATTATTATTATAATGGACAAGCGATTGTTTATTATATTAAAACAGAATTACTGTTAGGGGCATTTCATCTTCTACAAATAAAGTATGAAATTACTTAAAAATATTTTTCAATCAGGATATTATATAAATATTTAAGTTTGGCAATATCAAAAATGAAATTTTTCCTGTTATATGTTATTTGCAGAAGTGAAAAGAGAAAAGCCACTCCGCAATAGATTGCGTAGCGCGGTCATATTGACGTTATTTCGACTGGAATTCTCGATGGAACGATGTTTTACGGTTTATTAAATACATTTTTCAGCACCCTGCGTGCTTTTGTGCAGGATATATTCTCATAAATCAAACCTCGAAGCTTCGAAGAAGTGTAAAAGTCGAGTTGGCGGAGGACAGAAAATTCTCAGCAGCCTCTTAAAAAAAGAGTACATCAGTACATGCAGGATGAAAAGAATTAAACTTGAAATTGCCTTTGTTATCTTTCTCGTGAAATGTATGCCTATACATTTTTTAAAAAGAAAACTTCCATTTCCAATTCAATTAAATCTTGTTATTTTGTATTTGATATTATTACAATCCCCCATTGAAAATTATTTTGAATGTTTTAGAATTTCCCCGAATTTCCTGTATTATTCTGCGTCTCTGTTATTCTGCGTTTGTAGAATATTCTGGAAGAATTCGGAATATTTTCAAAATAATTAGACTTTCCTAGAAAACTGTATACCGTTGCATTTCACTGAATTTTCTAGAATAGATTGGAATAGAACATTATGCAATGCTTTTGAAGAATCTTAAATTATAGCTCTGCGCTGATTGAATTGTGTTCCTTCACGAAGAAGGAAGTTTTACAGGTATTTGTGCTACCAAATTTTGTTGTTGCTTCAACAAAATTTTTGTTATTTCAACAGAACATTTGTGGGATCAAGCAGAAATCGTTTGAAAATAAACGAAAAGCGCAAACACCCCCAAAACATTTTTTTAGGTTCAAGAAAAGTTTTCTTAATCTCTTTCCAGGCGGAAAATATATCTTGAGATGTTCAAAAATCTTTTGAAATCTCTTAAAACCTTCAGAAATCTTTTGAAACTTCTTGAAACCTTCTGATATCCTTTGAAATCTCTTAAATCATTTGAAATCTTTCGAAATCTTTTCAAATGTTTTGAAATCTTCTGAAATCTCTCGAAATATTTATAAATTATTTTAAATCTGTTGAAACTTTTTTAAATATTTTTAAATATTTTGAAATTCTTTGAAATCTCCTTCAATATTCTGTAATCTTCCGAAATCTCTCAAAATAATTTGGAATCACTAGAAGCCTCCTGAAAACTTTTGAAATATCTTGAAATAGTTTTTAATATTTTAAAATATTTCAAATCTCTTGCAATTTCTTGGAGTCTTTGAAATTTTCTGCAGTCCCTTGACATTTTTTAAATCATCAATTTGAAATTTCTCAGAAAGTTCCAAATAATTTGAAATCTTTAAAATATTTTTCAATCTCTTGAAATCTTCCGAAATCTCTCAAAACAATTTGAAATCACTAGAAACCTTATCATCTTAATCAACCTTATCACGCTTATCAATCTTAACATCTTATATATCACTAGAAACCTTTTTGAAACTTTTGAAATATCTTGAAATAGTTTTAAATATTTAAAACATTTTAATTTCTTGCAATTCCTTGATGTCTTCGAAATTTTCTGCAAGTCCCTTGAAATTTCCAAATCATCCATTTTAAATCTTTCAGAATACTCCAAATAATTTGAAATCTTTAAGATAATTTGCAATCTCTTGAAATCTTTTGAAATCTCTCAAAATATTTTGAAATCATTAGAAATCTCTTGAGAACTTTTGAATTATCTTGAAATATTGAAAAATATTTTTGAATATTTAAAATCTCTTGCAATTTCTTGAAATCTTCAAAATTTTCTGCAGTCCCTTGAAAATTTTCAAATAATCAAATTGAAAATCTTAGAAAATATTCCAAATGATGTGAAATCTTTAAAATCTTTTGCAATCTCCTAAAATGTCTTAAATCATTGAAAATCTTTCGGAATTATTTCATATCTTTTCAAATACCTTGATGTCTTTGGAAATCTATTGAAATCTTTAAAAATCTTCTAAAATGTTTGAAATTTACTGCAGTTCATCGAAATCGTTTGGAATTTTTAAAATAATTTAAAATCTGTTGACATCTTTGAAATCATTTGAAATATTTCACAATCTCTTGAAACCTTTATAATCTTTGGAAATCACTCATAATCTATTTTGGGAAATCTTCAAAAACCTCTTGAAACCTCTTAGAATCTCTTGAAATATTTCAAAATGTTTGAAATCTTCTGTAGTCTCCTGAAAATTTTGAAATAATTTGAAATCTCTTCCAATTTTTTGAAATCTTTTGTAATTTCTCAAAATATTCATGAATTATTCAAAAAATATTAAAAAGTATTTAAAATCTCTTGCAATTCCACACACACACACACATACACATACACACTATAATATATATATATATATATATATATATATATATATATATATCCGCGCACGCGGGGCTCTACAAGGATGGACGAACCCTCTCTAGCTGCTCGTGGGAACAACAATGAAACCAAAAAACCACCAAAATGTTGTAGATGCGGTTCAAAACGATCGAACGCGCAGAGCACCCGACAATGGATCGGCAAACAATGCCGATCATCCTAGAGTTCGGGGTGCTGAAAATAATTTAGATGGAAACACAACGACGAACCGGCGAAACGCCCACATTGAGTGGACGGATCAACTTAAGAATGATGTGTTAGACTGCTACGATGCCAGTATTATCCCTGTTCGTGGAGGCTTTATGGCGCGTATGCATACTCTGTGGTGCCAGAAACACCCAGAGCTTCAACACGTTTCGCATCAGTCTTTGCGAAATCAAGCCGACTACCTCCGCAAAAATGGATATGTACGCGGAGCGCTTCCTCAACCGCTGCTTGAACAAGCTGCAGACGAAGATGAAACGACATTAAGACCAACCGCAGAAAGTAGGCACCTTCTTGAAGATGATGGCAATTTCAGTACAAGGAGGAACATCAACATGCAAGTTCCTCTTAAGCCCCAAGATCTGGCTGAAATGGATGCCTCCCTTTGTGGAGATATCTCGCAAGAGTCCGACCTCTGGACCATCAATTGCTCAGTTTATGGTGCTGCGAGAGCTTTGGCTGATTCAAATCGAAGGCTCAAACCGACGATGGATCAAAAGACAAGAAGACGCTTGCATCAACTGAACAAGAAAATTGGATGGGCAAGACAGAATGCGTCCCGTGTTCAATGTGTGATTGACTACATAACATCTGGTAGACCGTTCACGGAAAGGGTTCGAAAGTTCGCCCAAGAACTAAGGACCTTGAATCACACACTAAACAAGTCAAAGCTGCTGACAATCAAGCAACATATTGTTGACAAAATAAGGCTGTTATCTGACGCAAGGAGGAGGATACAGAAGAGGGAGAGATGGATCAGGGAGAATCAACAGTTTCTTGCTGACCCATCACGCCTCTTCAGTGATCCCCCTGTTTTTGTAAAAAATCCACCCAAGCCCAAGGAGGTAGAGACTTTTTGGAGAGAGGTGTACAAGATCCCGAAAACACTAGAGTTGAAGGAAGATACTGACAATATCATCCGCTTCAAGGAGTTTTGCGACAGCCTCATAAAATCTGAGGAGGAGTGCCCATCAGTCACTGCCGAAGAGGTGAAAAAAGCACTTAGAGACACGAAGAACTTTTCCGGTGCTGGACCAGATTGTATCAAGAACTTTTGGTGGAAGAAGTTTACTTCTACACACCAACATTTGGCCCGCATATTCACCTCATATTTAAAGTCGGAGATGCCCATTCCGCAGTGGCTAGTGTTAGGACGCACTATACTCCTACCGAAAAAAGGCGACTTGTCCAAACCAGAGAATTACAGGCCAATAACTTGTTTGAACACACTGTCTAAGATTGTTACAGCTATCCTAAACAACAGGATTGTTCGACGAATTGAGCCTGTATGGCGAGAGATGTACGAACAACGTGGCTCGAAAAAAGGTGTAGCAGGCTGTCGAGAGAACCTGCTGATTGACAGGTGTGTCTGTAAAGACGCTACAGTCCATCAGCGCGTCCTGTCAATGGCCTGGATTGACTACCGGAAAGCTTTTGATTCAACCTCTCATAGACTTATCATCTGTCTGTTGGAAAGCTTGAAGGTACATCCACACATAGTGAGATGCATAGAGAGATTGATGCCTCTTTGGAAAACTAGATTTACCATCTCATCTAGGAATTATCGTCTGACGACGAACAACGTCACCTTCCAGAGGGGCGTCTTTCAAGGGGATAGTATGAGCCCTTTGCTTTTTTGCATCACACTTTTGCCTCTATCTCTTGCACTACGAAATTCTCCTGGATACCTCTGTGGCGACACTAATCAGCGTGAGCATAAGGTCACTCATGTATTCTATATGGATGACCTGAAGATCTATGCCGCTGGTAAAAGCAAACTTCAAACTGCTTTAAATATCGTCAAGAACTACACAGGAGAGATTGGGATGGACTTTGGTTTGGACAAGTGTGCCAAAATTCATTTGAAGAAAGGAAAGATTACTGGCGTTCCCAAGGACCCTGAGCTTGTGGATATAAGTGTTATTAGACATCTTAACACTGGAGAGACCTATCCATACCTGGGCGTGCCTCAAAGCCGCATTCAGGACGTAACATCATTGAAGGAGTCTCTCCGAAGCAGATACAAGCATCTTCTTCGACAGATTTGGTCTTCCAATCTGTCGGCGTTGAACAAGGTATCTGCGACTAACATGCTTGCCGTCCCGGTTCTACTCTACTCGTTTGGGGTGGTTCAATGGACGAAGAACGAGCTTAAGGCCCTTGATGTCACCACGCGTAAGATCATGCATATGCATAAAAGCTTGCATATCAATTCGTCAGTTCCGCGATTATACATTTCACGCCAGCAAGGCGGACGCGGACTTCTGAATCTCCAGTGTCTTCATAACCGAATTGTTTTGAGTACAGCTTACATCGTTGCGAATGGCAGAGATCCTCTCCTAAAGATGGTCAGAAACCACGAGATGATTGGCGAAGGGGCGTTCCTTTACAAAGCCGCGGAGCAAGCTGCCGAGACCCTTGGCCTGAATTTTAACATCAGAAGTGAGGAAAGTGCATTACTCCATCTAGATGCTTCACGTCTAAAAGCCGAAGTAAAGAAAGCAGAGGTTGGAAAATTTCACCAAGAGCTACTCGACAAGCAAATGCACGGAAACCTTCACAGAAATGTAGAAAAACAGTCCTTGTCGAAGGAGCAAACTTTTGCTTTCCTCAAATCATCAGGGCTCAATTCAGGTACAGAGGGCTTTATTTTCGCATGCCAGGACGGTGTCATCTCCACCTTAGCATACCGTCACCGCATTTTATGTCAAGAAGTTCCCAGTGATAGGTGCAGAGCGTGTCATGCACACGCTGAGTACCTAGAACATATACTATCGGGGTGTCCGACCCACGCAGGAACAACGTATATCTATAGACATAATGCGGCCCTAAGAGTACTTTATTACCACCTTTGTCGCTCTTACGGTGTTGGTCGCGACCCTGCCCTGCCGAACGCTCCAAGGGATATAGAGTCAATTGTCCGAAACGAGAAGTGCCAGATTTTCTGGAACTACGATTTTCGGGCAGCAGTCTCCGTTGCGCACTCGAGGCCTGACATTGTTCTCCAAGACTTCGAGAAACGAACTATATTCGTGATCGAATTCTCGGCTCCATCCGAATACAACATCACTGCAAAGGAGAAAGAAAAAGAGGAGAGATATCAAGACCTTAAAAGAGAGCTGCTTCGACTGTACCCAAAATATTCGGTACGAGTGATTGTTCTTGTGATAGGTGCTCTCGGAGGTGTGAAATTATCGCTGGTTCGTAACCTTAAAGCCATACCCGCGTGCCAAAAATATGCCAAGGCTCTTGCGAGATGGATGCAGAAAGCTGTCATCCTTGGGTCGCTTCGTGTCCTCAAGACACACGAGGGTTTCGCCGGCCTGTCGTTGTGATTTCGTCGTGCCCTGTGACCACCCATCTCACGGATGTGAGACGTGGCCATAGGTGTATTTTACCGCGGTTCTACTGGGGGCCATTGACATTTTTTCAAGATGGCAGTTGCTCTTAGTGATACCCTGCGGTGGTTGTTTAACTTTGTTTTTAATTATATATATATATATATATATTATATTATTCATATATATATATATATATATTTATATATATATATAATACTTTTTCAAAATATTTCAGATCTTTTGCAATCTCTTGGAATATTTTTTAATGTTTGAAATCTTCTGCAGTCTCTTGACATTTCTGAAATTTCTGAAATCTTCTTCAATATCTTTTCAAATATATAAAAATCTTTAAAATTCTTTGAAATCTTTCGAAATCTCCTTAAATCTTGACATATTTTTAAACATCTAAAAATATTTGAGAATATTTGAAATGTTTGAAATCTCATGCAATCGCTTGGAGTACTTTGAAATTTTTTAGTACTGTTTTAAACTTTTTTATAAATTAAGGGTCATCTCATGTGCTAGCTTTCAGAATTTTTTCAGATTTTTCCATCGATTCCATTGGTTTGAAGGAATTGAATGATATTGTTGTTAGTGCGCAAATGCTAATCGTACGATCGGTTGCTGATCACATGCTGCTGTAATTTGCTATCTATCCCATACTCGGTATTTTTCGAAAATCGTTCGACTAGCAGCAATATTAATCAAACTGTTCGTACAACATAAAATGTAGGGCAGCGACGATGATTAATCCAAAATTTTTATAAAGGATTTCCGTTTCACACACTAATCAAAACATTCAGAAACATTAAAACATACAGCATTTGATCATAAGTAATATTCAGCATTTCAATAAAATTCCATGATACCCTTATGAAAAAGAAGTATTGGTAAGTATCGGATCTGAGACTTTTTCGCGAATAAGTATTGGACATCCAATACTTTTTCGGGAAAAAAGTACTGGATCCAATACTTATTAATACTTCTTGTTAATAAGGGTATTTGCCATCTGTGGAAGTTTTTATTTAAAAAAACTACCACCCGCATCAGTTAAGTCGAAAATTTTAATTTCTCTCAAAAATTTGAATTTCCCGCCAAAACCCTGGAAACATTTTTTTATGTGTATTCTAATTATTTGTCTTGTACCAATTTTTTCAGATTTTTCTATTATACAAATATGTCGAAAAAAAAACAAAAACCAGAAAACACATTTTTAGCCAACATGACTATGGGGGTGGTGCTGGGGGTTCAAAAATCCGAGAAAAAAGTTATAATTCCAAGACCTTGAAAAGGGATCATTAACAATCTGGTTCCAGCCAAGGGCATTTTTGACCTGCTTAACAGGCTAGGCCCTTTTTTGAAATCTTTGATATTTTCTGCGGGCCCTTAAAAATGATGTCTTTGAAATCATTCGAAATCGAAATCTCTTTGAGTATTTTAAAATCTTTTTTTAATCTTTTAAAAACTTTGAAATCTTTTGAAATCTTTTGAAATCTTTCGAAATATCTAGCAACTTTTTGAAATCTTCAGAAATATCTTTAAATCCTTCGAAACCTTTTAAAACCTTTAAAATCTTCGAAACCATCTGCAATCTTTTGAGCTCTTTCGCAATCCTTGAGGTAATTTGAAATAGTTCGAAATCTCTTAAAATCTTTCGAAATATTCGGAATCTTTTGCAATCTCTTGAAAGCTCTCGAAATCTCTTGAAATCTCCTGCAATTTTTTTATATATTCGAAGTCATTTGCAATCTCTTGAAATCTTTTGAAATGCTCAAAAACTTCTGCGATCTCTAGAAATATTTTGGATTTGTTGAAATAACCTTTACTCTCTGTAAATATTAAGAAACAGTTTGAAAACTGTTCTACACATAAAAGTCGATTGGCCAACCTATTCGCTTAAAGCAGGACCGATTTTCTTAATTATAAACTTTTTATTTCTTAATAGTTACATATTCAATATTAACTCTTTTCCCTTGGAATAAATGTTTGCACAAACAAGCTATAAGAGCAAGTCACTTTTCCATGAGAATATCGCAGAATTACGTCTGTATAAGTATATATCTATAATGTAGAGTATTCAAGGCACGATGAAATATGCAATAAACAGGAGAGCAAACACGTTACATTCATGTTGGCCGCAAGGGTACGAATGGTTTACTAGGGCTGATGACAGACACTGCACTGAAATTAAAGAGCCCAGATGAGGTGAAACTACAGAGCCCATCCGAGCTTCAGAGAGCGTTCAACGCTGCAATAATGCATAGCATTTCGAGATGTTAATCAAGCTAAGTCGGATAATATATTGCCTCAGTACTATTAACGCAGCTTGCATGTCAATCTGTTCATCAAAACGTACCAATTATCGCGAACCATTGTCGTGCCATACTGAATGCGAAGCAAGTTTCGGGACCTAAACAGATAGGGCAAATTCGTGACTTAACAAGAAATTCCAGTTCTGCAAGTTAATTTCAAAATTTTCCCTCAAAAATTGTTATTATTTTTTATCAAACTTAACTTTGGTTTTCATCCCTTAAATTTATGAAAATGTTCTACGATGCCCTAATATCTGTGAAGGAATTAGAGGAAACAATTATTAAAATTCAGCATTTCGTTGATTTAATTGTTTTTTAAGATAATATCTCCAGGTAGCTTTTTCGCACCTCTCCTGGAAGGATAGGTGGAAAAGTTAGGGACAAAATCAGTTTTATTACTGTACAGTTGTACAATATCACACATAGACTGCCACTTTCAATAATTTTAATATGGAAAACTATCGAAAATTCTTCAATATATATGTATATATTTTTAAATCGAATCATTATTCATTGACATTTTCGGATCTCAGAGGGTACAAACGGTTGGTGAGATGCATTTTCCGCAAAACTTATAAACACACTGAATTGACAGGAGAGCATATTTGAACATTTTCGGAAATTGTGACTTTTCAGTTAATTCAATTATAGTAATCTGGCTAACCAATATTTAGAATTGCCTACTCTTCTTCAGAAAAGTTATTCATTAAGTTACAAGCTTTGATCACAAAGCAGAAACCAGCCAAGAAAAAATGTCATTCCGATAGAAAATGTTAAAATTGAATAGTTATTTTTGGTCAAAATTCACTTTTTTCCCTCAAACTTTTGTTATTCATGATGTCTCAACAAAATTTCATTCAATAATGGAGATAATTATTTCGAATTTTGGGATCAAAATCTTTTAAAGGAGATTAAGAAAAATCAACTTAGAGATTCGGAGAGTTCATATTTGCAATAAAAAGTTTCATAAATAAATTATAGTTTTTGAATAATTTTTGTCACTTATTTACCTGAACTTTTTAATTTATTCCATTTTATTCCACTCTTCACTTCAAGACGAAACAATGAACAAGCGTTAGAAGTGAAATCATTAGGTTGAAATAAGATAGTCTTGTTTAATCAAAGCTTATTTGGTGAGAGGATTAATTTATCAATTCGTTGGTGAATAGATTCCCTTAAATTAAGGCCCTTTTTCATTTTGCCACTTTCTTTGATTTGATTTTCAAATTGAATACTTTGTTTTAGTACAATCATTGGACTTTTCCTTGATTATTATATTATTATTATTATTGAATTATTGATCTGATTTTATATTTTGTGTGTTTTTTTCAATTTAGTCCTAAATGATTTTCCCAAGACTCAATTAGATCGTTGCAAATTACTCATTCCCACATTTTTAAATTTCTTATTCATGTTTTTTGGTTTATGCATCCCAGACAACTGTTATCAACCTTGAATAATTTAATTCCTTCTTAAACTTCTCTTTGAATAGTGAATTGAATTTATCATTCAATTTTAATTGATTTAATTCTTGGATAATTATTTTGACCACTTCACCTACTCTAGTTAGAGAACTATTTATTGATTACTTAATCAAGGTTCCTTATTGTATAATCTTGATTTTTCCTTGCATTTCCTATTCATTATTTCAAATATTACTTTTTATGTAAATTGTTATCAATTTAGAACAATTTCAGGAATACCGGACAAAAGATCCTAGCCCTGTGTTAATTTTTATCAATTGATTAATCAATTAATTTTATGTTGTCACTGCATTGGTTCATTATTATATTTCTTATTATAATTATTTCTTGTATGGTTTGAAATATTCTATTGTGTTTGTTAATTAAATAAATTTGTGAACCCTACTGAATTTTTTGGTGACTGTTCATTTCAGCATTTCAGATTTTAATTTATGATAACCTTCAACTTCGAATCCCGCCTTCTACCATTGTTTCTTTCCTCAAGACTAAACGAAGTCAACTCATTCCGCGATCATTTAATACTTATATTTCAAGCTTAATTTGATTTGTTACACAAGTTAAAATTCGAAGATTTCAATTCGAATGATCCTAAAAGATGTAGCGCTTAACAAACGTTTTAATTTTTTATTTTAGTACAGATAGCTACAGATGAATTAGTGCATGTACATTTTCAGGGTCAATTCTTCTCATAAACTGTTACAATATAAGAATGAATAGAAAAACTAAAATAATTAATTCAATATTTTCACAAGCCATGATAATTTGGGCGTCAGATTATTTTAAAAATGGTTATTATAGGTAAAAATGTATTGATTTCTGTTTTTCTTTTCTGCGCCTCATACATTCTGAAGCAAACACAAATTTCTTTGACATAACAAATATCCTATAAGTCCAAGTTCCGTTGGTGGCGATCCTGAATACTTCATTCCCCTAATCCTGGAGATAAGATTCGGATACGAATAGACGAGAAACGTAAGAACGAAATCCTGACCCATTTCGTTGAGCACTCCACAGTTCGCGACAGGCATTTGTGGATACATGAGATTGGGAGCAACCCCTCGACCCTCCATCTGTATACACTAAGCTGCAGACAATGGCCTTTGTCTTCCTGATTGTACTTGTGTTCTCTCTTGCGATTCCAGAACACTTCCGATCCTGCCTCATACCGTATTTTTGTCGTATTTTATCACCTTCCTTTTGCTACTAAAATGCGATGCGAAGAACTCATGGAAACTAAACACGGAAATCAATTTAAAAGTGTATCCAGTATCCACTGAGAGGAGACAATTCTCCTCCAATTGTCAAGAAAAATTCGACATGCTTTTAACAGAATCAAACCTTGGCAGTAAAAGGAAATAATCTCTATATATATATTAATAATAGATCGCAGAAGAGGCCCTCCCGAGCAGGCTCCAGAGCCTCCAACAAGGGCCTTCAGTGCCCTCAACGAGGGTCTTCAAGGCCTTCTACGTGGGCCTCTTGTCACCTACGAGGGCTTCCAGGGCCTTCCAAGAGGGCCCTCAGAGCCTCTGACGAGGACTTCCAGAGCCTCCAACGAGGGACTCTAGAGCCTTTCACGTAGTCCTACAGAGCCTCCTACGAGGGCCTTAAATCTCCCGCGAGGGACTCTGAAACCTCTTATATTGTTCCCTATAGTGTCCCATGATGGCATAAAGGCCTAGAACATCGAGCCATCTACGAAGACTTCCAGAGCCTCTCACGAGGGCCGCTAGAGTCTACAACCAGGGCCCCTCGAGCCTCCGATAAAGGCTTCTAGAGCCTTTCACAAGGGACTCCTGATCATTCCAGGAGGGCCTCTTTCACGAAGGCCGCTGAAATCTCCACGGGGGTTTTTAGAGCCTGAAACGAGGGCCTCTTCTGAAGGCCTCTAAAGCCTCCCACGAGGGCCGTTTAAGTCTCCTACAAGGACCTCGGGAGCCTTTCTTTTTATTTATCCTTATTCATTCCTGCCTATTACCCTCTTCTTTTTCATCGATCCCTTTTCATTTATGGGTCATTTCACATAGCTTCAGGTTTTCACATAGGGGCTATCCATAAATTACGTAACACATTTTTTTCAATTTTTTAACCATACTCTCCCATCTAATTAGTCGGGACAAAGTGTATGGAGCATGCAACAAAGGAACTAAACAACAACTTCTCGAAAACTAATGTAAAAATCTGTGTTATTTAGTACGAAAATATTCATCGAAACATTAATTTTTTACAATCATTTTCAACTACTAACGCGTATCTACAATTATTTTATATTGGTTATGCATTTTTCTAGATTTTTTGACAAGTTAAACGTGACTTAGAATAATTTGAAAATTTTTGAGAACGACTGCCATAATAATAAAAGTTATAATCAAATCGAAACCACTTCATGAAAGGTTTAAGGTATTTTTACTTCCTTAATAATCTGTTGTAAAACCCAGAAAAGAAGATCACCAAATCCACCTCAAAAAACTTTGAATGCCTTTGTGCGTAGCAGTAATTTCAAAAATTGCGAAAAAGCTTTTTTTTTATGGATATTTTTTTTGAACACCCCAAAAACTTTGAAATTCTCACAAATCGTTTGCAATACCTTGGAATATTAGAAATTCTTTTGAAATCTTCAAGGTTCTTTGCAATCTCTTGAATCTTGTAAACAAATTCTCTAAAATTTCATTTAAATATTATAAATCCCCTGAAATCCCACGAAGTGACACGAAATCTCATGGTGTTCCTTGACATTTCGTGAAATTTTTTTCATCTCTTAAAACCCTTGGAATCCTTGAAAATACCCTAAAATCTTTAGAATCGTTAACAATTTTTTGAAATCTATTGAAATTCCTTGAACTATTTAAAAATATCCTAAATCCTCTTAAAACGTTTGAAATCTTTAAAAATCTCGAACTCTCTCAAAGTTTGTGAAACATTTTGAAATAACTTGAAGTCTTGACAATTTTTGAAATACTATGAAATCCCTCAATTGCTGTGAATAAATTCTTTAAAATTTCCTTTAAATATTATAAATCTCTTCAAATCCACTGAAGTTACGCGAAATCGAATGATATTTCTTGAAGTTTCTTGAAATTTGTTAGATCTTTTGAAACTTCCTAGAAATCCTTTAGAATACCCTAAAATCTTTGAAATCCTCATAAAATCCTTGAAATGTACTAAAAATTTTTGGAATCTTTTAAAATATCCTGAAATCTTCAAAATTCTCTACAATCTTTGAAAAATTCAAATATCTTTGCAAGTATCTACCCATACTTCTGGTGAATACTTTTTTTGAAATTTCATTCCGATATTATAAATCCCTAGAAATTCCGTGAATTCACACAGAATGTAATGAGATTCTTTGAAATTTCTTGAAATTCTTTAAATCTTCTGAAACTTACTTGCAAACCTTGAGGATATCCTAAAATATTTCCGAAACATTAAAATTTTTCAAAATATCATGAAATTCCTTGAAATGCCTTGCAATATTTGAAGTCATACGAAAGTCTTGAAAATACGTTTAAATTATCAAAATCCTCGAAAAGCTTAAAAAGTCCGTAAAATTCCTTTGAAATCTCTTGAAATCTCTTAAAATATCCTAAAACCTTATAGATCCTATAAAATCCTTCCAAATCATCCGAAGTTGAAGGAAATTCTTTAAAACAGCACGTTAATTTTTCAAATCCTTTAAAATGATTAAATTCATTTACTTCATCTATTTGTTTGAAAAATTATAATTTAATAATTCTGCGGTGCTAGAGTGATTTGTGAATGTTTGATTTGAAAACTCGACAAAGATAAAGTTGGAACAACAAAAATATTTTTATTTAAACTCATGTTCATAGTATGACAAAAGATATCTATCCACGGATTTTCTTCTTCTGCGTCTTAGAAAGTATTTCATAGAACAGAATATGCCATATAACAATGTGTGTCAGCATATGCTCACAGTTCAAAAAAATGTTTCAGAAAAATAGATTTTTGCTTATACAACGTTATCTTGACTGAAGCCTCAATTATTTTTGAAATGAGTGCATCACTCTTATTAATTTTTCGACACAAAATAGTATAACTTCTTGATAGTAACCATATTATGTCCAGAATGAAATATGAATATCCGCACTTCAGGAGGGTATAATATGGAAATGTGTTCTTATTTTTATTAAATACCTACATCTCAATACCTATCAATCCACTCAGAGTTGTTTTGTTGCGTAAAACACGTTTTCTATAAATGATAATCATTTTTATACTATCCAAAATTATGATGCTTGTTTCCTCAGCTGATTGATTTATTATTTTTATAATTGGCAATATCACGTTCCATATGATGAAATTCATCTGCAAAGTTAGTTTTAATGTTTCTTTAGGAGGACAAATTTCTTGTGCTATAAAAACCACCATGTCAGTGTTTGCTTAAAATTATTATCCCGAGTCACAAGTAAAACTTTATTAGTTCGAAGACCTTTTCAGATATGTATTCGAGGCAAATTTGGAAACATTTTTTTTGCACTAACTCAGCAAATTTTGAATAAATGTTTTTAACTTTTTATGCCTCTACATAGACTGTATTCAAAACTCACAATAACTAACTGTAAGCTTATGAAATTCTGAGGTCTGTCATCAATCATTGAGAACATTCATCTTCCCACTCTTATCTGATAATTTCAATGAATAAATAAAGCTAACTTATCAGTATACACATAATAGTAATACAAAGATATGTATCAATATGGAGAAATAAGAGACTGTTTACATTCTTGGACCGTTTTTCTGCAGGTCAAATTGACACCTTCAGGTTTCGAATAGTCGCGAAAACTTAAAAAGAATGGACAATCATTGACATCAGTTCTATGTCAATGATTTTATCCTGAAAAAATGATAATTATTGGCGTTCTATTCCTCAAAATAGTGCTTATCCTCAATTTTATTCGTAAGTATTGTATGTTTACATAAAAAATGTGGCATTCAACCAGAAAAGGTACCACTTTATTGATCGTAGTTTAGGAAAAATTGGCGATTTTGAGATGAAAGGTCTGAATGATCGATTTTGGGGTTTTCATGGAAAATCATGCTTCAGACTATATGCTCTATTTGATGATATTATCCCTCTTTGCTGGAAGTGACTTGGCAATAGGGAATGTATCAGAATGTATCAAAACGTGGACATTTGACAAAAACGGAGAGGGTCAAATTTTACACCTTCTCTGATGAGAATGTGAACACATTATAATTTCAATGAGATTTAAAATCTTCTAAAAAATTTCGCAGTATGTTATTCTTTCGCGTCACTAATTGGCATTGTTAGTAAAAAATGATTACATTTCAAAGAAAATTCACAATCCATCAACACAACTCAAAAATAATTTTAATTTGAACACAATTTAAAATCTTTTAACATTTTTGGATTATGTTAGAGTATAATTTTTGCTTTTGATGGCGTTTTATATCAGAAATCAGTGCTTTTAATGAAAAATAATTGGATTGAAGAAATTAAAATCAGATTAAAATTAGATTGGAACTTTTTTTAATAATTCAGTTTATATTGACATTTTTCACAGGAGATCTATTAAACCAAAACATTAAGTTGTTATGTTACGTGAGAGTTTCTCATCTAAAATTGCTATTGTTGATCAAAAATAATTATATTTCAGAGAATATTTATAATATTAGAATAATCATAGTGTAGTTTAGCGTTTGTCACAAAAAATCGATTATTTTAAACAAAAATCATTTGACATAAAAAATTAAACTTACAATGTTGAACAGCTTAAAGCTATTCGAGTGTTTTTTTTCGAGACAGTTATTTAATACTGATGGTAGATATATTAATTCTGAAGAGATATCAATTTTCATCAATCAGTATAAAAATTATGCTTGCTTTTCTTTTCTATTATATTAAATAGTAGATAAAATAAAATAGAGAAATTGTGTTACTCATAAGAAACCTTCGAACCAGGAGAGCTTGCATGAAAAAATACATGGACGTGAAGGAAGCTAGAGAAGTATGCCAGGACAGAAAAGTGTGGCGACAAATAGTCTATAAAAAGAATGTGAGTAGAGTGAATGACGCCTGAAGCAAGAAAACCTAGAATGCTAATGAGCCCGAGTGGTTAACCTCACATAGCAACCTTGTGAAGCGCTTCACTTGGGGTGATCGCTAGAGAGATTGATCAGCAACCTGGGTCGGAGCAGTGCTGCGGAACGAACGTGTTATTTAAATAAATAACAGAAAATTCTAGATCAATCTAAAAAATCTATACCTCCTTTCCAACACTACTATTTTTTAATCGAACGTGTCACGCCTACCCCGAAAGTGAAATGGCCTAATGGTTGAATAATACTGACAATAATAGTAATAATCACTTGACTGCAATCCAGTCCGTGAATGATGGGGTAAAACCAGGCTTTGCCCATTATGTCAAGGCACAGGCTCTTATCAGATCACTTGGGTGCGTTATAATAATACGTCCGTGACTGATAATATATACCACTATAGCCACGTGCATACTATTCCAAAATTAATAAAAAAATCCAACTCTAATCAAACATGCCTTGGACATATTGGGCTGTCACCGTCTTAAGCCTGAGACATTAATATATATGGAATATAAAATGATAATAATATTAGTTTCATACTTTACTTAAAAAAAATTCGCGAAAGAAAAATGCGTAAAACGCCTGTTCCTTTTCTAGTTAATATTAAATATTTCATGTTGCCTTCCTATCTCTCTAAATCTGACAGAGTAAAAAATGTCTAACTCAAAAGAAAGGGTTAGTTGCTGACGCGATTAATTATTATTTAACTATATTATTTTTCAAGATTAAGGGGGCTGCTATTTTTTGACATTTGAAGAAATTCTCTGAATCTTTATAAAATACTCTCTCCATAAAGCTCTCTTGTCTTTCCATCAAAAATGCTATTTTAAATGTATAAATAAATGTGTGTGTGTCCACATCCACGGAAATGTTCTATAAAATCTGAAAAAACTTTTGGTATTTTATTGTTGACATAACCAACACAAAAATCCAAAATTTGGGATTCAATCAATCATTTTGTATCTTCTAATACATAATGATAAACATTACTGCTGTTTTTTGGACATTCTCACATTTATCCGTGTTTCAACCATATTATATAAAGATGGAAAATCTAGTTCTTATCTCATTCGTCTTCCAAACTTATGTTCTAAGGTTTCAATAGGCTTGAAAAGGGACTATATCAAGTCCGAAACGTTGCCACTTCTCAATGAAATAAAGTCTTTTTTATACTAATGACCTTTCCATCCGGAGACTGTTTTTATACATTTATAAAATACAGTATGAGATTTGTATAAAAAAACTGAAAACATTACATAGAAATTCTAAGAGAAATCAACACACAAGCGAAGTCATCAAACTATGTAATCGTAAATTAGAACCTATTTCGAAAAAAGTTTAAATATCATTGTGCTCTTAGAATATTATTCTTCCCTGAGATATTGAATGGTTTAAATTTTTTCCAGGCTCATTTCAATAATGAATTTTCATGGAATTTGTTCAAATTTCGATAAAAATAAATTTGTTCCTAGCTTTTTTCTGAGGTGGGACTTAAAATGGGAACATTAAAAAAAATTAAAAATTCTATAATCATTTAGAAAAAAAGAAATTAGAAGTCAATTAAGTTTAGTTTTTGAGAGAATCGTAATTGAAGCCGAAAAAGCTAAACGATACTAAGTCATCAGTTCAAGAACCTTTGTATGAAAAATAAAAAATAAATAGCACTACACATGCATGTAATAATCTAAAGGAAATCGCAATGGACTTAGCACCGTCTAGCTTTCCTTAGTATAATTGTATATAAAAATAATACATACCTCATTAAGGAAATCATTTGAGATACACATTTTTAATAATTTAATAAACAAATAATACTATTTGACGAAGAAGGAACATTATTTGTGGCACTAGTACAAGGTTTCTAAATTTCAATAATAATATCTCCAATTGATAAATACTTGTCTCGCTGAAATTTTGCTCAAGAAATTTCAAAACCTTCAATTGTTCGCTGCAATAGGTATAAACAAGTCATAAACCCGAATATGGTATGAAACAGTTGAATTTTCCACCCGAAAATATGGATTTTTCACCAAAAGTTCATTTTCAACCAAGCGTATAAGTTTTCAACCAAATAGATAAATTTGAAATTAGAAATGATTAATTTAAAAAATAGCTGTGAATTCGATCTCAAGTTTTTCCACTTTGTTTCTATTTATGATTATATGGTGCTCATTTTACGAGCACTTCGCTTCCCGTTAGCAAATGTATTTACTTCCTCATAGAGGAAGCATTCGTTTTTTTTCAATAATAGACAAAACATAGTCTTCATTTTGATCGATTTCGAAACAGAAATTAAAAAAATACAAAATTAAAAAAAAATACAACAAATTTTTATTACAAAGACAAATCAGGCAAATCAAATTTTTTATCCGAAATGATAATTTTTTGAGCTGGAAAAGGGAAGTGAAAAGTTCTTTCGCACCCTATGCCTTTTCCAGCTTTATTATTTCTTTACAAAATTTTCAGAATTATTCTATTTGAAAATTTATGATCAAAAAGTCTTTTGTATTCATGCATCAACTTTGAATTATGTCGATTAAAAAAAGATTTTCTGGTTGGAACTGATGTTTCAAATATATAAATGAGCATATCTTCCTTAATATTCAATAAAGTGTATTAATATTATAGATCAATCGATTTTCCCCGAATCAAATATTATGCATTACCATAGCTTCCTTACTCTTCCATAAAATGTAGCAGTGCTATGGGTCAATCGCTTCATCTTGAATCAACACATATTCATATCAACACATATTTATATTATAAATTAAACGATTCGTTTCGGACCAATGAATCTTTTACATTTTCGCCTCAACTTTGAATCCGACTTGAATCGATACATCTTTTCTGTTCTTGCATCAACTTTGAATTATGTTAATGAAAAAAGTTTTACGATAAAACAACCGATTTTAAAAATATATAAATTACCATAACTTCCCTACTCTTCAATAAAATGTATCAATATTATAAGTCAATCGATTCGTATCGAACCAAGGAATCTTTTATTTCCGTGCATCAGCTTTGAATTATGCTAATGGAAAAAGTTTTACTATAAAAACCCGATTTTAAAAATATTATTGAGTGCTAAACAAAATGCAATAAATATTTCTAGAAATCCTTCGGTCAGTTTCAAGATATTAGTGAGAGAAACAGGCCCTGCAAATTTCATTAATTTATTTGCAATCGGTTTCCAGTTATCGTGTTCATAAAAAAGTGTGACATCCACACATTTAATCGAATTAATTAAAAATTTTTGTAAATGTTACCATTTCAAAGCTTCCTCCATGAGGAAGCAAAAAGCGCCAAAGTTTGATTTTTGAAGGAAACTTCAATTCGTCCAAAATTAGAATTATCAACATTTATCGGTTCCTACTTTAATTAGTGGAAAAATGTTGGATTCAACTAAAAAATTATTTACATTTTCTTTACTCGGCAAGCATAAGGTTGCATCAACAAGAATCTGCTTTTGAGTAATTCTATGTCAAAACATCTCAAGAATTTCAGCTAATCTTAGTAATTTTGATGGAGAATCTAGAATCTGTTCTTTTGGGTTTCGAAAGGAAAACTTTGAAATAATTTTTGAAAATTCAAAAAGCTTGGAAGATATTCAAGGTTGAAAACGTTGGTCATTTTTTCTTTGAACTTTCGTGACTTTAGTGATTATAATGCTATTAAGGTGTATTTTTTTAATTATTCCTAATAAAACGCAGTTTTGAAAAAAATATTCCTCGAAAAAGAAATTCCAAAAGCTTCTTGAGTTTTTCAGAAACAAATTTTCAAACTGAATTCCTGAAGAAGACAAAACTTCATATGTTATTTTTTTACTGATAACTTACAATGTCCTCTGCATTTTGATGTTTACAGGGCTGGTAGAGAACATTGTAAGCTATCTATAAACAAAAAATTGAAGAAAATGAAGAGTGTTTTTTTTCAGAAATTCAGTTCAAGTATTTGTTTTTGACAAATCCAAAAAGTTCTGAAATGTTTTGTTTTCAACAAATATTTTTTCAAAACTAAGTCTCATTAGGAATAGTTTTAAAAGAATACACCTTAATATCATTAAAATCACTAACATCATGAAAAATCAAAAGAAGGACCAACATTTTCAAATTTGGATGTCTCCTAAGATTCTTGAATTTTTCAAAGATTATTTTAGTGTTTTCCTTTCAATACCTTAGAGAACTGATACTAGGATTTTCATAAAAATTACAATGGCTGAGATTCTTCAGATGATTTGACATGGAATTTCTCTTCTCTTATATCATTGTTAAAATTGTGAGTATATCTTGATATTCAATGTTATATGATAAACTTTGTTCTATGACACACACTACAAGTCATGAAATCAATAGTTTTAAATAAAATAGTTTTTCTTCATTCAATATTATCTATGTGAAGGCTTCAATTAGTTGAACTTGTCGAAGAATTATTAGTGAATTTCAATTAAATGTGATGCAAAAAGTGAGTCATAATTTGACTAATTTGGATTAGGAATCTGAACAAATCAACTCAAAGGGAGTTTCAAAAATATCAATTGGTTAAGTGTTGTGTTGTGTTTTATTAGTTGTGAAATTATAATTGTACATGAGCTTATTTGAAAAAGTATTGATCAATTATTAAAAATGGTTAAAATCGCTAACAGGACATTTCCATAGTACAAAAACTTCATAAATCTCTATTTCCTTCTTACAGAGCTTAGTGTACAGATGGATTATGAAGAAGGTAATTATTTCCGTTCACGACTCCGATTGGGTGGGCCTCCTATAAAACCCATCTACCCTAATCGTAATTTACCAGCCCAAAGTACTCAGTCTTCCACACAAGGCCCAAGAAATCGTATAACATTTCCACCTACTACGAAAATTAATATTGAACATGGAAGTAAAATATGTACTAAGCTGTACTTTGGTCATTGTCAAGACGGAATTATTGCAGAAAAGTTGTATGCTGAAATGGAGGCTACTCTGTGTTGGCCTTCTTCACCAAAGTCTACGCATAATCGCCAGATCTAATAAAGAAAGAATATAAATAATATATAAATATTATGTAGTATTCTTGAAGGGGAACATTACTGACTGGAAATTACGCTTATATTATTGTACTCCAATTAGGTCTTGTTATTATATTTTTGAGGTATGTACTTTGATGCTGAACATTTTTTTAAAATAAACTTTCTATTACCAAAAATAATTAAGTTATTTATAAGATCTTTGATGATTTCCTTCCCAATAAAATTGTACACATTCAATAATGAAGGTTATATCATTAAATAGATGAATTATTAAGCATAATATATGACCAAATTTAATTTAAATCACTATGCACTTTAAGAAGTGGAATAAAGGCAAAAACTATTTTTCCAATTAAGGAAAAGATTGTTCATGAGTTTATAAGTGCTTGCATTGGCATATTTGCTAAATTAAAAACGAATAGTTAGTTTGAAAATATTCAAAGTCGATATCTTCGTAAAACTATTATGAAATTCATGAATATAAATGTTGATACAGATTTCAGAAATGTGCAAAATTCATACCAGGGGCCATCCGTAAATTACTTAACACATATTTTGCCAATTTTTATTAATTATATTAATTCATTTTAGGAGCTATTCAAATTAAAATAGAATAAAAGCAATATAGACATGCAAAACTGGAACTGTACACTCTCTACACGTATGAGAAGCTGTGTCTTCTGGTAGAACCATATATTCAGCACGAAATGATTACATTTTTTGTTTATAATTACTAGCAATTACCTTCAATTATTTGAGATTGGTTAAACATACTGTATGTGACCTAGAATAATCTAAATATTTCTTAATTTTCAATATAAAACGAGATAATACAATTTTCTCAAATTTTTTTAGTTACAAAACTTTTTATTTCCTGTTTAATATGTCATTGAATCTAATAAAAATCAACGGATCCTTTGAAACCCTTAATTCTTGTCAATAAATTTTTCGCAATTTCATTTAAATATTATAAAATCCCTTAAAATCATGTGAAATTACATGAGACATGATGATATTATCCAAAATTCCTTTAAAATACCACAACAATTTTAAAAGCCTTACAAATTTCTTCAAATTCATTGGAATACTTTTGAATATTTTTGAATATCCTGAAATCTTTCAAAGAACGACGCACAAAATACTAAGAAGAAGACGTTCAGTCGTTTGAGGTTTTACTGCTTGGAATATATTCTTTAAGCTTAAGGTGTCCCGAATAAAAGTCCTTATGTACATTACCTCCTAAAGGTCCTTAATTTTCGAGTTACAGGCACTTGAATGTCATAAAGCGCTCAGAAAGTTTACAGAAAAAACTAAGAATAAAATTTGTTGCAGGAAATTTTTTATAGAGATAAAGTTTTGTCCAGCCAACTTCACGTCTTTCCAAATACATGTGTTTGCCATGGAATAAAAAAGGAAGTTTAACCGATATTTGTGTAAAGCTTATCCTGTGAAGTTAATTTTTCTTGCAAAGAATCTTTCGTCGGAAATCGATGTAAAGTTTATCTTGGGTTTTTTCTGTGTTGAAAATCATATAGAAGAGTCACCAGTTGCGGGCACTCTCCGGTTGTGGGCACCTCTGTGTAACAACTGACAGAAGACAAATATGCCGGATCTAACTGGTGGCGTACTTGTATTCTGACAGTAGTACGCAGTTTTCGAGGTGATATCCCCGTAAATAGACGATTTGTGCAATAGCTGCGATCATATTGAAAAAAAATAAGTAAACATTAACGCATTTGTGAATTACCAATGTTTAAAAAATGCGATAAATCAAAGTGAATAATCTTAAACATGTGAGTGTTATAGATATTTCTACAGTATTTTCGTTGTGATTTAAGATGTCTCACCGATTTATATGCAAGTTATGAAACATCACATTTTCTTGATGCACCGATAATGGTCGTGAATCCCGATTGCGGGCACTCAAATGTAACCGGTTGTGGGCACATTTTTTAAATTTAAAGCGTCTGTTTGACTTCAAAACTGTCAGATATCATCATTTATGCCGACATAAAATATTCCATTAACGTTTTTGCCACTAAAGGCCTTTAAAATTAATAAACCTTGCAATTCTTTAGAATAAGGTGCGTTTTTCTTTAACTATCTTCACTTTCAGCGAATTTTCGAAAGGTGCCCACAACCGGTTACGATTTTTTTTTGCCAAAAATTACGATTTCACAAAATTGGTCGTAACATTTTTCTAGTTGAGGGAATCAATGTAATTACTTTAGCAAAAAGTTAGCTAAGGCCTCCAGCTTTTCATCGAGATCCATATCCCCATATAATATGGTCTCAAACAAAAATTATAGGTAAAAAAGAAAACTGTGCCCACGACCGGAGACTCTCCCCGAATATAAACATGAAGAATACATTCCAGGCAGCTTAACCTCGAACGAATAAACGTTTTTTCTTGGTATTTTGTGCGGGGTTCTTTCTTTATACATTGAATATCTTTCCAAATCTTCGGAATGCGTCAAGTTGCAGGAAATCTGATTATATTCATTGAAATTGTTTGCCATTTTTTGAAACTCGCGAAACTGTCTTGGAATCCTTCAGGATACCCTAAAATATTTTCAATTCTCTAAAGTCATTTGAAATATCTTGACATTTTCCAAAATTTAAGAAGATTTATTAAAATATTGTAAAATCCCTCCAAATTCTGCATAGTTACAGGAGATCTGATGGTAATCTTTGTTATTCCTTGAGATCCCTTAAGGTATTCGAAATCCCATGAAATCCTTCAAGATGCTGAGAAATTAATTAAAATAGCTCATTGAAATTCTATAAAATCTCTAAAAATTACTTAAATTCTTGGGAACCTTGAAAAATTTGTTAAATTCCCTCAAAAATTCTTCAAACCACCCAAAATTGTCTAAATCCCTTCAAATCATTGAAATCGTTGAAAATTCCTCCAACAATTTTGGGAAATAATTTGAAATATTAAAAAGAAAACTCCTCAACTCTTTAAACTCCTTTGAAATTTGTCAATTATTGTGTATACATTATTTGAAATTTCATTCAAACATTTTTTAAAAAACCTTCAAATTCCATTGAATTACATAAAATCCAAAGATATTCCTTGGACTCCCTTGAAATTTTTGTAGTTTCATGAAGTTCTTTAATATCCTGAAATTCTCTCACGTAATAAATCGTGAATCCCCCTTACCCCGTGCCAAAGATGTTACGTAATTTATGCATGGACCCTTACAATTAAGGGGTTTTGAATTTCTCACCAATAAGTCGATGCATTATCGATTTTACAGTTTCAATTTTACGCCTCAAGCATAGTTCACAGGATGTGAACTAAATCAGGGTCGCAAATCGCTTTATTTATAAGCATTGCCAGATTATGGGCGGCGTTATTATATAGTCTCGGGAGGATAACAAATTGCAGCATGAAATACGTGTTTCTAGGTAATTTCGTGATATACGACTTCATAAAACGCATGTTGGTCAACCTTGTAGTCTGAAGTGTTTTATACTACACGAACTGCAATTAATAGTTTAACCCTCAGGTGGTTTATTAAACTCGTAATAGCAAACTTTACTTCCATGAAACTATTTTCATGTAATTGAATTTTGTGGTGAGGTAACATATTTCCTATCGAAATTTAATTTCCAGGAGTTAATCAAACGTAAAAGTAATTTGCATAATTAACCTGGAATTAAAACTTTAATTCAATGTCCCTGGAGTTAAAAAAATGGGTTTCACCTAAGGACATGAATATAAGGTTGAACAGAAAAAAACACTTTTGGTTTTCTTAGGAGTGAAGGGCAAATAACGGTAGTTTATGCGGTTGTAGAAGCCAGATTTTTATTTTTTAATTTAAAACAATTTTTAGAGGTGGCCCATCGCCTTTGATGTTCTTATGTAATTAACATGGGTAAACTCAACTTTCTTCTCATTTAAGATTGCAACCACGAAGTTATCCACTTTTTAATTTGAACTTTTAATATGTCGTTCTTGGGGTTTTCAGAATCCACATAGAAACATTTTTTCAATTAAAAATTAATAAAAATCATTAATTACGGTTGCTTGATGAGTGCCATTCTCACTGTTTTCTACTGATTTCAAAGACTAATAACGGCTCTAATAATATGTACCTCATACTGAAATTTTAAGAATATTTTCCTCGAAGGTTGAAGATCACCTTTTCCGAAAAAGCAGATTAGGAAAACTATAAATAAGCCTGCAATGATGAAAAAAAACCTGAGTAAATTTTTGAAATTTGACAGGTCTACGACTTGAGGTGTTTAATTTTCGGGGCGGAGCGCTCATCAGCTCAGCCCTAAAAGTCGATCACAGTGGGTTTGGACAACATAAACTCATAAAGCAGATAAATTCTCGGAAAGTTTTTTAAAATCATATTTCCCTTTTCCAGAAAAGTGAATGATGATAATTCAGGGGACGCTTACTAATCCTGTTATAAAATCACATCGATGAAAAGAGCTGGGGTTGCACTTTTACGATCGACTCTTCACTTACCGAAATTGCCAGCTTTTGCAATGTAAACTTTCAAAGACGATGGACCAACTCTAAATATTTTTTTCAATTAAAGCAAAATCTGGCTTCTACAACTGCATAAACTACCGGCATTTGCCCTTCACTCCTAAGAAACCCAAAAGTCTTTTTTGCTGGTCACTCTAATGAATATATGTATTACTAATCACTGTTATTCCTAATATTATAGTTTCCCTTTAAAATCAAGTGCAAACAGTTAAAGCGTCATTATCTAAGCTGCACCTGGTGCAGTTTGCAAAATTAAATTTATTTTCATACTTGAACCATGTAAACGATATAATCATTGTTGATTTAATTTTTCATGGTACAGTATCTTTAAGAAAATCAAAAGATTACTTACATCATTTATTTACGTTAATCACATTAGTTACATTGTTACTTTATTAAAACATGTCAAGCTATGTCTGTTTCAAAATCCCTCTACCCCACCAGTGAATTTTGATATCTAACTACAATAATTCAAATGCTCTCCAAATGCATTTAAATGCACCATCAATTAAAAATTGTGCTTCTAAAAATTGTAGGTGTCACTAAAAGTGTTAATGTGGGGGACGGGCTGGTGAAATTTGCCCCTCTCCCAACTTCGTAATCACAGTTTTAAAATATTTCATCTCGATGAAGTTCAAATGCGCTCATATGCACCGCAAATGAAAAATTTTGTACCCTAACGCTGACCGAGTTACCACAAGCACCACCAATTGAAAATTTTGCGCTAGTTAATTGACCGAGTTATTAATTAGTGGCGAATGGCAAGGCCAGCGAAATGCTTCTGTTAAATTCGTACTAATAGGGTTCAAATCAATTTTCCGGACAGCAATATATTTCATTTCAAATGCAGTCATATGCACCACCATGAACATTCGAAAAAAAAGCGCCAGATATTGACGCATAATTAATTCTCAAAGTGATGACCCACGATAAATTCAATTTTTTTAAACTGAGTGTAATTTCATCGAAGACGTTCCAAACGTTAATTCTGAGTAGCAATAACTAATTACAATGAACACCTGGGTTAGTGCCGATTTTGGGACTGACAGTGGCCCTAACTCAGCGGATTTCGAACGTAAACATTAAGGGGCGTGTGAACCGTTTCCGGTGAATTTTAGTGCGTGATAAAAATATGTTGAAAAATGGTTTTCTAATACGGCGACAAGTGTAAACAAAATATTCAACATAAATGAAGAAGAAATTTTGCTGCTACACGTTAAAATAAATGTGTTTCGTGCTTACATACTTTAAACGTTTGCGGGCCGTTGATCATTTCGTTTAAAGGAGAGCTTTCACTCGAATAATCGATCCAGATTATTTGTATCTCGCTTACATAAACCATTCGAAGTCAGCAGCATCCAAAAGAGCACAACTTTTTTGCAGCCATGTATGCATAAGCGAAACACTTCGTAAAAAACCCTTCAAGCACGCATTTTTGCGTTTAGCGCATAATACATGGTACGCAGTTTGATAACCAGGCATACGAGGGAGTTATTTAACAGAAAATCACTTACTTTCATCAATCTTGGATTAACTGTCCACATAAAAAACCGTTTTCACAATTATTATCACATAAAAACTTGACAGTTTGAGATTAGAAAACACGAAACTGAGACTCCGATGCCTGAAGTCGATCGAACCTCTCTTTCTGCCATGTGAGATAGACAGAGACGATCCGATTGTATTCCAATGACTGGTCACACTTTACGTTCCAAAACGATCATACTTTCTCTCTCTCTCTCTCTCTCTCCCTCTCTGCTTATCCAAGACTTCATCTTCTTTGTTTTCAATTTCGAATCGTAGCAAATCGTAGAGCCCTATTGGTGAGCGACGACAGCGCCGCCACTTTAGAAGAAGTTTTAATTTCAATTAAATATAACCAAGAAATCTTATAGTAAATAATTAATTTTAAACCGTAGTATAATATTTTTGATTGAAATGAATCTCAGCAATAAAGGGGATTCTGGTCATGATTTTTTGTTGCGGCAGCGTTACAATGGAGGGGCGGGGATGATACGGTCCAAAAATCGTCCAAAAAGCGTTACGTAATATATGGGTGACCCCCTATTTAGAATGTTTTTAAGCTCGAGTATTCTGTTCCGGCATATGTATATATCTGTAATCCTTGCCGGATCTGAATTTTCTGTTCCGGCAGATTTTGTCGGAATTTAATTTTCTCTTCCGGCATATTTTTAATGACGTCATAATTGTTTGTACATTGTCATAAATTTCCAGAAATTTCGTAAATTTCCACAAAGTGCATCAACTTCCAAAAACTTCATAAATTTCATCAATGTCCACAAACTTCATAAATTTCAACAAGATTCATAAATTTTTAAAAATTTCATAAATTTCAACATTAATGATAAATTTCCATAAATTTAGGAAATTATGGTAATTCATCCACTAGACGTTTGAAAGGGGTAGAGTTTTGAGCAAGATTATTTCTGTGACCAGTGGGATGCCTTTCCGCCCCCCGCGGGACGATTGAAAGGGGTAGGGGTTTAAACCAAGATTATTTCTGTAACCAGTCACAGGGCCACAGGCGTGTCTTGTCGGAAGAGAAAATTAAGATTCGGTGGAATATGCCGAAACAGAATATTAAAATCCGGGAAAATATGCCGGAAGAGAAAATTTAAATCCGGCAAAATATGCCGGATCCGTATAAACTACCTATTTTTAATGTGATAAATTGAGGACCGACATATTTTACGGTTTCGTACCTCCAGGAAGAAACCCTTACAGCTTCTGTCGGTTGTCCGGCAGTGTTGCTGTTGTCCAAGAAGAAGAACTCGTAACTCTCAACTCACAATTCATAACTCAGGAAACTCTGGGAAGTGAGGGGAAATGAGGGAGTAAAGGAAGTGAGGAGAAGTGTTGGGGGATGAAGAAAGTGAGGAAGTAGATGAGGAAGAATTTGGGGAAGGTAAGGGAAGCGTAGGTTGAAGTGTGGAGAGGGAAATGTAGGGTAGCAGGGGAGGAAAAGTATGGTAGCGAGAGATTTGAGTGACGTATTCACGTCTTGATAGGTTATGAAACCCTTTTTTGTAAGCGCGAAGAGCCTACTTTGAATAATTTTTTGATGAAGAAATCGGATATCTACCGGATGTCCTCAACTTTTTCTCAGAATTATAAAAGTGAAAATCAGATAAATTATACATGAATAACAGTAAACACTATTGATAATTGTACTTCTTGACTAAAAGTAGTTTTAAGGAAAGATAGAATTACGGAAGGTTTCCTGGAACAAGTGAAGCTGCTTACAAGAGAAGTACTTGAAGGTACTTGACCCTACGAGCAACTCAGCTTTTCTACTATATTTAGAGTGTCGGGTTTAAGGCAAAGGCCGTACTTTCTATTAAGGACTGTCTAGACCCGAGAGAGAGAGAGAGCAAAAGGGCGAACATACAGCAAGAAATCAAAGCCTCATCGACCAGGTGAAACTTTCCTACTTGTAAGGTGCATGTACCGTTCCTATATCTCTCTGTGCCAAGCTTCACGTTTGTGAACGACCGAAAGCTCAGTCAATCCTGAAATCGAGACTTCAAAGGAAAGAAGCTCGTCCGACTATGGGGCAAATAAATCCTTGAACCTTCTAAAGGGATCTAAAATTTTCTGACCGCAACTCGCTGCTCGTTTATGACTTTATGCTAGAGTCGGTTGTGAAACTCTACAGGAGGATTTTCGTTCATGATATTGCAAAATTTACTCTCACCACTTATCTAACAAAAGTCTATACCAGTACAGTTAAATTAGGAATCCTGCTGGAACAAATTAGTGGCAGAATTTTTTTTATTATTGATCGTAAGAAGATCTTAATGAAATTCTGAAAACCTCCGTTATGCAAATGTTGTGAAATTTTTCTTATCAACAAATAGTGAAAAACTGATACGTTTTTTAAAATCGTTCGTGTGGATTGTTGTTTTCATCGATGAAATGCATAAAATGTGCAAACAATTATTTGCAGAGAATAAAATAATCTTTAAAGTTAGACTTGGTCGAGTCCTCTGCTACTAATAGTTTAAAAGTTATGAATTAGTTAATCAAGGACACCACTTCCTTCATCACGTATCAGCTGTAATGAACTTTCATAGCTGTAAATGCAATTTCGCTCTCATATAACTTATGAGTTTCTTAAACTTGATGGTCAGAAGTAATAAAAGAAGGATTTATTTGGTATTCAAAATCCGAAATTGGCACAGGGTTGAGGAAACACATTTGTAAAACAATAGTTTTGGAAAATAAAATTTAGTGTCCTGGAAATTACTGATTTTTCTAAGGCATAGTCATACTTCACACAGAAATTTTCGATAGATTTGTGAAACTTTTAGAAAATCTTAACAATAAATTGTTATGATAAATAATTTTTAAATGCTTAAGTTTGTTCGAAAATTCTGGAAAAATAATAGTGAAGGTGTCAATTATTCTTACAGCAATTTTCTATCTGCAACATTTTCGTATTCAAAAATATTGTTTGAACAATTTTCATAAATAATATTCCACAACAGCGCTGAATAAGCATAAAATATTTTTAACGACGAGCGCAATTTTTAGTTCTTGATTGATGAAATTCTCATTCATTTCCAGTGATTCATTGTTTAAAATTAAATTTAAAACTTCGGAAGAAACTTCAAACTAATAACCGATAATTCATAACGAAAAACTCACTACACACGCCTAAAAGTTTGTACATAAAAAATTTTCTGACAGGGAAACAGGCTTCATTCTTACTCAATTTTTACTTGAGTTAATAAAAATAAAAATATAACATATAAAAATAAAGTTTTCTATGATTTAAGGATTTGACAAAATGATCAGTGATTTCCTATAAAAGAAAAAACATGATTTATTACGGAAAAATTTTTGAAACTTACGACAGATGATTATTTTAACCAAAGTTTTTGTAATTGAATCTTTTCTGAGAGTTGCTTCTTATTAATTTCAAAAAAAAATTTGGATTGTAAAAAATCACGGCTTTTTTGGGGATTACATCCTCCACAAATCTATTTTTTCCAATTTAGAAAATAAGTAAATAATCTTCAAATACGGCTATTTGATTTAAAAAAAGTTCTTTAAAAACATTGTTTCAAAGATTTCAGTTATTGAATAATTTATTTTCAAAATTGGAAACAATAGAGTTGTAGATAAGGTTTTCTTTAATGAAATAAGCCACCCTTTATTAAACTGATTTTTTTTTTCAATTCATGAAAAGCAACTGTAAGATAAAACTTAATTGCAAGAACATTTAAAGTTAATGTTTTTGGTATTTTAGAAAAATTGAAAATAATGTTTTATCATTTCAAATGGCATAATCCGTAATGTTATTTTGATTTTCAAAATCATAGAAAACCATTTCGTTCACAGAATTGATTTTTTGCACAACTACATTTTTTGATTTTCAAAATCGTAGAAAAACCATTTTGTTTAGAGATTAACAATCAAATTAACAATGAAAGGCTCGTCTTGAAAATGAGCCACGTAGAAAATCAAAAAAATTAATCTATGTAAGATTTTTGTGAATTTTTTGCACCTTTGAGAAAATAAACATACTAATCCCATTTTTTAATGGGAAAACGTAAACTGAAAGAATCTGCCCGCTGTATGGGCACATTCTTATCGCGCGCGGCCTCATTCGCTCGCAAGTTTGAGTGCACCTAGGAATATCGTGCTTCACGCTTGATAATGTATTTACCTCGCGCTGCACGCCCGGTCTTTTTACTTCCTCCATATTTATGCACAGACCTTTTCAAATTAAATTCAAAAGAATCGACAACAGTCATTTAGTAACTGTGAATTCTCTTTTGTTAAAGCTTCTTTGGCTTTAACGAACACATTATCATTACGTACCTCGAGCTTCGCACTCGATTCAGTCCAAAGTGCGAATTTTTCTACATTGAGTTCAACTGTATTATATCAAATTCATTTCTATACCTCGGTCTGGGACTGTTCATTCTAATATTATAATATTATAATAAAGCATCCTACGAAGACGCATTTAATAAAAAATTTGTAGATCTTTTTTGGGTGAACAACTTTTGTCTAATAATTTTCGTTTTCACCTTGTGCCGCTCTTGAGAAGTAAAAAAAGTTTTTACTGTTTTTTTATGATTAAAACAAAAATTAGGCATTCTATCAGAAAGTGATTGATGAAAAATTTGTAGATCTTCTTTGGGTGCACAATTTTTGCCTATTTATCTTTTTTCGTAGCTTATGTCGTTTGTTCAAAAAAATTTAATTTTTCATTTCCAATATTGTTTTTATGAATACAACAAAAACTACACGTTCCGGGAAAAATAATTGATAAAAAATTTATAGATCTTTTTTGGATGGAAAACTTTTGCATTTAAATTTTTTTTCGTACGCGGCGTTCTTCCAAAATTATTTTATTTTTTTTAAATATTTTTTTCTATGATTATAATAAAAACTACTTATCTCGTCAAAAATCAATGCGCGAAAAATTTGTAGTTCTTCTTTTGGTGAACAAATTTTGTATATTTATTTTTTTCTTGGATTGCGTCATTTGTCCAAAAATGTTTATTTTTTATTTTCAATGGTGTTTTTTTATAAATAAAACGAGAACCACGCGTCCTATCAAACAGCGATTGTAAGGAATTTGTAGATCTTTTTTGGGTGCACAATTTTTTTCTTCTTATATTTTTCCGTATCTTGCATTGTCTCACCGAAAAATAAAATTTTCTCAGGATTAGCTTGTAGGGCTTTCAAAAATTAACGTCTTCCTTCTGTTGACTTTCTTTCATATCGTGCGTTGATCGGCCTAAAGTTTGTATTTTCGTTTTATTTTTTGAATTTTGAAAATGCTATAACTCGGATAATTTTTTTATCGAAAATAGTCGTAAATGATCTCAAAAATTTTCCAAATGCTCTGAATTTTTAAATTTTAATCCAAAATAGCTGGCTAACGAATTTGACTTTTAGTTTTTGACACTTAAAGTGTGTACCAAAGACGAATCTAATATGTTAATTTTTTTAATAGGTATCGTGCTCACAGACACACAGACATACAGACAGACATTCATACAGAAATACATGCATACAGACAGATACATCCTTGAAAACCTGTTTTTCCGGTTTAGTGTGTCTCAAAACGTGCACATTTAAAAAAAACTGGTGAGGGGGGGGGGTCAAATTGTACACAAATCTAATACCTTCTCTGATGAGAATGTAAAAATGAATTAATCTTTCTGACAGTTTCTATAATTATTTAATGATGTTGTAGAATATTGTTTCTAAACATTGTTTCGGTAATATTTCTTGCAATGAAACCACACTAGGGAGAAAATAGCTGTAAATATCATTTACGTCCTCTTGAGCACACGGTTGCACTTGACTTTCTTCAGATTTTTTGGAAAAGCGTAAGTATGGAAATAATATTATGGCTTAGAACAATATGTTGCTGAAAATGAAAAAAAGTTTCTCAAAATCTATCACTTTTTTTTGTAAAGCATCACTATTCCTTAGAGGACTCGGTAAATTCCAACTTGCTAAAAAAAGCTTTTAAAAATATTAGTTTTTAAAAAGTTTGAAAAACTAATTTAAGGTTCTGGTAAGTAAAATTTAATAAGGATTGTCTTTACAGTAATTGAAATTTATTATAGCTAAGATGTAATAGAGAAAACGGTATAACGAATTCATGACTTTTAAACTCTGTGTAACAGTTTGTTCGAGGATGGCTCATTATAAAGCTTATTTTATTGATTATAAATATGCTACGTTGTTCTTTGTCCATAAAAGGAATTTCAAAACACATGCGGATGAGAAGGTTTCAGAATTCATTAGGATGACCTCGCCAACAAATATAACCAAAAATGCTGTTACCAATTCCATGCGATACAAAAATACTATTTCCAAATTTTCGCTTTCAAAGTGATTTTTCAAAATATTTAATTACATATTTTTTCTTTTAGTAACCAGAAAAAGTTTTTCAAATCTGAAAATATTGAAAAACCATTTTGTAATAAATAATAGATAATTCAGAAAACAATAAAAGATTTTCATTTACATTTCACATTGATCTCAATTTCAAAAACTAACAATGGGCTATTTGAATTCTTTATGAGGCATTAGGAACAGGAATTTCGTTAGGAAAAGTTATGTTATAGAAGTCATATTGACCTATGAATTCTCTCATTGTTATCGTTGTTATTGCAACAAATACGTGAATTCCTTAACATAAAAACTCCCGTAGCTTCACACTGTAGATTTCTCTTCGTGTGGGGCTTGTTTGCTGTCAAGTTGGTCAAAGTAAATTGCTGCACCTCTGACGGTAACTTTTTCCAGCATTCCGGAGACTTTAATTAACTCCAAAATCCCACTAATTATGATGAATGTTCGCTCCGGACTACATGAATGTTATGCTTAAAGAGTTCAGTCTAGAAGCTAACAGACTTTCCCGTCATGTTAAATACTTAAGGACTCCTGAAACTTATGAAATCAGAACTTTACCAAGTGATAAAGTAAAACAATTTACAAAAAAAGCCATTTGCAACGTATTCTTGCGAAGAATCAGCTGTTCAAGTTCTTGCGAGAATTTCTGCAGAATTTTGAGAAATTATCCACTGAAAATAAAAAGTAAATTCCGCAGAGAATGCACTTTATGCAATTATTGTACTTTCTTATGCTATTAATAATCATTACACTAAGAGGCCCTACCTAAATTATTCAAAATACGCAAAGCTCTTTTACAAATATTTTTATAGCCATATTATCAAAAAAGATAGGAAAGGATAAGAACAAAACCGCAACCTCATTTCCAGTCGCTCCATTTTCACCTACTCGGGGTAGCGTTTAGTTAACGGGGCGATAATAGAACGGACTGCTAGAAATAGCTCTCTTTCCATTTTACTATGCATATGATACTAGAGTGGCCTTATTTTTCACTTTTAGATTTCATTTGCCTTCACCCCCCCCCCCCCCCAATTTCTTCGAATGTACTAAAAAAAATCTCTCCAAAATTTGAGCGAAATAGCTTAATATTTAGAGGTCGCGGAAAGACCATGAAGTTTCCCATTAATTTAACATGGGAAAAAGTCAGCTTCTTTTAAATGTAATACTTGAACGTGATGATATTCCACAAATAATTCCGTATTTCAGTATATCATTAAGAAATTGTCAGACAATAAGAATCAATTATAAATTTTGAAAGTAAATGACTTTAGCCATTCACGTGAATTAAAAAGGTTGAGTCTAACAACATTAGGGACCGTACTTAAATTACGTGACAGCTGAAATGTGTGTGTGCGGGAGAGGTGGGGGGGGGGGGTCGAGAGATTTGGTTACGATTTGTTACAGAAGGGGGTGGGGCCCTTTTTTCTTGTACGTAATTTTTGGAAATTCGTGAATGAAAGAAATAACTCCAAGTAATTTTACGGAAATTAAATATGAATTTAATTTAGCACGCCAAAGAAACTTGATGAGTGAAAACGAACCTAGCCTTCAACAAAGTAGAAAAAGTCTTAGAATTTTATCAGTCAGGGAACAGTTAGGATTTGAGAAAAAAAAATCTTCCAAAAGTCAGGTAATTTCTATGACTTTACATAACTGTCTAGCTGAATTAATTCGAAAATGTTCAATTTCAATTTAAATTGTTTTATTTCGCCTGTAAAAGGTTTTGTGTTAAAAATGTTACACGTTTAACATTCTGGTAATTAAATATTAGTTGTCAGGGAAAATTGAAAATTAGTCAGGAGTTAATTAGGGAATTTTTATAATGAAGTTTTGCGGTAAGTCTGACATAATATTCTTGTTTTTTTCAGTTGCTTCCTCCTCAAGATTATCTTTTTAGTTATGAATTTTATCATTTGTTCAAAAATTCAAAAAGTTTCTTAAGAAGTCATCCTTTTTCATTAAAAATTCAACAATTTCCGTAGAAAATTTTCTTTTTGATTAAGGCAGTGGATGCTCTGTCGGACTAAGCCAAGTGCCTAATAATACGAGGATGTTATGTTAATTTAATACGATGTTTGAAATCTTTTGTGATGATGCTGTAGGTATAAATTAGGAGCCTGGTGTAGTTTTCAGTTTGTCTTTTACCGATGTTAACCTTACACAGCGGTCGCAAGCGTTGGAGGTGACAACAGTCGCCTCTGGATGCTTTCTAAGAGCTACCATCTGCCACCACATACGTTTTTAGTCGCTTGCTTCCTGATGGTCTAGAAAGTTTCTCACAATGCGAAAGGTTTTTGATAACACAACCTTTTGAGCTGCTGCCAATACCATACTGACACTTAAATGTTGAAGATGTTCAGTGCATCTTCCGTGCACATTGATTGTAGCCGAAATCACAACAGGATGAATAGATGTGTGTTCCACATTCCTCAATATTGTCTTCACTTCATGCCATAGCTCAGTATACTTATGGATCTTGGTTGTATAGGTTGCATGCAAATTCCGGCTAAGTGGACGATTAATGTCGATGATGTAGATACTTCCACCTATTTTCTCCCGCTTCACGATATCGCGTCGATTGGCACGGATATAATGATCCGTTTGGATAGTAACATCCCAATATGAAATGTAATCTTCGTTTCCTAAAACAGGCACTTGTATTATCTATAGAAAGGGTATCTCTACATAATCGGCACCGGTCCACCACGTTTTGATGTAACACGTGTTTGCGATAAATTCTGGTGCTGACAACCCTGTCCTGAGTCACAATGACGAATCCTTCCGTTTATGGAAAAAGGACGCTCTTTTTGAGCCAAATATTGGATGCATGACTATCCACTTCATGTTGATCTAACGTTTTGGGGCACTCACCGTGAATAGCTTTCTTTCTCTATTGCTTTTGTCATTCCTCTATGAGTCTATGGTTTCTTCCCTGATATTCAAGGCATCCTCTAAGGACAAATTCAAAAGCGTGTAATCGAGATCAGCTTTAGAGATGGTGTTGTAAAGCGCTACATCTCGCTTGCTATTAAAACAGTGCCGCAACTGTATAATGTGAGACTTGCACAGTTTCTTGAGATCTACAACGCCCCTACTCCCTGTATGTCGTGGTAGTACTACCCGTTTAATGGTTGTCATTTTTCGATCATTTGATGAGCCCAAAGGAATACAAGAGGACAGGGACGGCATATGTGGTAATTGCCCTGATCTTGTTTGCCAAAGTAAGAGAACTCTTTGAAATCAATGTCAGTCTTATAGTGAAGGCGGTCGTTAGGCTTTTTTAACTATCGCATGCTAAATGCCCTGAGATTCGAGAATACCTAGGTATTTATATAACTAGCCTACAGCCATTGCCTCGACGTCATTCTCGAACTCGCTCTCTACCTCTGCGGCCTCTACTTCCCCTCTGGTTGTATGCACTGCTCTGCATTATAGCATTATAATGATTATAATACTATAATGCGTTTCTGCATTATAGTATAGCTTCAGGTCATCCTCATTATCATCCCATTATTATTAAAAATTTATCATTATATTATGTATTACATTACATTATCATTACGAAAGACAAGTGACTACAAGCTATGTCACATATATAAGAGGAGAGTCTCTAAGCCCGATACTTTTTTCTGCATCCCCTCTTGCCTCTATCTATTGTGCTCCGAGGAAAAAGCTCTGGATACCTATGTGGCCCGCCGAACAGAAGAGAATATAAGGTGAACCACCTTTCATAAATTACATTATCATATTATTATTATTATTATTGCAAATAACATTATTCCTGTGACCAGTTGCAGGAATGCCTTCCCGCCCCCACGAGACCTTGGAAAAGGGGTAGTGCTTTGACCAACATCATTTCTGTGACCATTCACAGGGTGCCTTCCTGCCTCCGCGAGACCTTGGGAAGGGGTAGTGGTTTGATTAACATTATTTCTGTGACCAGTTGCAAGAATGCCTTCCCCCCCCACGAGACCTAGGAATGGGCTAGTGATTTGACCAAGATTATTTCAGTAACCAGTTACATTGGTGCCTCCTCATGTCCGAGAAGTTAGCACACCAACAATTAAAAATCCAACTTTTGTTGAATGGAATCGTTAGGATGTCGTTAGGATGCGTTTGGAAGCCCAATTTTTTCGTTTGGACGGCAAAACTCAAAAAGATATTGAGTTTTCAAAATTGGATTGCTAACTTCACGCTGCGGAACAAATTTTGATAAAAAAAAAAAAAAAAAATGTGTACCAATTGTTTGGATTTCGTTAGGATGTGTCTGGAAACTAATTTTTTTCGTTTGGACGGCAAAACTGAAAAAGATATTGAATTTTTAAATTTGAGGCTGCGCAACAAATTTTAATTTTGTTGAAAAATTTTTTTACCAGTCATTTGGATGTCGGTCGTTAGGATGCGTTTGGAAGCCCACTTTTGACGTTTGGATGATGGAATTGTGTGAGTTATTGAATAAAAAAGTCATTAGCACCATAATCGCGAGCGGCGCCCTCTCAAGTGGTAGTGACCTTCTTTGGTCAGCCGTGTCCTCAAATATAATATGATGTGTCACCGTGAAAACTGTGGCCACGCGATTCTATTAAACAAAATTTGGATTTTAAATTGCTGGTGTGCCAACTTCACGGACATTGCCTCCTCGCCCCACAAGACGTTGAAAAGAGGTGTTTGTTGGACCAAGATTATTTCTGTGACCAGTTACAAGAATGCCTTTCCTTCCCGAAGAAAATCCCCACGAAAATCGGACAAAAAGTGGAACATTTTTGAAGAAATCGGGACTTTCTAACTCTATTCTCAGAGAAAAATGCTAAAAACAGCAATAAGTTGCTGAAACAATTTTTTTAAATATCTTCTCATCAGTATGAAGTAGTATTTTATGTATAAGAAACAATTTGCATTAATAACCCGCAAAAAATCATAATGAACGTCAAAAACTGGCAAAACCCATTTTTTCACTAACGGGGTTCTTTTGGTACCCTGTAAAACAGAATTATGGGGGTAATATTTTATAAGTAATATTTTATTTATATTCTATATCTAATTGTAAAGAGAAATGTTAGTTCTCAATTCGATTCAGCTAATATTGACGATTCTGAATAAAATTTATTTAATGTAGCTTGCGCCACCTCTAAATACCATTTTTTTCAAAACAAAAAAATGGATTTATTTTTCTGTAGAATCGAACACGTTTCCGGGCAATATGCGTAAACATTCGAGAGAAAAAAATTTTCCAGTGCATTTTAGGACCACCCTAATGTAATAGTCTGTTAGTGGCCAATTGTGTGTTTCATCTTCGGCGGCTTTATAATTTGAAAAATGTGAATATTGTACTGAAATTTTGGAAAGTTTTCCAAAATATAAGAGGGAAGGTCTCTCTAGTCCATCTGAGTTTCGAATGTAATTCAGAACAGGGCTTTGAAGGAGCCCTAGCTAAAATAGAATTAATAAAACTGCATTACTTAAATTGAATAAGAACTCAAACAAGCCAGACGAACGAGCCCTTACATGTTTTGAACCATTTCGAAAAATTTCAGTAAAATATATTCATTTTTCTAATTATAAAGCCGCGGAAGAAAATAAAATGTAATAATTGATCACGCGACAGACTGCTACATGCGCTAGACACGCCCTTATGAAAAAGAAGTATTGGTAAGTATTGGATCCAGTACTTTTTCGCAAAAAACTATTGGATTTCCAATACTTATTTGCGAAAAAAGTATTAGATCCAATACTTACCAATACTTCTTTTTTATTAGGGCGCCCTCAAATTATAGGGCTATCAGCAGGGAAACTATAAAAAATTTGGTTCAAAACTTGAAAACAGCATACGGGATGGTAAATTTCTGAAGAAAAACAACGTTCTGCCGTATCACCCTTCAAACTAATATCGGAAAATAATTGGTCTATTTTTCATTTTAAAGCAATTGCAATATTATTCGCATTTTTTAGGCGAAAAAACAGCAAATTCAATCTTTCAGATTCCAAACGATGCTAAAGGCTCCTTCAAGCTCATTTCGTACATTTAAGAAAAATGTATTGGATTTTTTTTCAACACGATTCCAATTAGGGCCTACACTAATTTGATTAATTTTTAATCTTTCACCTCAAAATGTCCTTGTTGAGAAAAAATAAATATAAAATCTATATGTGCCTTGGAAAATTCCTGAAAACATTTTTCTTCTTGAGAAAAAATATGTTTTTAAATTCTGACTGAGAAAATCCCTTTTCTTTTTCACTGTAATAAATATGCATATTCCGTAACATAAAATCTCGAGTTTTAGATGATACATTTTTCTTCGTTCTGGGCTTGTTTGCTGTCAAGTTTTTTAAAGCAGACCGCTGCACCTCTAATGAACTTTTCTCAGCATTCTGGAAACTTCAATGAACTCAAAAATCCTACTAATTATGATGAATCTTTGCTTCAGACTACATACGCATTGTACGTAGAGTTTGGTAAAAGCTATATAGTGGGCTATAAAAAAGAACAAAAAAGCAGTTTTTCACATACTCTAGCAAATAATTAATTCCTTAGAATTTTCAGAAATTATTTACCGAAAACCCACAAAGAATAATTGCAATAGAATTATTGTCCTTTTTTTTTTTTTAATATTCATTACACTTAGGAGCCGCATTTAAATAACGTACAGTTTTCTCTTGAAATTTCAAATCACGTTATCCCCTTTGTTACAATTTACAAGTTTGCAACTCTCTACCCTCTAGCTGTTTCAAATAATGTTTTCCGACTAATTTTTTATTCAATATATAGCGATTTCTTCCTCATACGAAGTACTGGAAATCGCAAGGAATACTCTTGCAATTTTCAATCAAGTATCATGAATTTTGTTCACATTTTTTAAGCTTAAAAATAAAAACACATACCAATCTACAAAAATTACATTTTTCAGCAGAGATCAAATAACATTTTGTGTCCACTTTTTGGTTTGAAAAACTATGAAATCTGAAGAAGTCCTGCTGGTTTCTATAAGCGGAAAGAGCTATTTGAAAAACTTAATCACCAATGAGAAACCAAAAATAAGATTGAATGAAATAATGATTTTGGCTTTTTGTAAAGAAGAACTGTAGAATATCCATATTAATATTTGGAGGGGAAAAAATTCCATGGAATTACTTTTCAAAACTGAACAGGAACAGAGAACATAATTCCTAGTGCTGTTTCATTTACTACACAAACTTTGATTTTCTTTGAATATTATTTTGAATACATACTGGCTTATTTTGCGTAAAAAAAGATTTTTAATTGAAAATCGGTAAATTAGAAGAAACTTTGACTTTTTGTAAAGAAAGCAAGATTAATTTCAGAGTGATCATTTGAATGTAAACAGAACTTTGCAGAGCACGATTCATATCGAGTTTATGTTTACTTGGGTATGGCCCTAATATGTGTTTGCAGACATATCTTGATTGCTTGAGAAACTTGAGGAAAGTACCGTTTACTCTAGATCTTCAACATCTCCAAAATGTACTTTTGACATGGATAAGTTCGATCAGAAATAGCTCTCATTACCTAAAATATGACAAGTAAGGTTTACATCATATGTAGTATTTTTGAAACCCCAAATTCAAAATATATCCAAGAAAAATTACAAGAAGTAATTGCAAAAACTCAGGTAAGTTGGAATTTTAAGTTACATATTTTTATATGAGAGGCCATCCATAAATTACGGAAGACAATTTTTTACCATTTTTTACCCCTCACCCATGTTACGTAATTTTTTCGAATATCAGCCTTATCTTATTGAACAAAATTAATTTCTACTTACTACCCAATACACCTGAATTACCCCTCTTACAGTTTGTTCAGCGCAGGAAAAAGTAAGAATGAAATTGGTTGCAGGAAATTTTTTAGAGCGATAAAGTTTTGTTTAACCAACTTCGCATCTTTCAAAATACATGTGTTTGTCATGGAAAAAAAAGAAAGTTTAACCGATATTTGTGTAAAATTTATCCTGTGAAGTTAATTTTTGTTGCAAAGAATCTTTCGTCGGAAATCAATGTAAAGTTTATCTTCTGTTTTTTCTGTGAGGGCTTATGTTACAGAAAATTCCGTAATACTAGCCCTTGCGCTATACTTCACTGAATAGTTTTACAAAATATATTTCTTAATACTATAGGCAGTGCCTGAAGTAGAATGAAAGAAAATTAAAACAATATGGAACATGCAACAAAGAAACTATAATTTTTCGAAACTTAGAAACTATAAAAATCTGTGTCATCTAGACGAAAGGAAAACTCAATTTTTCTCAAATTTTTGAAATTGAAATGAAAATAGAAATGAAAATTGCATCTTTCTAAAGTTTGTTTTAAAGAGAATATTCTGAACTTTCGCACATAATTTTTTTTGCTATTTATTTAACTAAATATTGCTATTTTAGAAAGTTATGCAATTTTCACAAATCTTCAATTAAGTCACTCAAAATTATACTTTTAGCAACAATTTAGAAGATTTGAACACATTAGTTGAAAGTCTTACGTGCAAGCATCGATTCACCCCTCCCCCATGTAACAGATCGTAACAATTTCCCGAACCTCCCCCCACCCTAATAAAGTTTTTACGTTATTTATGAATGGCCACTAACATTACATTATATATTTCACCGATGAAAAATTGTAATGTTTGCATCATTTTAATAGTTCTATCTTTTGAGTTTATATAATATGTTCTTAAATCGTCTTCGATCACAGATTTTCATTTTTTTAACAGTCATGCCTTCTAAGATATGGATCTAAAAAAAGTGACGTAACGACATGTCTCGAAAATCTCGCAATCCTTGTTGTTGAAAACCTCATTTTCTTTTATATACTTGAAGTTTTTCTATATTTAGAAAGTCGAAAATTGAATCTACAAAAAATCCCTTTTAAGAAGAAAAATCATAGAAAACAATATGAGAAGTAAGAAATAATAATTAACGTTTTTCGGTTTTGTTAGCCTTTCTTAATGTAGATTGCTAATTTTAAGCAACAATCTCTAGATTTTTATGTAAACTTGATTCACAATTTACGACCAGTTGCAGGTTAAATTAACCTTTCTCATTGGGAAACGGTTATTCTTAACGAAAATTATTACATTTTGAAGAATCATCACAATTCTGAACAATTTTCTGCTATTTAATGTTATGTTGCTGTGCTTTACCTGAAATTAGCATTTTTCAACAAAAAATCATTAGATTTGAATACGCGTTTTTCATTGGAAGTTCAAATCTTCAATGAAAAATCATTAGATTTAAAAGAAGATTTACACTTTTTTTCTTTTTTTTTTTTAATTTCTGAACAATTTTAGGTTACGTTGGTGCTTTAAATCGAAAACTGGGGTTTTAGATAAAAATTTCTTTAATTTGAAAAAGATGTAGAATCTTTGAAAATTTTGGATTGTGTTAGTATGCTTCGTCGGAAATTAGTATTTTTAATAAAATAAAATATTCAACGTATTACACTGACATGCACCCATTCTTCACTTGTTATATGCATAAGTATTGGACATTTTTTTGTTGATAGTTCGAAAATTTTAAATAAAAAAAAAAAAAAAATCAGTTCGAAATTTTGTGGGTTCTTTCGGGCTCTCAGAATAACAAAAACTAACAAATCTCGAGAAGAACTGGTAAATGTAACAAGTGGAATATGATATGAGGGTTGAAAGAAGATTCACCACTTTATAAGAATGTTAGGTTATGTTGCTGTTTCACACCAGTAATCGTTATTTTAATAGTGAAAAATCATAAGAATTCAAAGAAAACTGAAAATTTGCATACAATTATTTCTTAAGCTAGCAGTTTTCAGCAGAAAAATCGGTAAAAATTTCAAATAAGATTTAGAATTTTGGAACAATTAAGGTTATGTTGATGTTTTTCACCGTAAATCGGGTATTTTAATCAAAATTCATTACAGTTTGAATATTATTTACGGATTGAAACAATTTTTTGTTTTGTTATGTAGTGTTTTTCGTCAAAAAATTTATTTTAATTTTTTTAAATCGTCAGACTTCTCGGATCATCATATAATCATTTAGTTTCGAAGAAGATAGCCTAGTGACAGAAATAGGATATTTTAGCGTTTACCACCGGAAATTGGCTATTTTAAATTAAAATGATTTCACTGCAAAAACTAATCTTAAAATTTTGAACAATTTTTGGTTATGTTAGTGTTTTTTTTTAATTAGAAATTAAAAAAAAAAGGCAAACAATGCATAACAATACATATACTGCAAATTCAAACATCGAATTTATATTATATCTAATGAATTAACATTTATTTTATACTTTAATTTTGAAATTGCATGAATCAAAGAAAATAATCACGCTCGCAGCACGCGTTATTGTTGCCTGTAGATCTATTTAATATTTTGTAATTTAAATTGTTACGTGTATGTGTACTTTTGTCTGTTTTCCTTGAATTTGATCTGCTATCTGAACATTTATTTGGAGTTTTATTCATCATTTGTATATATATTTGAATTTTTATTTGCCATGTTATCTGTTATCTAAACATATGTCTAAATCATGATGCACAAAAATATAAATCCCGAACCATGAGTTCCAATTAGTAAGATCTAAAAGAGGGCCTGAAATATTTTATAAGGCCCAATATACAATGCAAAAATGCATAGTTCCTGAGTTTAAACATATAAGTCCAAAAATTATAAAAACCTAAACCATAAGGCAATAATAAATCGGCGGACTCTTCACCGAAAAATATTGATGATGATTTTTACCCGGCGCTGCAATAACCTACATTTCCTTCGTTTCAAATCAATTTTGTCAAATTATTCATATAGTAGGTAGGCAATTTTTTTTCTGGATATCGATTTTGGTATAATATCCCAATATAGCATCGTCTTTCATCATGGCCGTTGCGCCAATCACCATTCTCGTTGGCTCAAAATCCAATTCGTGATCCGCTTATTAGCAACGAACTTTCATTAATCACATTCCACGCCGAAATACTCTCCGGGTCAAATGGGGTGAGTGCGGTTATATTCCATCTCAGAGAAGAGGTTCTCGTAAACTATTATAACTTTCCTATCCGACGTGAAGTGAGAATCTAATTTACACTTTGAGTCGGCAATAATTACAGATGACACCATCCCGTTGTTTAATGAGAGTAATATTACATATTATTTATATAGATTTCAAAATTCTGATACATACTTTATTTTCCTGTAAGTCTCAATAGTGGCGAGTGTTAAAATCAATTATTTATCTACCTAAAAAAAAGTGGTGTGACGAAATAACTCGAAAATCTCGCAATCACTGTTGTTGAAAAGCTTATTGTCCTTTCATTGCTTCAAGTTGTTTCGTATTTTAAATTTGAAAATATAAAAATTAAATCTACCAATAATCCCTTTCATAAAGGAAAATTATATGTAACTTTATGCCAGTTGAGAAACATTTGTGCTGTTTAATAATCTAGCGTGGTTGAACTTACAAATGGTCTAGAAAGTTATTGTAAATACTATCCATGTTTGATGTTAGTGCTTTTCGCTGAAAAATAGCATTTTTCAAAGAATTTTAGTATAAATTCACTAAATTTACTTTTTAAACGAAAATCGTTAGATTTTGAAGGTCCATCATTTCTGAACAATTTCAGATTACGTTGGCGTTTTACATCAAAATTTGGTATTTTCAAATAAAAATAGATAGATTATAGTTGGAACAAAATTGGCAATTTTTCTGAGTTTTGGGTTATATTAACGTTACTCATACGGTATCGTTCACTTCATTTAAAAATCTTGAAGGTTCATAATTTTTGAAGAATTTTATGCTACGTTACTGTTTTACACCAAAACTTGATATTTAAGAATAAAATTCATTATAGTTTAAACAAGATTCGCAGTTCTTGAACAGTTTCGAGTAATATTAACGTTGCTCACAGAAAATCACTTACTAACAAAACAATGTTAAGTTTCATGGTTCACAAGAACTTTTGAAGAATTCCAAGTTATGTCAGGGTCATACGCCAATAACTGGTATTCTAAAATAAACATCACTCTATTTCAAAGAAGATTTGCAATTTTTTAATAGTTATTTATTAAAGTTTTGGACAGGAAATCAGTTGTTCGAAAAAAATCATTAAATTTTGAAGAAGATTTAGAACCTTTCAACGATTTTCTGTTGTTGCCATCTTGGTGTTTCTCGTCGGAAATCATTTGTATTTCTAATGAGACATTATTGGAAAAAAAAAGATTGAAAAATGTTGAACAACTTCAGGATATGTTGGCGTGTTTCACCAGAAATCGGTATTTTCAACCAAAACTCATTAGATTAAAATCCTATGATTTTTTTTTTAAATAATAAAATTCACAAGCTGGAACTATTTTTGACTGTGTTGGGAGTTTTCGTCGACAATTGAAATTTTTATTTAAAAATCATTAGATTTTAGAGAAGATTCACGATGTTCTAAAAATGTCAAGAGGTCATTTAATTTTACATCAAAAATCGGTATTTTCGAAACAAGATCATTATAATTTACTACTATACCATTAAGCCATTTCCCTTTCGGCGAGCCTCTAGGGGTAAGCGTGACACTACCCGATTCGGGTAGTGTTTCTAGGTGGATGGTTTCTTGTAGTAAATAACTACAAGTGTGGGCTCACCACACCCACGACCGCCAACAGCAACGCAGTAGTATCAGACAGTCACCCATCCAAGTACTAACCGCGCCCAACACTGCTTAACTTCAGTGATCTAACGGGAACTGGTGTTTCCAGCGTGGTATAATTTGAACCAGATAAAAATTTTTTGAACAATTTCCGAAGATTTTAGTGTTTTTGTCGGAGATTGGCTTTTTTGAATTTTTTGAATAAAATAGTGAAAACAAGGAAGTTTCGTTTTTCAGACCACTATGCTGAAAACTTCACTTTCATTCCGATATTTTTCAGGATGGTTCAAATTGAACGTCTTGAAATGTTGATGTGCATTACAAAATGTGTTTTTTTGTATCATTATTTTTTTTTTACATCGGTGGAGAAAAAAACAGAAATATCAGGAAATTGAGTTTTCTATTCAGCTATACTAAAAGTTTTTCTTTTAGTTCCATTCTCTCCGCGGGTATCTCAAATTAGAGATTTTATCATGTAGATGTGCATTAAATAATAAAATTTGCTACTTTGATGTGTCGTTTCTGGTTGAAAGTTGTTGGAAATTTGACAATTTCGTTTTTTAAAATATTAAACACGAAGGTTTTCTTTCAGTCCAATTTTCTTGGGGTTCCTTCTGTTTTCGCCCACATTAAAATATGTCTTATACATGTGCCTTTTCTTTATAATAATCTCCTTTTTTAGTTTTACAATTATGACAAAAAACTATTTCCAAACTGAATAAAAAATGTTTCATATAGATGCATGAAATTTTGTGTCGACATATTTTTTTAATTGAATTGTTATAAAGATTGTAAAAAAAAAGATTGATGTTATAAAGATATTCGTTGGTTCAAAGCAGAAAAATGTATTATTCTAATCGACAGCCCACGGATTGAGGCCCACCATTTTCTCTCCTCCTTCACCAAATTTTATATTCGGAATATCTTAAACTTAAAAAATGTGGATTAATATTTGTGATGGTTTCATGAACGAAACGATTTCAATTGTCAAAAAATGTAGGAAAATTATGTGCGCGCGCAACTGGAAACTAGTATATATTAACTCTGAAGTCAAAAAATTAATTGTCATTAATTATCAAAAATATTGTCCTTGTTTTACTATTATTTAATACAAGAGATACTGTGAAATATTAATATTTTGTATATTAATATTAATTAAATATTTACATTTAAAAATTGTGTTAGACAACAAAAAGTAATCGCGCGCAGGGTGCGCGTATTTTTTTTCTAGTTATATAAAAAGAACTTATTTTCAACTATTGTGATCATTTCCTATTTACTCAAAATTTACTCAAATTTGTTGTACTTAATACTGATCTCATAATTTTTCCTTGAACACTTCTCTGTCAATGAAACCTGCACTTATTTGTAAATGAATACATCAAATTGATCAAAACAACTCACGATTCATTAATAACAATAATATAAATTTCCTTCTAATTATTAATTTGATGTGTAATTTTGTACCGTGAATAGAAGAAAAATGTATCAACTACCGATTCTTACTTGTAGAACTGCCCATTTCTATTTGGAACTGCCCGATTTAGGTAAAACTGCCCTTTACGATACACTCTGAGAGCAACAGATGTTGACAAAAATAACTCTGACAGTTATGGTTGTTTTCCATAGTGTCTTGTCAATGACTTAGTTCGAGCAATTCACTTCAGACATTTAAAATCACATTATTGAAGTAGATTTATTAAATTCTGGTAATACAAATCTAAATGATAATTAATCCTACTACATCAGATTTCGTCCTTTATTTCAAGAATTATTCACATTGAGTGTTGAACAAAATGTCACGTAATGAAAAGATATTAAGAGTTCACTCAGGATAATATAGCAGTCATTATCATAATGACTTCTACATTGTAGGAACAAAGCGGTATTTCTAAATAAAAAAAAATGTATCTCAAAATGAGGAATATTTCTCTCGGAAAACCATTACAGTAATAGGTATACAATTCACATACTTATTTACAGAAGTTGAAATTACAAAAAATCTATGAAAGCTGTTAATTGGTTATACATCCCTTTGAAGCTTCTTTATTTCTCTCTTTGAAATTATATCATTAAAAACCTTGAAACCATAAAAAATGAACGCTCCTGTATCTGGAATTTAAAAATTTACTTTAACAACATACATTTGAATTTCAAACCCTTCAATTAAAAACTGGTTAGTTTTTCTTCCACTGTGTTTAAAGTTACTCTAATATGTCTTAAAGCCGAAAACCTACATTTTTAACGGAGAACACAGACGTTTCGATGCTTTGTCTCAATTCACACATTCCTTCAATATTTAAATAATCAGATAATTCAATTTTAAATATGAATCAGTGACCGAATCCATGTCAAGTCAGGCAGGCAACACAACTTCAAGTCACAGAATCATTCGCTGTATACAGCATTCATTGTAGTTTAAAGAAAATAATACGATAAGTATTTTACCGTTTCGAGAGAAAAATCATTCTTGTGATGTATTGAAAATTTTTTGATTATTTGAAAAAAAATACAAATCATTTAAACCTTTTTAACTATTGACCTGATCAAGATAGTTCAGTTTTATTTCCCGATTCTAATGAGGTTATTATTGTCCAATTTTAAAATACCCCAGAAAATGATCTCAATGTTAAAAATTAACAAAAAAGCGGCTGTTTTTTGAAAATATTGAAATAAGACCTTCTCGAAAACCCTACTTCATGCTGGCCAAACTATTTTTCAGGTAAATAGAATTTTCTCTTCGGTGAATTCAATCTTCACATTTTTGTCCCATTTTGTGCGTAGCATACATTTACTCTTTTATAATACCTTCCATTGTTCGCGAAAAAATTTAATTTTTGAAAAAAATTCTCTTGGCCTCAAAAATGACTGGGCGTACATAAAACTTCTCCATATTTCTTTTTAATACAAGCACAATTGCTTTCAAATGTTGGATACACCAGAAAATGGATTTTTTCATAAAGTATATTTTTCATGTTTCAGAAATTCATCCGGGAAGATAAAATCAAATTTAACAAAAACCCCAGTCTTCTTTATTTTATCCAATATATAGTTCTTCTGTCCGTGCGTATATAGAGAAGATATTCTGTAAGATTTATGCAGGACAAATCATTATTGTTACCACAAAAATAATTTCTGTACCTCAGTCTGGAATCGCTTTTCCAGATATTGCAAAATAAAGTACAAATGTTATGTATGATAAAAAAGTGCGCATCACGTAAAAGAAATTTTTTTATTAAACATTTCACTGCATATTGTGTCGTTTTTCCATAAATTTGATTCATTTATTTTCAATGTTATTTTTACGATTTGAACCAAAAATACGCATCTCAGCGTAAGGTGGTTACAAAAAAAAGTGTAGACACAATTTAGGCGAAAAGCTTTGTTAAATGAAAAGTTATTGTAACTATTGTATTGTATTTTCTACTCTGCCTTTTACAGGTTTGAGGGCTCCGTTCCATTTACATCTTCTACAATTTCACTTAAACACTATGCCTTATACTTATTTTAACTTATAATCGCTCTGCCTTCTTATTATTTACAAGTTCTTAACATCATCTTACTAGCTAATAACTATTATCTAGCAAGTGCGCGAGACCTTCCAGGGCTTCCGTTTCCTCTTACCATTACTCTTCAAGTTTTTTAAAGACACGCAACACTAATTTTCCTTGTCCATATTTTAATTTTTGTTTTCTCCTTCCCCATGCTTCTCTCTTCCCTGTTCTCTTCTAAGCTCTTCATCCACTTTTCCCTTTGTCAAAAACCGCTCAGTATCCACCTCACTTTATCTACCACGCTCTTTCCCCCTTCCTCTTCCCCTGTACATCTCTCCAACACGTGATCCCAAGATTCCCTTTCATACCCACATACCCTACACATTTTCATTTCTTCACTCATCCAATATTTACACTCATTCATACCTTCTCCAATTCTGAAACGTATCATCCCGGACCACCTGCACTCCTTTTTCAATTTCCCTCGATATTCTGGGACCCCTTCCATCTTAATGAATCTATACCATTTATTATATTTTGACTCCATAATATTTTCCCACCTCTTCTCTTCCAGCTTCTTACTCATTTCTCCCTCTACCACCTGCCACTCCCGCCCTTCGTCACACATTCTCCATTCTCTTCTAACTTGCCATCTATCCTCATCCCATCTTGAATGTCCCGTATTTCCTCTTCTCTCTCTATCTAATACTTCCTGCAGGCATGCTTGTGCAACTTTGTCACCCTCACCACTCTTAAGTTTCTCTTCAAAATTACATACCCTTTTCCTCTGCTTTATCACCAATTTCTCTCTGTTTCTTCTCTCAACATATAACCTGGGCAGTTCCAGTTCACTCCCATAACCAATCTCAGGAATCTCTCTTGCATGTTTTCTACTTTTTTGTACTCCTTCCATTTTCCAGTCCTCTTTGAATCTTCTTTTTCCAATCCCCACACTTGATCCATCACCTTACACGCACTTTCATCCTTTTTTTCACATGCAGATCATTTCCATCTCCCGCATCGAACCAGAATCCTAAATAACAAAATTTCTCTACCATTTCCACCATTTTCCCGTTTATCTCCCATCCATACTTTACTTCATTATTTCTCTTTCTGAAACATACTATCTTTGTCTTCGTCAGATTAATTGTCAGGTCTTCCCCTCTCACGTACTCTTCAAATCCTTTCATTAGCAAGTTCATTCCACTTGCATTATCTGCCAGAAGCACCACATCGTCCGCGTACGCCAACAAGTAGGTCTCTTATTTCCTAGAACTATACCCCCTTCACCTTTCCTTCCCATTTTCTCTTCTAGGTCTGCTAACAATATGCTCAACAACAACGGGCTTAGACGGCACCCTTGCCTAAGACCCCTCCCTGTCCAGAATTCCTCTCCTTTCTGTTCCCCGATCCTCACCCTTGTTTTTGTCTCCGTAAAGCCTCTTTTATCCTCTCAATCAGCTTTTCGTCCACCTCCCTTTCTTTCATTGCCTTTCACGAAACTTTCCTATTCGCCAATTCGGAAGCTGCCATAAAATCTACAAAGAGTGCGAGTAGTTTTTCTTTTTTCTGTCCCAAGTTCCTGTTGACTAAATAATTCAGTACGAAAATGTTATCTACTGTCCCCATCCCATTCCTGAATCCTGTTTGATTGTGTAGAATACTTCCTTTCTCATTTACCTGTTCTTCCAATCTCTTCCTAAGCACGTCCGCGTAAATCTTATTATTATTATCCATTATATATATATATATATATATATATATATTATATATAAATATATATTATCTTATTATATATTCTGGCATGAGAGTGATTCTTCCATAATCTTCCACTTTTACCCCACCTCTATTCTTTGATAAAGGAACTGCCAAACCTGTTCTCCACTCCTTCGGCGATCCTTCCCCTCTCCATACTCTATTACATACTTCCCAAATATATGCTATAACCCTTCTTCCATACAATTTCAACGCTTTATTCTGCATCCCATCCTCTCATGTCGCCTTATTTCATTCCAACCTCTCAATTGCTTGATTTACCTTCTCACTGGTCACCTCATTCCCACCTTCTATTTCTCCCTCCTTGATCTTTCTACCATCCCCCCTCACCTTGCTATCCACCTCTCCTAGCAATTTCTTGATAAAGACCGTACATTCATCCATACTTATCTCTTCATTGATTTCTTTCCATTCCCTTCTTTCTCTATTGATCACATCTCATTCTCTTCCTTCCTTTATTGCTTTTTCTATTTCCTCCATGTACCTCACCTTCTCCTCCTGTCGTTTTACATCCAGTAATTTCTCGTGTCCTCTTTTTCTTTTATTATACTTTTTTTTTTGTCTATCTTTCCTCTTCTCCAATTCTTTAGCGATAACTTTATACGCTCCTTACTCCCTACACAATCCACATAACACCATCCTTGCTTTCCCCTTCTTTCTTCTTCACTTGGCCTAATTTCTTCAACTATCTTCTTTACCCTTCCCCTCATCTTACACTGAATCTCATCCAGGCCTCCCCCATCTTCAATCAAACCATTCTCTTCTTCCATTCTTCTCGTGTATTCTCTTAGCTCATCAACTTCCCATTCACCCATCTTTGCTTTTTTCCTTGTCACTTCCTCCTACCTTGCCCTCCCTTCTACAATTCTCGCATTTCAACATTGCAATGACCGGGAAGTGTTCTGACCTTATTCCGTTCCATACATCTATTTTTCTCAACAGCCTCCTTATCCTTTCCTCGGCCAGAATGTAGTCAATCACTGTTTCCCCTTTCCCTGCAAACGTACTATCGCCTTCCTCATCCCCTTCCGAGTTCCCATTACAAATTAGCCATCCTGTTTCTCCTAGTATTTCCAGCAGAAACCTACCCTTGTGGTCCACCTGTTTGTGTTTTAATTTTCCCCTGAAAGTGTTACTCTCTTCATCCCTTATTTCCCCTCCCTGTTCTCCTGTCCAAGCATTCAGATCACCTCCTGTCAACACCAATTCATCATCGTTTTTTGCCACCCATCTCCTAATCACATTCCAACCTTCTTCTTCTCCCAAATTCATTCCTTACTCCTAACACCATACCTCCTTTCTTTCTTCCCTTTACCTCCTTTTTCTTTGCTCCGTACATTTGCTACATCTATCCCTTGGGGAATTTCCTTTTCACTCTCCTCCAATCCTTCTCTTCTACCCAGGTTTTACTCAACATCGCGACATTCCATCTCTTCGCCTCTTCCGAAAATCCTTCCTCGGTATTCATCAGCCCTGATACGTTCCAGCACGCTATTCTCCCTTCTTTCGTCATGAGGTCCCCTCCCTACTTTTGTAGAAACTCTGTCGCTCCGCCTACTTCTCCTTCTTTCCTTTCACCATCTACTGTTTCCATTACCTCCCCCCTTTTATCCCTAGTCTCCGCTTCTTCTCCTCGTCGCCATGGACCCTCCCTATACACTTCACTCCATTTTTCTTTCTCATCATTTCATATCCACACATTTCCTTCCCACTCCATTAACCTCTTACACGTGCATTTTCGCCCCAATTCCCCCCTTCATCTTTCTCACTTTTGCTCTTCCTGATTCACTTTCCACCTTCATTACTCTAATCACTATATTTCTACTTCGTTTCGCCTTCTGTTCTACTTCCATTTTGCTTTGTAACTCTCTCAAACTTGATTTCATTCTCACATTTTCTAGCATAACATTCTCATTCTCTTATTTTATGCTCTTTCCTCCTCTTACCCCTCCATCCCCTTTCTTTATATCTCCAGACTTACATTCTAGCTTCCTCACTCTTTCTTCCAATTTCTCCATATCAGATTGTCTCTCATTCTCACTGATCCTTTGATTTTTCTCGATATCCTCCAACTGTTTCCAAACCTTATCTTTTTCTTGCCACCACGCCAAGTACCATTCTTCCCACTTCTCTTTAACTTTCTTAATTTTCTCCCGAACCTCCTCCCCTGGCTTTTGCATGCCATTCAGTCTTCGGTTCGTATTCTCTCTTAATCCTTTAATGACATTTTCCAGGATCTCTAGATCGACTTTCCCGTTTGCCTTATTCCTCTCCGGTGGAGACTTTTGTCCAACATTTTCCGCAACTTCTCATCTCCCTGCTCATACCCTTCTTCTTCCCTTGATCTTTTACTGTCTTTCGTCTTACTCCCCATCGCTTTTATCCGTAAACCCTCCCCCTGCCTTCATTTATCAAAAAGTTGTCTTGATCCTGAACTACTAGCTCTGGATCTATTAAGCATTTCCCGACTTGACGGCCTAGCTCAAGTCCTCCTGTCAGCTAGTCTTCCTTCCTTCTCTCCCCACCCGAAGTTCCCTAGAGAGGCATACTGACCCTCGCCATCATCACTATCTCCGGCATCACCCTTACCCCTCCCTGTTTCGCCGTTCACAGTGAGATCATCAGCACCGGGGTTGTTTGCCTGCTGCTGCCCTCCACCGGACCCCACTGAGTTCCTGGCAACAAACATGCTGGCCTATCTTACCGATCTTACCGATCTGCTGTCCCCTGCCTTCGCTCTCACTCTTCCGTCCTTGGCAACTTACCTTAAAATTAACACTTCCAACTTTCCTCCTAACCCTTTTAACCTTACAAAATGGCCCTTCCCACACTTCAACACAACCTCTTCACTACACTGACCTCCATTACCACTTTTCGCCTCAGTCACACCTCCATGCCCGTCGCCAAAAACAAAAACGATAGCACAGAACAAACACGCGTACTTTACCATTCGGTACCGGAAACGGAAGCCAACTTTCGTCTATTTTTTTTTTCGCCTTTTGTGTCGTTTTTCGAAAAATTTGATTTCCATATTTTTAGTCTTATTCTTCACGATTAAACGAAAATCTACTTATTCTGTCTGAAAATAATTAGTAACAAATTTGTACACCTTTTTTGGGAAAAATAAAAACTACGCATCTCATCAAAAAATGATCAATGAAAAATGTATAGATCTCTTTTGATTGCACAATTTTTGTTCACACATCTTTTGTCGGATCTTGCATAGTTTGGCCGCGAAAGGGAAGGTTTGGTTTTTCATTATTTGTTGTGAGATCAAAATTAGAATTTTCGATTTTCCAGAAACGTTGAAAAATTTGTTTTGATAATCTTGTAAGACGTTCGAAATGCAACTTTTTTCCCTCTTGACTTTGTTTTATGTCGTTCGTTGTTTGGCTTGAAATTTTCATTTTCTTTTGTTTCTTTGTATTTTCTAAATACTATTACTCTGGTAATTTTTTTTATTGGAAATATTCATTCGAATAAATTGTTTGTCTTCTTGAATACTAAGAATAACCGTCCACAGAATTCTTGAATCTTGAAAAAAGTGTTCTCAAAATGTTTGAAAACGCTCTAACTTTTTGATTTTTTATCCAAAATGGCTGGATAACGAATTTGACCTATATTTTGGGACACTTAAAGAGTACACCTAAGTACATAGTAGAGTACACCAAAATCATATTTAAGAGGTCAGTGATTCTGTGACTTTAAATTGTACTGCCTGCATGATTTGAAAAGGATTTGGTCTAGTAATTATTTCTTTTGAATTATTTCTTTCTTTCTTTGTATTTCACCTTGCACATCGTATATTCTAACGCGCCTAAAGCTTCATGCATTGAAAATTAAATAATATTGTAGGTTTCAAATTTAATATTGTACACTTTTGAGCACTTGAAAGTGGAGATTATTCAATTTTGAGCTGTCCATGTTCTAAATGGACCAATTTTTATTAAGTTAAAAATTTAATTGATTTTCAGATTTGAATTCTGAGTAAACAAAAATTATTTAAGTTTGTAGGACTCGAAATAAAAATTGTTAGATTTTTACGACGTCCACTTTGACCGTGTATATTTGTACAATTTTAAATGTTTCTTAATTCCAAATTGTCAAACTTAGAAAACTTGGAGTTTCAATGTATTCAATTCTGAAGGCTTGAATTAAAAATTTATTGTAGCATGAATTTGACACTCTACAATTTGAAATTATTTATACATTTCAACTTTTATTTTGAAGTCGAGCAATTGGAAAAGATAACAATTTGATACTAAACAAATTTGAATATGCAAATCTGAGATTATTGAATTTGAAGGCTTCCAATTAATAATGTTTTAATTCCTAACCAGTTTAGTTTAATAATAATACATTCTGAATGCCTAAACTTAAAACAGACTGTGAACTTCTGAAGTTGACATCTGATAGAATTAAAATTTATGTTTCCATTTCCATTTATTATTGAATAATTAATACTTTTATTCGAAAACTTGTTGAATTTTCTACTCCTTATATTTTACTGTATACAATAGAACCATGGTAACTAGAATCATGGTCCAAGTTTAAAATTATTTGTATTTGACGTATTTAAATTTATAATTTTTTTCTTAGTACTGTTTAATTTTGAAAAAGCATTTACTAGTTTTGTAGTTGTCAGCATAGTATTCAAAAAGTTTTGGTGCAAAATTGAAGGCAGCATTTTAAATTTAAACTTTTTTATCTTGTAGAAATCAAAGAGGGTTTGTAGCCGACGTTAATTGCCATGAAAAAACGAGTTGAGACTCAAGAGTTGACCCCGTGCCTTCCTCGCTTTTGTGAATTTTCTCTCTGTTCTCCTCAGTTTTATTTTTTTTCGGAGCTTCCTTTGAAATTCCCTGATGTAAAATGAATATCCCTCCCGACGGACGTCGACTGGATTAAACTGTAATCGGGAAGATTAAACGCGTAATTTCTCGAATCTTTATCACAGCATTTAGCACAGAAGTAGACTTCGAGTCACCAACCTAATTAATGAAAGAAAACTTTTCTCCATTCCCATGCTACTTTGTACATCAACGGATTTCAATTCTCTATTATTCTTTTATATAGCTTTATCTTTCTCATGGTCAATCATTGTCGAACTTGGAATTAAGAACAGTTTCGTGCATGGCTTGCAGTAGCCTTGATCGTAAATCCAGAAAGTCGGAACGTAAACAGGCAGGACCGAGTGAATCATCTCTGTTCGATTTGAATGCATTAAAAGTATTGAATGCTTGATTGTGCAGCACCTCCCGCACTCTCCGAGTCGTCAAACCGCCGCGGCATCAATTCTCGTAACGCAGTAAATCCGGACTGCTTTAATCCAAGTTCGACGATTCATTATTTCTATTTACTGGCTTTTAGGGTGTTTTTGGTCTCGCAAATTTGTCTATTATGTCAATGTAACAGTTTATTAGCAGAAGGGATCACCCTACAGTAGGTCATGATTGACAGTAGATAATATTAATTAGCTGGGAAACTGGTAAACAATTTTCACTTTTTCAACTACAAACTAATGAGTCACACTTCAGTAGAAGCGCATAATAGTCACACTGAGGAAATTTCACCCTATTTGGTCTGTAATCAATGAAACGTCTTTATGATTTCCGACAAATGTGCCTTAACTGTACGTGGACCTTAACAATATTTGCCGGCTCATTTATAAATTAGAAATTGATAGACTCATTCTCATTCATCATTTCAGCAAAGTACGAGACTGCTTGCGAGAGTTGACAGGAAAATCCGTAAGTAATATTTTCAGGTCTGAGTGCGTCATCTCAGGAAAGACAAGAATGTCATTGTATGAGAAACTTTGGAATAGAAGCTTTTTACGAAAACAGACGTTCTCCTCAGCTTCGTTAGCTAAAGTTGTATCGAAGTCGACATCAAATTGATGTTTTATTCTCGATATCAATACTTCTAGAAGCTCTGCATCTAATTGTAACGCTTTTCCAAATTGATTAGGCACAAATGCTGCCATTTTTAAATACAGTCCAACCTCCGAAAGTAGTTTATTATCAATTACCTGGTCTAGTAATCGATAATCTTTTTTTAATTATTCTATGGCCAGAATTCTGGTGAAGAAACGGAACAATGGATGGTTACCTTCCGGAATTTAAATCCTTTTTTTAACATAGCATTGTGCACGCGCCTATTTTGGAACTGCTGTTAAATCTTGTGCCTTATAACAAACACAACAATAATTGTGCGTTGCCAAAGTCCTTTGAATTTGAATGCGAATATAATCGCAATCTTCGTCTACTTCAGAATTTGTAATGCTTCCTTTGAATTCTGCATCATTGTCGCTTGGTTGCGAAGAATCATCGCTCTCAAAAACAGTTTCTTCATTATCAGGATATCGATTACCGTAATTCAGTTTTCTGCTTTTGTAAAGAATACAGCGACAGGTCCGACAAAGAGCATCATTAAGAGCGATACTTTTTCCAAAGCACCGAGAAAAAGAATTTGCTTCATCTGCAGACTACTATTTTTTTAAGCTTATGTATACTCTTAGTAAATATGAGATAATCCACAAAAACAGTAATCTTCTGAGAAACTTTCCAAGAAACTCAGAAACCAATGTCTTGAATGAAGCCTTTCTTCGAACGTGATTGAGATTTAAAACAATTTCTCAAAGAGGAGAAAATGGTAAAATTATTTTGGTCATCCGTTCCAAATAAAAATCCAAACCTTCATTTCAAATAAATAAAAGTGTCCACCTCCATACAATTAATCGACGTTTCGACAAGGCTTTGTGTCTTTTTCAAGGTTGAATTAAACTAAAATCAGAAGAAAACGAATGTGTTTTTCCTATGCTAAACTTGAAAGCCAAATACATCACAGAAAACTTAAAAGTTAAAAAAATAAAATAAAAATACATCACAGTTTAGAGAAAACCCCAGTAAAGTAGTAAAAAATAAATGTTAGCCTAAGCACAATATTTTGTTTAAAATCACAAAAAATTAAGAGGAAGAATTACCTGTTTCATAGTTTAAAAAAATACGGCGATAGTGTCAAGTAGTCAAAAAATTAAGTCATTAAAATATTAAAATCGTTCAACCTCCTGAAAAAATGGAGGCTAAAACGTCTAATAAAATGTGGTTTTGAAATAACCTTTTAGCATTTTCTAATTTAGTATACAATTTATAATGACAATTCTGTATTTTGAAAGCTTTCGTAGAATTAATAATATGTGCAGGAATAATCGATTCCCTCCGATATTATATCAACAAGGTATGTCGCTCCTTCAGAATTACAAGTCTTCTTGAATTCATGATCCACTCACCTACGTCAGGCCTCGGTTGCGTTCCATACCTTTGGAGTATATTACTCTATTACCCTATATTACCCTATTACTCTGTGGCTGTCAAAGAAAAAAGTAAGGGCCGTGGCAGTGGAGGGCTAATTACATTAGTCAAAAACTGCGCCGTCTATTCACAATGCAAAATTGAAGTCAGCAATTTATATCTATTTGTGAAACTGACCTTCGAAAATTCCTTCACTTTGCATATCGGTAATATATATTTGCGCCCATCAGCAAACTCGGACTTCTGTATTGATGCGCTACAAAATGCTTTATTCTCTTCAGACAATTTAAACACGCATTTTTCATTAATTACCATTTTCTCCTCTTTGAGAAATTGTTTTTTAACTCTTAGTAAACTTACTACAAGCATACAGTCACCCAATTGTGAAACCTTCCAATGCGAGCTACTTTTCGCAAATCATAAGGCCTTCTTAAATTCTCGTTGCATTGCTCACACAAAGCAACATAAATCCCGTGATATAGGAAGAAAGTGACGCAGATTAAGTGTGTATGCGTATTATTCTCGCTATCAGAAAATAAGTAATGATGAGCCTTGTTACTATCTGTACAACAACTGGACGAGCACTGCACTTGACAGGAACATTTCATGCGAACCTGAATGACGCTGAAATTATACAAAATCTTATTGAAGATCGCATGATTTGCGTCGTTTAATAAATGAAGGCGACAAATTCTTTCTTGATCGTCGTTTTGAAGATACGAAATACTTTTTGAAGTCCAATGGCTTCACTTTACTGATGCCAGCGTTAAAGGGTAAGCTCGTGCTTGGCCGAAATGATAAATAGGAATGGGCCTATTAATTTGCAATGTGTGAAACAGCAGGCGAATATTCGGAAGGTCTCGGTGTAGTCAAGACAAATTAATCGGAAATCATACAGATATTTCGTTGATTACATACCAAAGAGCGTGATTACCGCAGAAATTGAAAGATATGCTTGTGAATATACCATTGTTTGAAGAACAATTGGCTGCTTTTTCCATATAGCAGCCATCATTTATTACTTTTCACATACGAGGTACTTGTCAAAAATCCTAAGACCTGCTGAAATTCTTAGTAAATTGTCTACACAAAACAGTATGAATCCCGTGAAAGAGGAGGACAATAACGAAGATTGAGTTAATAGCATATTAGAGTAAGATATATTGTTCAAATCATACTTACTTTATTAATTTATAGGCTGAAAATAAAGTTGCTTCCCCATTCTCATGGAATTCCATGAGGTATGAGACTAAATTGCTGTCATTTGATAATATGGCAAACGCATAAAAAAGCGGCTTAAAATACCAATATATATGAAAATCAGTGTTATGTAGTAGACTAGTCTAGTATTTGGGAGTCTTCTTACTGTATAATTTGAATTTTACAGAGACAATGTACGCGGGTAGGTCCAAAAATTGTTATATTTATTTCTGTGATACAATTATTAAAAGATATGTAGATATCAATCGTTTTTTTATTCACTGTTTGTAGAGTTAGTTTCGGTAGAGGTTAGGATTAGGGATTGCATCATTTTAACATTAAATACTATAAATGCTCCATAAAATTTTTGAAACATATGTGTAAGGTATGTTTTCGTTTCATGATTCTCTAACTTACTTATATTAATACTCATAAATAATATATAATAAGTCATTCAATTCAGTGGCCCATCCCGCCCCAGGCATAAGGCGATATGAGCCAAGCTCACTACTTTTTTATTTTCGTTCTTAATTCCGCATATACTATTTTATTGACTTTTACCTTAGCAAAATCATAATTAAGAATTTTTGTAGAATATATATAACAAATTACTTTCAAGCAATGAATTTAGCGGATTTTAAATACCAACGTGAAAAAGACGACTATGCCCATCTCACCCCACCCTACCTAATAAATTAGGGGCCATATATTTCTTTTTCTTAACCATGAAGTAATCCTTCAATCTTACCCAGGAAAATATATATTGTTACCTTGGATATAAGTATATTACAGAAAAAATGGCGGTATATGCACCAAAAATTCAATGCAAAAAAATGGTAACAAAATTACAATAATTTGTTCAGTCCCTTTACGTAGAAGGAATTGATTGCTAATTTCTTAATAGTGGCCCTAATACGCCATATAACATATATTAAAGCCATCGAAATTGGTCGAACCGATTTTGAAAATTTAAATTTTTCGATATTCCCAAATAAATTTTTTTGAAGTCGGAATTTGAATTAAATTAGTTGTGGTCATTGACTAATTTTGTGATATTTTTTTCCATTATTTAATTGAATACGTAAGCTTTATTTAAAAACGGAAAACATTCTTTATCTTTGAAAACTGATGCAGCTAAATGCTGTTGAATTTTTTCCTATGTACTGTAGGGTGGTTTCCCAATACGGTAGTTTGACATATTAAAAAGCTGTCTTCAATATAATGAAGATTAAAATAAAGATTAAAATGAGCAAATTTGAAAATTGTGATGCGCGATTTGAGAATTGATGTTTTTCAACAACTTTGCTTCAACATGCTAATTTAATAATGTTACCAGTTTTAATTATGGTTTCAAATTGTTCCATTATTTACGCTTCAGGTTTTAATTCATTAATTTTGTAAGACTTCAATTTAGAAAAATATCATTTTTCACGGTTTTAGAACGATTGAACTCTAAAGATTGGCAACATTTAAAATTCCGCAATATTGAATGTTAAAAATTATATTGATTTTTTTCGGCATAAATCAAATTTTTTATTTCAAAAATCTATCCAATTACTTTGAATGTGATTTGATACTGTGCGACATGATTTCCTTCATAACATTCACTCTCAATTCAAAATTACGAAGTGTGTATATACACTGAAAAAATGCAGCTATTCGTATCAAAATTTCGGTACACGCACCCACGGCTCTTAAAATTATAGTAAAAAAAAACAGTTCTTCGGTTCAAAAGTTTGAATTCGAAAATATTTCGCTTACAATTCTTGCATTTTTTCAGGTTTCCAATTTGAAATTTCACAGTGTCGTAGTTTAAAATTCAAATATTGAAATTCCAGACCAATTTTACTACTGGATCTTTAAAAATTTCAAAATTTTACATTGGATTCTTCGATGTTCATTTGTAAATTTGACAATTGTAGATTCAATTATTCTGAATATAACTTCCAATTGCTTTCAATTTTAAAAGTATGAAATTGTCTGGTTTTATTTTCAATTTTTGGAAATCGTAGAATTTTATATTAAAGAACCAGATAGTTGCACGATTTTTAGTCTCAAGGATTTGTGATTGAAGAATATTACATCGAATTCCTTCATACTAAATTAAAAACAATGAAACATTGAGAAATAATTGGTTCAATTCAACCCTTAAGAGGAAGAGGATTTTAGAACTAAGCATTCAAAATTTAATTAATTTCAATTTGCGAATGTTCCGAAAATTGAAGCTTTCAAACTAAACTTAAAAAGAGAAACAATTCCGAATAAAAATCTTAAAATTGTGCAATTTCTAACATTGGAATCATAGCGATCTTATTTGTATTCTTTTTTTTACTTTGCAATGATTAGAAGATTTCAAGAATTCGTAATAATTGTAAATGACGTGTTAAAAATTAAACGATGTGAAAGAGAGAAGTAAGAAATTGTGTTTTTCAAAATCGAAATAAATTTCAAAAAAACTATTCGAAATTGATACCTTAGTAATTAAATAATTTCTCTAATTTCAAATAATCACAATTTTAGAGCACTGAACTTTCACGTAAATTTTTGACTGAATTTTCTATTTTTACCCATAATTAAACAATATGAAAATTCTTAACTTTGACATGTTTTAAATTTACGTAAAATAATTAAACATGTTAAGGGCTTGTGTATGAAAAAGTTCAAATTTCACAATTATTGGCAATTAAAAATTTTCATTTTTGAATGAATGAATGAATTCAGTTTCTTTATATTAGAAAAATGTGTGTAATTCATTCTGATATTAGATTATCATTTCTGTACGTAACAAAAATTTGAAATTTCTGAATTCCAGGAGTTTGACTATGAAATTTTATTTACTTTTCAATTTGAAATTTTCAATTTCAAACGCTTTTCTTTGAAAATGATACAAATTCAGTTCTTCTTCGTTCCATTAAAAATAGTGACGTTCTTTAAAAATTTTACCCGATCTCAAATATTTTTCTTTGGTACGTTTTCAATTCAAAATCATTACGTGTTTCCTAATTTTAAAAGCGTTCAATTAAAGATTATTCATTATATTGTCAAACATTTCAAAAACTCTGAATATTCAAATTTGTATTCAATAATGAATTTTCAAATTGTTTATATTTTTAATGTTTAAAAATAATAATGCAGTGACGTGGGCGCTAACTTCGCGCATGTGCACTTACTTATAGGTTTATTTTAATGTTATTTGATAGAAAATCGCTACAACTTTTCATGATCATAGAGAAATAAGTTAAAAAAACATGTTGCTTCAAACTTATTCGGAAATTGAATAACATATATATGTTTTTGAATCAACGAATTCAAATTTTTCTATTGAAAGAAAAAAATAAAAATTTTGTGGATCGACATCAGCATCAATTTAATTGAATTGCTGATGAACTGAATCCATTACATCCGTGAAATAGAAACTTCAGCGATGAATTTTACGAGAAATTGTTTTCATTCAGAATTGGACATAATATTTAGATTGACGTTTATTGATTGCGTTAAAATTTCACTCTACGAATGGTATCAGCGTAAAAAAGTCTCGTAATTCTAGATTTATACTTGTAATGAATTCATGTATAGAATCTGCTTTGAATAGCATCAGAGCAAAAAATCATAATTCATATTGCAATAATAGAGAATATTGAGAACTTCATTTCGGGGATTACGCCGTTTTAAGTTTTTAAAAACTACATGTGGGAACACCTTTAGCATTTCTCTTGAAAAGGCAAATCAAAGAAAAAGATGTGTATAGAGGGGATGTAAGCTTCACAAGACTCGTGGTACGTAAAATGTAAAAAGGAGGGAAGGAACGAATGGGAAATGCATGAAATCACAATCCAGTCCTTAGAAAATGTTTCCTTCAAATTTAAATAGGAAAAACTAACGTCTATTCAAAAGAGGGATTCCACACTAGACGGCTACTATTGACATGAAATTCATTTTTCGTCAAAATAAATTGTGAGGCAAGCTTGATGAAAAGACATTTCAAGGCTATAAAATGTTAAACATGAAAGGTACTCACTCGACAGTTTTTAATTTAACTGAATTTAAATATGAAGGGAATTACTTATGATTTGACAGAATTAAGCTAATATTGTAGCCATCATAATTGAGATATTTCTCAAAGATATTGAAGAGAACTCATGGTGTAACTTTTTCAATAATATTCACACAGAAACAAAAGTTTTGTTTTAACCCTGCTGTGCACACCCGGATAACCGGGTATCAACTGCGATACATTTTTGCATGTAAGTGACGAGGGAATCCAAATTTCTCTTGGGGATTGGGAATCGCCGTTATTCCGCTCAATTTCAAGCCAATAGTGTATTCAGAATTCACTCAGGGGTTTTTTTGCAAAAGTTATCGACTTTAAAGTATACATACGTCATGGATACACTAAGGGTACACGGGTATCCACTATAGAAAAATTCAACTTTGAGTGGGTTATTACAAAGCAACATAAGGTCGATAAAGTTGAGTGTGCATGGCATGGTTTAGAAAGAGAGTCTTGTCTTAATCAAATGATAGGCCTTGATTTAGCTTTGAGAAAAAAAATAGATTTATATCATTTAATGGGTGAATAAGAAAGATTAGCTGTAACAAAAGTAAGATTTTTTGGGTGTACAAAATGCTGTATTTAACAAAGTTTTTGATTTGGCGAGAAGAAACAAAGATTAAATAGCATCACAGCCTGAAGAGAGTAGGAAAATAAAAGATACTTGTACAATTCACTTTTTTCCATGATCGTGTTGCTGGAAAACTGGGTACACTGTATTTGAGATCCTCTTGACCTAATTACCTGGAGCTCATCTAGAATGGTACGTGAGGTATAAGTGTCCCACTTGTAATTTAAAGCAGACTTATATTTATATGACTCATCCCTATTTTTTAAATTGAATTCGCTTTCCTATTCAAACATGTACAATAATGTTATGAATTATTTAACAACAATAATAATATACAAGTGTTCGGAGCCAATACATTCCTTCCGCACCTAATACATTCTGTTCGTAGTGTGAAGTTAGTTCGTAATGATCATTTTATTTTTTCATGTTCACATTATCATCAGAGAAGGTATTGGATTTTTATAAAATTTGACCCCCCCCCCCCGGGTTCACATAAGAGCCCCATGTTTTGAGTCCTTTGGGAAACCGACAAACAGATTTTCTAAAATGGGATTGTCTGTCTGTGTGCCTGTGTCTGTAGATTTTTAGTCTGTTAGAACAATCACTTTCGAAAGAATTGACAAATTGGTTTGATCTTTAGTGTACTCTTTGAGTGCTCTAAAAGTGGAGTTCAAGTGCGTTAGCTAGCTATTCTGGATGAAAGTTCAAAAGTTGGGGCATTTAAAAAATTTTTCAAATTACTTTTTCTCGATTTCAAAATTCCATGTACGTCTAGTCATAGCACACAAAAATATGAACAATTTATTTCCATGACTTTTTTTGATAAAAAACAAAGGAGCAGAGATATAGAGTTTACAAAATTGAAAAAAAAACGAAACTGAAATTTTTAATTCAAAGAACGCACGATTAGAAAAAAAAGCTTTTTGAAGATCCTACAATATTGTCATAACGACTTTTTGAATTTTTTTGGAAAATCGAAAATTAAAATTTTGATCGCACAACAAAAATGATGAAAAATCAGAAGTTCCCTTTTGCGGTCAAACTATAAGAAATAAGATTGAAGATGGAGAGACAAAAATTATGAATTGAAAAAAGATCTAAAAATTTATCATGGATTACTTTTCGATAGGACACGTGGTTTTTGTTTTATTAGTAAAAAACAACATTGAAAATAGAAAAATTGAATTTTTGGACGCAAACTACGACAAAAATAAATGGATGAAATTTATTTGTCCGAAAAAGCTGCAAATTTGTAATTAATTATTTTTTGATAGAATGCTTAGGCTTTGCTTTAATTGTGAAAAATATCATTAGCAATGAAAAATTAAATTTTTGGAGAAATGACGCTAGTTACAAAAAAAGATTCACCAGCAAAAATTGCGTACTGAATGAAGATCTACAAATTTCTTAGAAATAATCTTTTTAGAACGCGTAGTTTTTGTTTTATTCGCAAAAAATACAATTTAAAAATAAAAGAATCGCATTTTTTGACAAAGGACACAAGTTATGAAAAAATTAATGAATGAAAATTGCTCAAACAAAAAAAAAGAAGCTTGTCATGATCAATTTTTTGATAGCACGCGTAGTTTTTGTTATAATTGTAGAATAGCATTAAAAATAGAAAATTAAATTTTTGGAAAAACCACACAAGTAACAAAAAAAAATTGGAAGGCAAAACTTGTTAAACTGAAAAATTTCTAGAAATTTGTTTTAAACTTTTGTTATAAAAATACATTCAAAATTAAAAGAAAACTTTATGGAAGAACGACACAAGCTACAATAACATTTAATTCAATAAAAACTTTCGCCTAAATTGTATCTACACATTTTCTGAGAACCACTTTATACCAGGATGCGTATTTTTGGATTATATCGTCAAAAATAACATTGAAATTTACAAATTACATTTATTGGAAGAGGGAAAAAGTTTCAATGAAATTTTGAATAACAGGATTGTTTTTTGTGTAGAATACGTACTTTTTTCAAATATGAAAACAGGACAATAAAAATACGCCTGTTTCAATACCAATGCATATTTTAAATTGTAATAATATAAATTTATTGAAATAATATATATCTTCCAGGTTCGCTGAGAATAAAATTTAATGCAAAATAAGGAAGAAATATTGCAATATCTGAATTAGCAATCTCAGGCCCAGATAT